>OX421505.1:5152586-5752586 GCA_949126835.1 Anisus vortex | reverse complement strand
GGGGGTTTACCGCGTTTGTGCCAGACCATTTTTAAGCCGCTAGAATTGTTTTAGGGTGCCCTTATTTATTCATAAATTTCTAAAGGTATTTGTTTAGCAAGATACCTGTATTTCATATCAAATTAAATGAAATTAAAGAGGAAATAATAATACGTAGAAGTTAAAACAATATTAGAATAATAGTTACATCTTTATTAGTAATTTTTAAAGATCAAATTTTTTGTTTAAAAAAAAGGAGTTTAAAAAATCTATCTTAACAGATTTTTATATGGTATGCGTAGCAAATATCCTATTCGGCTTAAAACCACTAAAAGTATATCTATTCCAGATCAGAATGCATTTTGAATTTTGAAAACATCCCATATAGTTATTAAGTTATACGCATTTTTATAATGTTAGTATCAGCCGGCAAACGCCGAACCTATACATTTCTATATAGTTTACATAGGCCTAGGCCTAACCACGAATGTCAGAATCTTTAATTAGTAAATAAACCGACAGTCATCAAAACCATTTTTTAAATGATTTAAAGTTATTATCTGATGAATAGAAATTAATAATAAGCAAAAAAAGTTATTTTAATAGCAAATTTGACAAGTTCCAAGGCCTAGAAACAGTTCGAGTAGGCGTGGCTATGCTTTGTGTACAAAAGTTTAAATAGAAATCGATAAAAAAATCGTCATTATTATTTAAAAACCGAAAGGAAACCAAGCAGAAAGGAAGTCAGAAGAGTTATCTTTCCCCTTAGACAATAAAAAGTTGGATTAGATCCACTGGAAACCAAAATAAATATCGAAAATGAGACTAACGATATATCTTGAGTTGGCACGTAAGCGACGAGTCTAAGTAACGATATATCGTCACTTGGCACAGAATGACTTAAAATTATTATTTTTTTAAATAAATATGTATTATTCTTATTTGTTCATTGCATTTCTTTTTTAAAAAATCTGTTAATGTTGAACAAAATAAATTCCTGTAACTGTTTCTCTATACTCTCTATTTATTCCATTAAATGAAACTCTGTCATCTATTTGTTTATAGTTCTTGTCTGTGATGTTTTAAAAATGTTTATGTTGTTTGTTTGCTCTGGTTGTGTTTGTTGCTGGTTCAGATCCTACGTAACTGAACGCACACAAAGTGCCATCATTGATGGATCTCTGTGTCTCTCTGCATGCTCGACTCTGCTTTGTCAGGATGTGTTTAGGATTAGGACATCAACCTGGCAGAAGTTGGGCGATGAGAGGGGTGCGGAGTCGTAGGTGAGTGGGGTAGTAGTGGCAGGTCGTCGTGGGGTATGAATTACCTTGACTGGAATCGCCCTGGAATAATTATTATTTCTCTCTTGGCTCGTTAGATATTATGACGGACACAACAAATAGTTCTAAGCAGGCAAATAAATCGTTGGTTAAGTTCAGGTGTTTATTATCATTTCAATTCTTCACTCAATGGCAAGATACATATATGAATTTGCACAGGCTTCAGTTAACACTCAACACATGGTACTGCTAGGTTATCCAAAATTTAGGCAACCGTAGCTGTGTTCATGAAAATACTTAGACTGACAAAATATCTATCTATACACATGCAGGCGGTATATCCTATGGAACAAACTGAATAAGTTGAGGCTAGAATCGAACAACCTTCTCCGCCTCACGCTTGAGCCAAAGTGTCCTAAAACTAGTTAAGCCCGCTTTCGTGCATTTTAGTCACGTGATCAGTGGTCAATTTGATTGGATAGCTACATTAGTTTAGAATTACATATGTTCTGGTTGGCTGGTTTGCTTGCATAAAGGATTGACTATTGGGGGGGGGGGGAATTTAGGAGTCGGTGTAAGTGAACAATTAGTACCGCCGACTTTTGCGGGGTGGGGCCCAGGGAAAAAGGGGGGGGGGGTAGACGTATACGGAGATACAAAGGATAAGATAATGACTTATTTCCCTTGATGTACCTGTGTCAATTGGTTCTGGTCGAGCTCAGCCCAAGGTGCTTACGTATGTGCGAGACGCTTCGCTCCAGATGTCACTACTTCGAGTGGATAAAGGGCTTGACCACGGGCGCTGAGTAGGGTACGAAGAGGGGAGATAATGAAAAAGGTGTAGCAGTGGGTGGGGGTGTCTACAGGTGGGTGGGGGTTTCTACAGGTGGGTGGGGGTTTTACGTGTATGCTGAGTTTAGCAAAATAAATGAGTATTTACTATCCAAATACAACATGAATCATAATTGACAGCATAATAGAATATATATATATATACATACATTAAAGAATACACACACATACAATCACACATACAAATAGTGTAATACCAATTGGCTGAATCAAGTAGCAACTCTGAATTCGGGAATGAAAAAAGTGTAGAGAGGGTTAAAGAGAGGTGAGGAGAAGGGGTGGTTGGGGTGTTCCTATTGCGTGAGAGAGAGAGAGGATAATAGCGCCAGGCCACTCTTCTACTCCCTAATCTAACTCTACGCTAACCTATGTTTCTAGTTCTACACTACTTCTGCGCTATGATCTATCCATGAGTGCTAATAAGGTTACGATTTAATTCCAGAATCGTGACAACTCATACGGGCAATTTGGGAATCTACTCAGAAAGTGGATTCATACCTAATTTACTGTCTCTGGGGTATGGGATTTTAGTGAGAGTACCGGGATAGTATCTGCGAGTGGTATCTTGGCGTGTCCACGTGTTGGTGGTGGGTCTGTGACGGTGAGGGGTCGGAGGGAACAAGGGGACGCGTTAAGTTATCTTCTGGAGGGGAGGCGAGTATGGCGCTGGGTTGTATTGTTACCCGGCCCATCGGGTGTTTTAGGGTTAACGCTAATCCTCGTCGTCGGGGTGGACTCGAAATGGGTTTCGACCTAAGAAACATTTTAACAGGTCGAAAGCAAATCTGGCGTTTTCGTTCCAATGTAATTTTGGACGTGTGGTAGCATTCAGTAGATCGAATAAGGGCGTTGCGAGTTGCCGGAAACCACGTATAGCATTCCTTTCATAGTAACTGAACTCGTGAAGTATACGCTTTAGCTCGCTTCTGGTTTGGGGCAATTTTGCGTTGCGGAGCCTGTCTTTAATGGACACGAATTGGGGAGGGCGGATCGGGCTGTGGGTGGGGCGCGGTGGCTCGTGGCTCACCTGTGTGGGTCGGGGCGGGAGTGATCTGCCTACGATTGGCCTACCTAGTAGAACGTCTACTTTCCCGTCTTTAGTCACGGCTGCTTCGATGGGGCCTGCTGTAAAGGCGGAGTCGATGTGTACGACTGCCGTCGGTAGACGCAGGATGGGGGAGTCATGGGATGGCCCTTGGAGTCGCACATAGCGGCCTGTGTAGTCGCGGGGTCGGTCATTGATTCCGTTACTAGGGCCTCATAGCTGAGCCCGGAATCGTATGTACAAGAGCCCAGGTGGCCATTGATTCGGACTATCTCGTCGACACAGTTGTGGCGGGGTTCATGGGGTCCGTCTACTGAGGAGATGGAAAATACGTGATGGACTTGATCCAAGTCGCCGTATGTTTCCTGGCTATTCCACGGGGCGGTGGTTTCGGTTAAGTGGTTGGGGTGAGGGGCTTCTGTTTCTTGTCCTGCCGGACCGTTAGTATACTGCTGGTCGGCGCTTACGGGTTCTGTCGTGGTGTAAAATGCACCGGCGGCCAAATAGGGGGTTGGGTCGCGTCTGTTCCAGTCGTGTGCTAACTGAGGGGTGGGTCTGGTGTAGCGGTGGTCTCCGCGTGGGTTGTGAGGACGAGGTCGCCCGTGGTGGGGCGTGTGTGGCTGAGGCGCGGTTGATTGAGGGGGAGGGTTGACGCGGTGGTTGTCCCCATAAGGTCGGTGCGGTTGTGGGTGTCCCGGGCGGGAGGATAACGCTATTAGGTTGGACTGCAGAAACCTATCTGCGCCTTGCAGGGAAGGGGTTAGACCGGATATTCCCTGTTGGATTAAGAAAGCCTTTAGCTTGGGGGGCATCTGGGATTCTATCTGTTCAGTCATTACGAGGGTGACCATACCGTCGAATGACTGCTCGACATTGCCTAATTCAACCCACTTGAGTAGGTAAGATTGTATTCGCTCCGCGAATTGGGTATAATTTTCCCCCGGTCGTAGCGTGGACGACCGAAACTTCTTCTGGTAGTGGGACGAGTGTAACTGGTGGCGATTTAGCAGCGCGTTTTTCAGTGCAACGCACGACTCCCTGTCTTCTGGGGCCAGTTTACAGTAAGTCTCGTAATCCTCCCCTCTCAGAGTGGAGACGAGGATCCTACAGTGTAATTCTGGGGGAACCTCATTTAACTCCATACAGTCGCTAAACCGTCGGAGGTAAATGTCGAATTGTTCTAGCCGGGGGTCGTGAACGTCGGTCCATAGAAAAGCATGTCGGGGGAGGGGATGGTTGCTGGGGTTGGCTGAGCTAAATGATGAGGGGGAGTTTGGGTTGTCGCTGTTGTCGGGGGTCCTAGTGCTTGCTGCTAATTCAGCTAGTCTGAATTCATGTGTCCTGCGTGCCTCCTCATCTAATCTATTCTCTTCTCTAGCTCTATCTTCCCTAGCTAATTGTTCTGCACTCTCCTCCCTAGCTACTTGTTCTGCTCTCTCCTCCCTAGCTAATTGTTCTAACCTAAGTTTCTCTTCTCTCTGCTCTACTCTAAGTTTCTCTTCTCTCTGCTCTACTCTAAGTTTCTCTTCTCTTGCCTCATGGACCGCTACCTGTTCGACTACGTATTTAATGACGTCTCCGTCACTGTAGCCTATCGCTATAGCCTCTTCTCTCAGCTGCTTACGCAATAGTACACCTTCAGCCATAGTGACAGAGTAAGGCGATAGTAAGGCAGTAAACGGACAGAGATATGACGAGATAGAGAGAGGGAATGTAAGAGGGGTTGGGGTTCAGAGTTTAACTACTTAATACTAGTCCAAAATGGTACTCACCAGAACAGCGGTTCCTAGAATTTCACACAGATATATACTAACACACATATCCAATCATAAAGTTATTGTCATATGGCGCTTAGCGCTGTTGGTGTGGATAACTTCGGCTGCTGGTGTATCTGGGGTGACGATCTGGCGGTTGGGGTGTCGATTCTGGCGTGATGGGGTGACGCAGGTGGCGTAGGGTGACGAATATGGCTGCTGGTGTATCTGGGTTGCCGTAGATTGCTTAGAGTGGCAAATCTGGCGTAATGGGGTGGCGAATCTGGCGTGATGGGGTGGCGAATCTGGCGTAGTGTGGCGGGTCTGGCTGCTGGTGTATCTGGGTTGGCGTAGATTGCTAGAGTGGCGAATCTTCTTAATGGGGTGTCTTGACTGGCGTATCTGGGGTGACGTAGGCTGCGTAAAGTGGCGAGCCTGGGTATCTGGGTGGCGTAGGCTGCGTAAAGTGGCTAGCCTGGCTTACTGGGGTGACTTGGCTTGCGTTTGAGGTGGCGGATCTGTTTGCTGCTTAGAGTCTTCGTGTTGTAGAGAGATGAGCCCCCAATCCAGGGTCAGTTTCAGTACGGCGTGGCCCCCGGGTTGATTGCTGTTGTAAGTGCCCTGAACGGCTTGAGTTCAGGATCCCGCGGCGAGGTCCCCACTTTGTCAGGATGTGTTTAGGATTAGGACATCAACCTGGCAGAAGTTGGGCGATGAGAGGGGTGCGGAGTCGTAGGTGAGTGGGGTAGTAGTGGCAGGTCGTCGTGGGGTATGAATTACCTTGACTGGAATCGCCCTGGAATAATTATTATTTCTCTCTTGGCTCGTTAGATATTATGACGGACACAACAAATAGTTCTAAGCAGGCAAATAAATCGTTGGTTAAGTTCAGGTGTTTATTATCATTTCAATTCTTCACTCAATGGCAAGATACATATATGAATTTGCACAGGCTTCAGTTAACACTCAACACATGGTACTGCTAGGTTATCCAAAATTTAGGCAACCGTAGCTGTGTTCATGAAAATACTTAGACTGACAAAATATCTATCTATACACATGCAGGCGGTATATCCTATGGAACAAACTGAATAAGTTGAGGCTAGAATCGAACAACCTTCTCCGCCTCACGCTTGAGCCAAAGTGTCCTAAAACTAGTTAAGCCCGCTTTCGTGCATTTTAGTCACGTGATCAGTGGTCAATTTGATTGGATAGCTACATTAGTTTAGAATTACATATGTTCTGGTTGGCTGGTTTGCTTGCATAAATGATTGACTATTGGGGGGGGGGGAATTTAGGAGTCGGTGTAAGTGAACAATTAGTACCGCCGACTTTTGCGGGGTGGGGCCCAGGGAAAAAAAAGGGGGGGTAGACGTATACGGAGATACAAAGGATAAGATAATGACTTATTTCCCTTGATGTACCTGTGTCAATTGGTTCTGGTCGAGCTCAGCCCAAGGTGCTTACGTATGTGCGAGACGCTTCGCTCCAGATGTCACTACTTCGAGTGGATAAAGGGCTTGACCACGGGCGCTGAGTAGGGTACGAAGAGGGGAGATAATGAAAAAGGTGTAGCAGTGGGTGGGGGTGTCTACAGGTGGGTGGGGGTTTCTACAGGTGGGTGGGGGTTTTACGTGTATGCTGAGTTTAGCAAAATAAATGAGTATTTACTATCCAAATACAACATGAATCATAATTGACAGCATAATAGAATATATATATATATATACATACATTAAAGAATACACACACATACAATCACACATACAAATAGTGTAATACCAATTGGCTGAATCAAGTAGCAACTCTGAATTCGGGAATGAAAAAAGTGTTGTTATGGACCTCTATATGATTGATTATTATTACGACTCGTTAAATCGGATTCAATGAATATAGTTGTATCTTTATTAGAAGTCTCTAGATTCTGCTAATCTGTAGCCCAAGCTAGGGGTTCCTTGACTGACAGGTCTATGCAGTAATGTAGTTATATTCGTGATAATTATCTTCAACACCTTTCTCAACAACGATAGATCAAACAACTCCAGTTGTTGAATAAACAATTTTATTTAAATTGTAGACTCAATATAAACGATCAATAAACTTCATCAACTGGTGGCAACATAAGTATCAATAAAATGGCATTATATGTACATGTATGAATATAGCGACTTCACTCTACAAACGTTTAAACTGAACTAACTTTAAGGAGGTCGGGACTTTACAAAGAAAACGATCATCGAAGATTCTACAGGGTCTTAATACGCATTTTAACCTCTTTCTCTATAATTACTACGATCCAGAATTATCCCCCAATTTCCACGGGATTTGAACGAATTATTTTATTTAAACTGCCCTCAGGGCATAAAGGTCAAACCTTGGTCGCTTTGGACTCTGATACGCACTTGTTAAGAGGTCAATGCCTTACTACGTCATTCATTTATGACCGATATTCGTAACATCCCCCCCCTTCTAAAGCTTTATAATTATTTCTTTTACATTTGAAAAAATGTTAATTTTAAGGAATAATTATAAAAGAAAATATTCCGGGGAAAACAATACAGTTCAATTGGCGATCCCAATAATTCAATCGAACTGATAACAATAACATAATAATATATGCAATATAAATTCATCTTATCAAATGGCTTAACTATAGTCATTCAATCATTCAATTTTTAATTCAAAACAATGGACAATTAAATTGTTTATCTAAATCTTGTATACAAGAAAAATACATAGGGTTAAACATTATACAATCTAATAATTTCCATTCCATTATCATTCCACGTTAATAAAAACTCTCTCGTTCATTTAATTTATAAACTAATATCCTTTACATTTGTAATCAAACAACAAAAGAAAAAATCACTTAACAGACACGACTTATTTTTTCATAAGGAGAAAAAAACCAAACGCTCTTGATGAAAAAATACCACTAGACCTGACCTAATTACACGTTACAAACATTATTGCTCGTGTAGACAGTATTTTTTTTTTTTAAAAGCCTGTAGGCTGACTAACACATTAGACAACTGTCTGTGGCGAGACAACAGATTTCTAGGTCAGTATTCTTTTTTTTTTTTTTCTTTCTCTCTCTCTCTCTCTCTCTCATTCTCTATTGATTCTAACAATGTTTACATGGCCTATGCAAATTTTTACCTCATCACAGCCGAGGTCAAATAAAATTGCTACGCGATTAAATAGTTATCGTATTAAATGAGCATTCTTTAACATCTATCATCTCAAAATCAAATTCATTTATATTATTTTGAGAACATTAAACATAGTCTGTTCACGAATTAAAATAGTTTATAGCAAAAATCATTAAAAATATTTCAATCTTTCATTTTACCATGACCTTTCGACGTCATTATTTTCTTTTTAAAAGAGTTCACATCGTAGCAGTTTTGAATTGACACATTCAGACAATCATGGATTTACTTAAAACAAATTTGGTTAATTTACTTAATTAACTATCAATTAAAACAAGTTATATTATCTTCATACAATCTTAGTACTACATAGTAAGTACTTATTTTCTTTAGATTACATCAAAGACATTTCAAATACAATATTATTGAAGTAGAAAAGAGTTAAGCATAGGCTACTATTAATTTTTTTCAGAGCGAAATCAATGTAACAATTTATGTACAAAACAAACTGCTTGTTTGACTGGTGTGGTAAAACATTTCATTTCCAATCTTTTCAGTGGGGTACATTGCTCTTTTCCATTTTCCATAAAGGTTTTATTCCTTATTCATAGATTCTAGGTTCCTCTGTTACTTCACAGTGTTCAGGTCTACCCAATCTTTTGATTGTCGGTACAATTCATTCAATCTATTTTAACTAATACAGAAAAAATATAGATTAGTTTTACAATCGGGAGAGATAGTCAGCAATTACGTTTTTTTTTCCATTCAGATGGCGTATCTCAATGCGATATGCCTGTAAAAAGAGGGACCATCTCAATATTCGCTGGTTTACAGTGATTTTGGATAAAAAAACTAAGGGATTGTGATCACAATAGATAACCACAGGATGTGGTGATCCACTGATGTAAAAATCAAACTGTTTAAGGGATTTTATAATTCCTAAAAGTTCTTTTTCAATCGTACTATAATTGACTTGATGTTTATTAAACTTTTGGGAATAATAACAAATAGGATGGTCAATTTCATTCTTGTCCTTTTGATAAAGAACAGAACCCATCCCAACATTTGAAGCATCCACCATCATAAAAAAGGGATCTTCAAATGAAGGTGAAGTTAATACAGGTGCATGTGATAGAATCAATTTGATCTGTTCAATTGCTTCATCACACTCAGGGGTCCATTTAAAATTTACATTCTTTTTCAAAAGATCTGTCAATGGACTTGCTATCACTGAAAAATTGGGACAAAACTTTCTATAATACCCGGCCATTCCGAGAAAAGCCCTAATTTGTTTCCGGTTGGTTGGGGCGGATACCTTTTTTATTGCCTCTATTTTTGCATCAACAGGTTTTACTTGACCGTGTCCTACTACATGTCCTAAATATTCCACAGTGGCATGGGCAAAATGACTTTTAGCCAGATTAATGGTAAGGTTAGCCATCCTAAGCTTCTCAAAAAGTGCTCTGATTTGTAGAACATGGTTTTCAAAAGTGTCACTATATACCACTATGTCATCAAGATAGGCCTGACAGTTGGGAATTCCCCTAATGATATGATTTATTAACTTCTGAAAACATGCTGGGGCATTTTTCATGCCAAAGGGCATCACTTTGTACTTATAAAGGCCATCAGGAGTAACAAAAGTGGATACTTCCTGTGCCCTGGGACTAAGAGGAACCTGCCAATAACCAGTGAGAAGATCTATTTTTGTCATATATTTGGCATTCCCTATCCTATCAATTAGATCATCCACCCTTGGGATTGGATAAGAATCAGTTTTAGTGACTGCGTTTACCTTCCTAAAGTCAGTACAGAACCTGACAGTGTTATCTGACTTTGGAACTAAAACTATAGGGGAACACCAGTCACTATTACTAGGGACTATCATTCCATTTTCTAACATATATGATATCTCTTTTCTCACCAATTCCAGATGAATTGGATTGATTCGATAAGGATGTTGCCTTATGGGCTTAGTATCTTCTAATATCACATCATGTTCTATCAGGTTTGTCTGACCAGGAATATCCCGAAACAATAAGGGATAATCTCTAATGACCTCTTTGATCACTGCCTTTTCTGGTTTAGGTAAGTGACTCAATTTGTTATCCAAATTGCTTAGAATAGTAGAGTTTTGGAGTTTACTACCAGTAAACTTATCTTGTAGCTCATCCTGAACTTCAGGCTTAATTTGGACAATTGGGGTCATTATTCTAACATTCTCAATTTTTTTTTCTTCAGGTTTCTGAAAGTAAGGTTTCATCATGTTTACATGACATAGTCTTTTTGTCTTTCTCCTCTCAGGGGTTTTCACTAAATAGTTTACATCATTGATTTTTTTTTCTACCTCATAAGGACCAAAATATTTGGCACTTAAAGGCTGACCTGGAGAAGGCAAAAACACTAATACCTTATCTCCTGGGTCAAAAATTCTTTTTTTAGATTTTTTGTCATACCACAATTTCATCTGCCTTTGGGCAGTGGACAAATTTTTTCTAACAAAATCAAAGGTGTTAAATAAACGATTTTTGTACTTATCTATGTATTTTATCAGTCCAGGGGGATCCGATTCGGTCATCCACGCTTCTTGAAGTAATTTGAGTGGTCCTCGAACAGTATGTCCAAAGATTAGCTCAAATGGGCTAAATCCAAGGGACTCCTGTACAGCTTCCCTGGCAGCAAACAGTACCAAAGGCAGCCCTTTGTCCCAGTCCTTCTGGTACTCAAGACAATAGGTTTTCAGCATCGTCTTCATTGTCTGATGGAATCTCTCCAAGGCTCCTTGACTCTCTGGGTGGTAGGCAGTGGAAGTTCTATGCTCCACGCATAGAGTCTTAAGAGCTTGACTGAATAATTTCGAGGTAAAGTTAGTACCCCGGTCTGTCTGTACGGATTTAGGCAACCCATATCTAGTGAAGAATTCAGTCAGACTCTCAGCAATCTTCTCCGCAGTGATGCTCCTCAAGGGGATGGCCTCTGGATAACGTGTAGACGAGCACATTATAGTAAGAATGTACTGGTGCCCTGACTTTGTCTTCGGTAAAGGTCCAACACAATCAACAATGATGTGGCTGAAGGGCTCATCAAACGCAGGTATTGGCTGCAACGGAGCCACTGGAATTACCTGGTTTGGTTTTCCCACCATTTGACACGTATGACAGTTCTTACAGTGATTGACTACGTCTCTCTTCAGGCCTGGCCAATAAAAATAGGGTAAGATCCTATGGTAGGTCTTTTTTATCCCTAGATGACCTGAAAAAGGAGTGTCATGTGCCACGTATAGGATGTCACTTCGGTACTTAGGGGGTACCACAATTTGATCCTTGCTCCTCCAATCTTCATCTGTACCAGCGTCCACAGGTTTCCATCTTCGCATTAGCATGTCATGGTCTATATAGTAATAGACATCATCAGTAGGAGTTTCCTTCTCGTCCACAGCTTTTTCACGCAACTGTAGCAACTCTGGGTCTACTTTCTGCTCAGCAATCAACTGATTTCGTGACGATCTATTTGATTGTGGATTTTCTTGATGACCATCGACAATACTGGAGAAGAACGTAGTACTAAGTTCTACTTCTTCTTTATCTATCTTTTCTTCTGGTAGATTTTTTTCTTCCTTTCTCTGTGTTGTCATACCTCTGGTGACAGCACAAACAGGATAAAGTTCTTTTTCTTCTTCTGTATCTACAGTAGGGTCTGGATTCGCCGTCACAATAGGTTCAGGTTTCACCTTTCCTTTTGCCAAATCATTCCCTAGGATTATAGATATGTCATCAACAGGGAGTTTTGATACTACTCCAACTGTCACATATCCTGTCACCAATTCAGATGAGAGGTATATCCTATGTAGAGGTACTTCATCTTTCCATTCAAAACCTCTCACTAGGACAGTCTGTCCTGTCAATGTATTATCATTCAATGGTAATACATCTTTAAGCAGCAGGGTTAATGATGCCCCTGTGTCTCGTAATATTTTTACGGACTTCAGTGGTCCTTCCTTTTGTAAGGCCACACAACCTTCACTAATGAACGGTTGAAAACTGCACAGGGTCTCTGTGTCAGTTTCATTCTTCCCTTGACCATGACTTTCGGGTGGTTTTTCATCTTTCGATGACTTCAGACTCTTGTTCGAGTCAAAAATACTTTGGTCTACTTTTTCGTCTCTGTGGATATATGGGACCTTTACAAGGAACCCAATCGTAGCCGTTCTGTATTTAAAAGCAGGATCTTCATCCTCACTTTCTTCAGTTGTAGATTTCTCTACCTTCTGACTTTTGCTCTCAGGCAAATCCACCCTCAGTTTTTCTGGTTTAGAAGAATCTTTCTTCGAATTCAGTTCGTTTGTATTTTCGCTTTCTTGTACCTTTTGTTTTGGTTTATGGCTAGTGCACATTACCACTTTGTTAGGTCTTTTGTCGCTTCGTATACTCCAACAGTCTTCGATGCTATGTCCTGTTCTTTTACAAAAAGTACATCGGACGTTTTTGTTGACAGGTTTTTTATTAACATCATTTTGTTTCACAAAATGCTCTTTTTCACGATGTTTTTGTGGTGTGTTTTCTGCTTGCCGTTGTGGCCTATTAACATTCTTTTCACCAGCTGTCCTATGACACAGTGCATACTGTTCAGCTAAATCAGCAGCCTTATGTGGGTCAGTGATATCACGCTCGGATAAATACATTCTTATATCCGGCCTCACTTTGTTAATAAAATCCTCTAACAGAATGATATCTTTCATTTCTTTTAATGTGGAGATATTTCTGGATTTTATCCACTGATCCATTAACTTTTCTTCTGCTCTAAGGAAGTCTAAGTGTGTTTGGTAAGGGGACATTGTGTACTGACGGAACCTTTTCCGATAACTTTCCGGTATTTGGTTATAGGCTTTAAGTACAGTGTCTTTAATGATTTCATAATCATTTAAATCCTCCTCTTTTAACAATAGAACACAATCTCTTGCCCTTCCCTGAGTAAAAGCTGTTCTGACTAATATTCCCCATTTATCTTCTGGGAACTTAAAATCTCTGCAAGAAATTTCAAAGGTCTGGAAGAAATTAGCTATTTCACTTTCTTTATCAATGTAGGTAGGGACTAGCTTTTTCCATCTGGCCATCTCTACATCACTATGAGATTCTTTTTTAGTAGCTCCTATCTTTGCTAGCTCTATTCTTTCCTGACTTTCTATTTCTCTTTGACTTTTCTTATCTCTTTCCTGACTTTCTATTTCTCTTTGACTTTTCTTATCTTCCATCTCAAGACGTTTTTCTTCTATCTCACGATCAAAACGTTTTTGTTCCATCTCCATTTCCATCCGTTTCATTTCTAACTGAAATCTAAACTGTTCGGACATAGATTTCGACGTCTGACCTTCAACTTGATATCCCTCCGCGCTTGATTCTACTTTCAACTTGCCACTCGCAATCAACACATCTTTTATCTGCTGTGTCAACACAGTCCTCGATGGTGTAGTTTCAGTAACTTCTATCTTTAAGATCTCAGCGATCTCTTTTAACTTCTTTATTGATAAAGTTTTCAGAACTTCTTCTTCTGGATTTTCAATAAATTCCATTCTTTAGTTAAGAGATTTATAAAGTGGTAAATTTTTCCAACTTACGTTTTTCCAATCGGAAGAATAATTTCAGCGTTCTTAGGCTTGCTCAGTAGGTCACTGCTCCAACACACAACACAACACAACTTGAATATATGCTTCACTATACAACTATATCGGACGCAAGCCCGCAAATTGTTATGGACCTCTATATGATTGATTATTATTACGACTCGTTAAATCGGATTCAATGAATATAGTTGTATCTTTATTAGAAGTCTCTAGATTCTGCTAATCTGTAGCCCAAGCTAGGGGTTCCTTGACTGACAGGTCTATGCAGTAATGTAGTTATATTCGTGATAATTATCTTCAACACCTTTCTCAACAACGATAGATCAAACAACTCCAGTTGTTGAATAAACAATTTTATTTAAATTGTAGACTCAATATAAACGATCAATAAACTTCATCAACTGGTGGCAACATAAGTATCAATAAAATGGCATTATATGTACATGTATGAATATAGCGACTTCACTCTACAAACGTTTAAACTGAACTAACTTTAAGGAGGTCGGGACTTTACAAAGAAAACGATCATCGAAGATTCTACAGGGTCTTAATACGCATTTTAACCTCTTTCTCTATAATTACTACGATCCAGAATTATCCCCCAATTTCCACGGGATTTGAACGAATTATTTTATTTAAACTGCCCTCAGGGCATAAAGGTCAAACCTTGGTCGCTTTGGACTCTGATACGCACTTGTTAAGAGGTCAATGCCTTACTACGTCATTCATTTATGACCGATATTCGTAACAGTGTAGAGAGGGTTAAAGAGAGGTGAGGAGAAGGGGTGGTTGGGTTGTTCCTATTGCGTGAGAGAGAGAGAGGATAATAGCTCCAGGCCACTCTTCTACTCCCTAATCTAACTCTACGCTAACCTATGTTTCTAGTTCTACACTACTTCTGCGCTATGATCTATCCATGAGTGCTAATAAGGTTACGATTTAATTCCAGAATCGTGACATCTGCAATATGTAGTAGAACAGGAATCAGTTATAGTACCAAAACTGTTTACAATGTAGTACAACAGGGATCAGTTCTAGTACCAATACTGTTTACAATGTAGGACAACAGGGATCAGTCCTAGTACTAATACTGTTTTAAATGTAGTAGAACAGTGATCAATTCTAGTACTAATACTGTTTAAAATTGTAGTACAACAGGGATCAATTCTAGTACTAATACTGTTTACAATGTAGGACAACAGGGATCAGTTCTAGTACTAATACTGTTTACAATGTAGTACAACAGGGATCAGTTCTAGTACCAATACTGTTTACAATGTAGTACAACAGGGATCAGTTCTAGTACTAATACTGTTGAAAATGTAGTACAACAGGGATCATTTCTAGTACCAATACTGTTTACAATGTAGTACAACAGGGATCAGTTCTAGTACCAATACTGTTTACAATGTAGTACAACAGGGATCAGTTCTAGTACCAATACTGTTTACAATGTAGGACAACAGGGATCAGTCCTAGTACTAATACTGTTTTAAATGTAGTAGAACAGTGATCAATTCTAGTACTAATACTGTTTAAAATTGTAGTACAACAGGGATCAATTCTAGTACTAATACTGTTTACAATGTAGGACAACAGGGATCAGTTCTAGTACTAATACTGTTTACAATGTAGTACAACAGGGATCAGTTCTAGTACCAATACTGTTTACAATGTAGTACAACAGGGATCAGTTCTAGTACTAATACTGTTGAAAATGTAGTACAACAGGGATCAGTTCTAGTACCAATACTGTTTACAATGTAGTACAACAGGGATCAGTTCTAGTACCAATACTGTTTACAATGTAGTACAACAGGGATCAGTTCTAGTACTAATACTGTTTTAAATGTAGTACAACAGGGATCAGTTCTAGTACTAATACTGTTTAAAATGTAGTACAACAGGGATCAGTTATGGTACCAAAACTGTTTACAATGTAGTACAACATACAACAGAGATCAGTTCTAGTACTAATACTGTTTAAAATGTAGTAGAACAGTGATCAATTCTAGTACTAATACTGTTTAAAATTGTAGTACAACAGGGATCAATTCTAGTACTAATACTGTTTACAATGTAGGACAACAGGGATCAGTTCTAGTACTAATACTGTTTACAATGTAGTACAACAGGGATCAGTTCTAGTACTAATACTGTTTAAAATGTAGTACAACAGGGATCAATACTAGGACCAATACTGTTTACAATGTACATCCATCCACTGGGATATGTTATCAGGCCTTTCGGTATTTCCTTCCATTTCTGTGCCAATGATTCACATTTGTATGATTCTGCTGTTCCCGCTGAACGCTCCCTTGTATAACAACTAACCTCAGTCATAGTATTGCTAGTATTTGCTCCTGGATATAAAAAAAACAGACGAAAAATGAAGATCAGCTAGAGGTAAATCAAATCGGAAACCAAAATAAAATCGCAAAATTTGAGGGTTTGGGGTCACTGCTAACAATGAACTGCCATATTCCCTTTGTAGAAAAGGTAAAAAAGCTGGGTGTCATCGTTGACTCACAATTATCTTTTGACTCCAGCATTAACAACCTAAGTAAACGCCTTTATTTAATGCTACCTAGACCTGATCAGATCCTACCTTATCTTTCCTTTGACTCGGCAAAGAAACGTGTAGATGCCTTTGTTTTCGTGCATCGATTACTGTAATACTTTGCTAATAGGGAACCTGATGATATATTGCACAAATTGCAACTTTTTCAAAACAGGGCAGCCCTGCTAGTCTTGCCTAAGTCAATGCGTGATTCTGCGACAGTTCTCCTGTGTCGGCTCCATTGGCTCTCAGTGAGAGCCAGAATGGAATACAATGTGGCAATACTCTTATGCCCGGACATTGGCGTAGTCAGTGGAGAAGGGCTGGAAAACAGTTATTCTCTGATATGAAGACTTACATTTTTCAAACCATGTTTGGTAAAGTGAGATATTCTTTAACAACACTTTTCATGGCTCACTGAACAAAGTTTCAAATAAAACAACACTTTTCATGGCTCACTGAACAAAGTTTCAAATAAAACAACACTTTTCATGGCTCACTGAACAAAGTTTCAAATAAAACAACACTTTTCATGGCTCACTGAACAAAGTTTCAAATAAAACAACACTTCTCATGGCTCACTGAACAAAGTTTCAAATAAAACAACACTTTTCATGGCTCACTGAACAAAGTTTCAAATAAAACAACACTTTTCATGGCTCATTGAACAAAGTTTCAAATAAAACAACACTTTTCATGGCTCACTGAACAAAGTTTCAAATAAAACAGCACTTTTCATGGCTCACTGAACAAAGTTTCAAATAAAACAACACTTTTTATGGCTCACTGAAAAAAGTTTCAAATAAAACAACACTTTTCATGGCTCACTGAACAAAGTTTCAATTAAAACAACATTTTTCATGGCTCACTAAACAAAGTTTCAAAAAAAACAACACTTTTCATGGCTCACTGAACAAAGTTTCAAATAAAACAACACTTTTTATGGCTCACTGAACAAAGTTTCAAATAAAACAACACTTTTCATGGCTCACTGAACAAAGTTTCAAATAAAACAACACTTTTCATGGCTCACTGAACAAAGTTTCAAATAAAACAACACTTTTCATGGCTCACTGAACAAAGTTTCAAATAAAACAACACTTTTCATGGCTCACTGAACAAAGTTTCAAATAAAACAACACTTTTCATGGCTCACTGAACAAAGTTTCAAATAAAACAACACTTTTCATGGCTCACTGAACAAAGTTTCAAATAAAACAACACTTTTCATGGCTCACTGAACAAAGTTTCAAATAAAACAACACTTTTCATGGCTCACTGAACAAAGTTTCAAATAAAACAACACTTTTCATGGCTCACTGAACAAAGTTTCAAATAAAACAACACTTTTCATAGCTCACTGAACAAAGTTTCAAATAAAACAACACTTTTCATGGCTCACTGAACAAAGTTTCAAATAAAACAACACTTTTCATGGCTCACTGAACAAAGTTTCAAATAAAACAACACTTTTCATGGCTCACTGAACAAAGTTTCAAATAAAACAACACTTTTCATGGCTCACTGAACAAAGTTTCAAATAAAAGTGACAAAACATTGAAACCAAATCGAAACAAAATACAAAAAATAAAAACAATCACAAAAAGACAGACACAGATTTTGTGTCTGCCTATCTCTCTTAGTTTCTTTATATTTTTCTCTCTGGGTTGTCAGTCTTTCATTTTTCTTTTTCATTTTCTCTCTTTCTCTCTCTCTCTTTCTCTCTTTCAACTTCTGTATCTTTAATCCTCTCTGTCTGTAGTCATGTTTATGTCGGCCCTTCGCTTTTGTAACCCTCTAACCCTATTATTTGTTTTCGCTTATGAAGAGACCTATCTCTCATTTAACTCAATACCTTTTCATTCTTGTCTGTTTCTTCCAGCATCTATAACTGTGTATATCTGTCTGATTCTTTCAGTACCTATAACTGTGTATCTGTCTGTTTCTTCCAGTACCTATAACTGTGTATCTGTCTGTTTCTTCTAGCACCTATAACTGTGTATATCTGTCTGATTCTTTCAGTATTTCTAACTGTGTATATCTGTCTGTTTCTTCCAGTATCTATAACTGTGTATCTCCGTCTGTTTCTTCCAATATATATATATATAACTTTGTATCTCTGTCTGTTTCTTCCAGTATAGAGTCTAAAAATATCAAGTCTTTTTTTAGCCGTTTTAGCAGACGACACCGTCTATTAGAGGCTTACACTGAGACCTTTGTCTTTTTTGGACCTACGCGCTGATTTTCTAGTTTTTCTGATTATACAGTGTATATCGCTTCACAATGCCTAAAACGTGATTTATTTATGTTATTTATTTGTTAAAAAAATATATATTGCAAAGAAATAGGTTAAACTACATATTGGTTTTTTAATTAGCCTTTGAAAAATATATTTTTATTTATTAAAAAACAAAAGAAAAACAAAGCTGTAGAAGTTAGAGCAGACCTTGTCGAAGTTAGATACATATAATAAAGCTGGGGGGTAGGGAAACTAGGGTGACTTTTTTTTGTATTCCTTAAAACTATTGGCTAAAAAGTTTAGTACCCATCCAATCAGCAGAAAGTACACGAAACAACGGTGAAAAAATAAAATCGCAATCATAATTGGTTGCCGATTTATAGCGAAACGAAAAACGAGGTTGTTGCCGTTCGTAATTTAATCGGTCGAAGTTAGATATATAGATAGTTATATACTACTCTAACAGTGTCTCTCTGTTTATTTATTCTCGTATCTATAACTGTTAATCTCTTTTGTTTCTTTCAATATTTGTAACAAAGAATTAAACATAGACTCAGACAGATGGGAAATGCTAGCAGCCGAAATGGCATATCGTCCTGGGCACAGTTAGCAGAAAGTAAGAGAACCCTCAGGGCTGAACCAAAACGTACAAATAGAAATGCCAAGCAAACCTGCAAGTCGATACCAAACCCCACAGCTGCATCATTTGTGTGCGATAGCTGCAAAAAACGTTAAGGGACAATATAGGACTAATAGACCACTATAGAAGCTACAAAGCGATTGGGAGACGTAGTCTTCCTCGGAAATGAGTACTCAATTCACTGACTATGTTTACCAGTCATTAATATTTTTGTTCATCTCTGATTCTCTACATCACTGGATTTGAGATTTTGTGTTGGGTAGACAACAAATTGTAATAATTTCAACTATTGGCTTTATAATCAACATCAATAACTCAACAGTTCCACAAGAATACTGTCCTAGATCTCCAGTTATTTCTAATCTATATACATGATTTGACATGTTGTCTATTAATATTAATACAGGACCAACGGTAAGGTTATTTACATATGATTGTATACTTTATAGGACAACAAAGACGGCACTAACACAGAAATACAACACAACAACAATCTATTACAATATGTAGACATGTAATGGGTTGACTGAACAAACCAAGAAAACAGACAACTTAACATTTAAAACCATATTCTAAATGCAGGACTAGACTTAAACATAAAATAAGCTTTGGACAAAAAAATCTTTTGTATAGTGTCTGTAAGACAATAATATAAGATAATTATCACTGTTTGTATTCCTGAATAAATTATAATGTCTTGTACAGCTATACTATGAACAGGATTAATAACTAGCTTTTCTTATTCAATTCCCCATCATTATCTATTAAATTAAACGACCCTATTATTTACATTTAATCAGATATATATGTATATAAATTGCTGTATTATCCAATAGTTGGCTAAAATAATTACCTCACGTTTAAATTCGTGTCGTAGGTCATGCGGGCAATCTCATTATAACTGCCTGAGTTTAAATTACCGGGCAATGTTTAAATTACCGGGCAATGTTTATATTACCGGGCAATGTTTAATTTGCCGTGCAATGTTCAAATTGCCGGAACTAACTTTTTAAAGTTTTAATTCGTGTCGTATACGTTTTATAAACATTTTTTCATAAGGGTTTCATTTGTTATTGTTTTACATGTTGAATAGAAAATTTAATTCTAAGTTTGCTTCCAAAGCAACAATAAATAAATAAATAGCAAATAAACAAAAACAACACAACATAGGTCTGCGACTTAATGTTTGTCGTAAAAAAAATATATCAAACAATCATTAAAAAAAAAAAAGTACTGTCGAATGTTCTTTATCAATGAATAGAACAAAATATATTCATGTTTTAATTTGCGTCGTAATTTATAGCGGGCAATTTTGTAATAGAGCGTTTTCAGTGGGCGGAGCTTAATTTTTTTGTGTAAATTTAGTGACGTATTTGTGTAAATATAGAACCCACTTGAGGTACAAACGTAACGTGGTGAAAGTAAAGTACTTCTTTATCATGCAAAATTCACATCTGAATATTGGCTATCCTACTCAAAAATAAGGAGGTAAATAGTAGTACTGTAGATTAATTGATTAATGTGATTAGGCTAGGGCCGGCTAGACCTATTTACACTTTCAATTTCACTTTATAGGCCTACACTTTTAATGTTTTGTAGGTTAGGCTACGATGTCAAGTCAAGTGATATTGATATTGTTGGTGAATAGGCTATCTAGTCAAGTCACTATTAGGCTCACATCGTCTATGATCTATGTCTATGATAATAATAAAATAGCCTATTTTATTTAACATACATAATACAGCTTAAATCTTAATAAGACTTAAAACACAACACATTTAAAAAAAAGCTCGAGCCTATATGAAACTTTATTAATACAGCGGCCATATTTAATTGTACACCATTACTCAAAGTAAACACAAATCACGTGCTTTTTGTCACGTGATTGCAAACGCCCTATTGTTATAATGGGTGATGAGTAATGATTTTAACGGGTAATTCATGTTGTAGCGGGCAAATAAAAAATTACCTCACGTTTAAATTCGTGTCGTAGGTCATGTGGGCAATCTCATTATAACTGCCTGAGTAGTTAGAGTGTATGTAAACATAACTTTTAGCCGGTTCGGAGGACCGGGCACATACCGGCTAGTATATAATAAAAAGAACATGGAACTGAGAAAAGTTGAAGAAATACTTAATTTACTGTATCTAAATTATAATTCAAAGCTATTTTCCATTTCTTTTTATTCTCAAGGAACATTTGAGCCCGAAATTAGCAAGGACAGAATGCGAGGAAAATAATTATGACGGTATTTATATTACATTGTTATTTTAGAGTTTGCTTAGTAGGATAAATATGAATATATGATAAATGGATTAGGATAAATATTAAAATATGGATATATATTCTTATTCTAGCCTCAAAACTATACACTAACAAATATCACAAAATATTTATTAATATGTAAATTGTACTTTTCAGATTGGGTATGTCCTGTTCTAAACCAAAATGAAGGCCAGTCAAATAAACAGGACAGTCTGCTAATAGGTAAATTATTGGTAAATGAATGCAAAATATAAAAAGTTAAGTACCCTTCAGGTCAAATTGATCCATAGTGCCATTGAAGCAGCGTTCACCAGTTTCTGTCTCCATTGCATACTAGATGATTGTGTACACAGGAGCCTATACTCTATCCCAACTAAGGCCTGGTACCCATCAGAGCTGGGTAGACTTAGGGACACCCTCTAAACCCCAGAAAAAATGTTTACCTTCACCTGGATTTAAACCCACCAGTCAAACATGCTGTCACTTGTTCACTGTGCCCCATAAATGTAAATGTATAAATAAAAACTTAAAAAAAATGTATGATTATTTTTATATTTGAGAATATTGCTATTAAATAGAAACCATATGTTTTACAGAGAGTTCATTCAGTTTGTTGATATTTGTATTTACCTGTACAGGTGAACATGAAAATCAGGTAACAGAAGAAGGGGAAGCTGGGTTACACACATATTTGGCAAACTGTAAGAAGAATCCAGGTCATTCAGAGTTTATACCTATTGAATCATTCAGCTTAAAACATCTACCTGAAGGTCACCAGGACAGTGATTTGTATGAACTCATCAAAGCTGCAGCTGACCTGACAGTTAGACTAAGTGTCACCATGACCAGTCCAGACAGACCAGAGTTTTGGCCAAACACAAAGATTCCATATTTTTTATCTGAATTGAGAGGAAAGAAAACATTGAGGACAGCAACTGGGAGGGTGTGGGCAGTGAGTAAGTACTCAGATGAATATAAATATAAACAAAGTCACTACACAACATGTCCATGTAATAAATGTAAACAATGGGACTATACAACATGTCCATGTGATAAATGTAAAGCTTCAGACAAACCCAGCAAAGTTTGGTGGATGATTTATGTGGCTACAGCTGCACATGTGGTTGTTGATGACATTGAAGCAAGCCACACGATCTTGAGATTGTTTTATGATAGTGAAGATAGTGAATTGGTTATTCTTAAAGATAAGGTACGTGTTGATGATGTAAACATTGAGGAAGTCAGATGTGTGTTTACCTGTGTGACTTGTGATGAAACTTTGGTAAATAAATTGGAGAATAAGATGGACCAT
Organism: Anisus vortex; assembly: GCA_949126835.1. NCBI lineage: Eukaryota > Metazoa > Mollusca > Gastropoda > Planorbidae > Anisus > Anisus vortex. The sequence continues at coordinate 5,729,887 of OX421505.1, read as the reverse complement.
TTTGATGATGTCAGGAGGAAAGTCAGGGACAAATACTTTAAATCTCGAGATATTGACAAGTTGAATTTTATAGTATCACATCCTCATGGATGTTCTAAACAGGTCAGTGTTGGTCAATGGAAGGACAAAGTACTGGTGGATAGGAGAGAGTATGACCATAAGTTTACCTACACAACATGTACATGTCCAGGAAGTAGTGGGGCCACTGTCCACTGTGTGGGGTATGCTGGTTATTTGTATACTGACCTTGTCCATAGTGGAAGTTTAAAGTCTGGACTTAATTACAGTGGAGTTGGTTGGGTCGTGTAATTGTATTGAATTACTTGTGTGTCAAAATGTAAACAAACAAACATGGAGGATGTTTTATAACTGTTTATATCACTTTCAATTTATTCCATGTATCTATAAATCTGTATTTACTTTATTGTTTTTGTTTAGATATAAAGATATTTATATTCTCTTCTGTTAAATTTATAGTTTTGTATAAATTGTAAACATTTTACTTGTAAACGTTTGAAACAATTTATTGTTTCTGTATATCAATAAACTTTATACATTTATATCTTAATGTCTTCTTGTTGTTTATATCTGTGACGTCATGTTTATGTTGTTATAAATCTCTTTATTTAGTTTTCGATTTATTAAACTTGAATAAATCAAATATATATATCGACATTAGGTCATCATGCGATCTTCTACAGACATTGAATAAATAATAAATTAAACACTTAGTAAAAGCAAATTAGTTTATTCAACGTATAAAGATTTATAATTTAAGAAATATTAACAACAAATAACAATAATTAAATATATATTGAAAAGAAAAAATATAAATTTTAAAATAAAAGGAAAAGTTATATTTATAATACATTAATAAAATAAACACGAAATCTGATTCACCGAGAATTAATCAAAGGGAGAGAACAATGAAAATTGTAAAATAGCATGAGTATTACTTAGTTATCGGTATTGTATTTTATATTTAAATCAAACAATTAAAGCATTTAAAAATGTGTCAACTTATTAACGTTAACATGAATTTGTAAAAAAAAAAAGGCCTACGTTTTATTTTTTTTTCTTGCAACTTTAAATTTATCTGTAGTCTATGCTTTTTATTATTTAGTTTACCAGTAGGCCTACCCTTATGAAAATATTTATATTTGTAAATTGTTAACAATTTAGATCTAGGCCTACTTTTAACATTTGTAACAATTGTTTCTGTTTTTTTAAATAAACTTTATACACTTATGTCTTGATTTATTCTTGTTGTTTATCTCTGTCATTTCATGTTTATGTTATTATACAATTTATTTTAGCTAAATATTTATGAAACTTGAAAAAATCAAATGGTAAACAAATGTGTCGACATTAGGGCATTTAGCATGCAGTAATATGCTATGTACGGTACTTTAGAAATTTAATAGAATATAGAGTATTGACATTCAATTACAGCAAATTATTTTCTTCAACTTAAAAAAAAAATTACTTTAATAAATACAATGAACAAAAAAAATCAACATAGGCCTTATGTATATATGTATATTTATTTAAAATTACGATAAAAAGATTTTTTTTTTTCATTAAACATTAAAATATTCGCTGTTTACATTTAAAGATTATCTATCAAAAGGAAAGAACAATGAAAGTTTTAAATTAACCTGCATGAGTATTACTTCATCATTATCACTGGCTCCACAGTCTCGGAAGACGATTAGATTTGCGCTCTTGTGATTTGGCCAGCCTTGCAGAATTGGCTGTGTCTATTTTTTTAAGCAACAAAGAAATACAATTTATTATCATTTCTGAAAAGCTAAGCTGTTTGCATTATGAGATTGAGACAAAAAAAATTCTGAAAGCATGTTATTTATAAGCTTATAACCTTAATCTATATATACCAAACAGTCCAAAATTAATATTTTAAAATAATGTATTTTACATTATGACAAGTTATACAAAAAAATATTGAAATAAAGTCCAAGATTAGAACAAATTTTCTACATGAGATTTGTAACAATTAAACATCTTTAGTCTATATTAAAAATCTTATGTTTTTTTTATAAATAATTCTTAAAAGTATTAGTCAATGTAGACTTTTAGAAAACCGTTACATTCAGTTAGTTTCTTCTCGAACTAATAGAACATGGGTGCACAGTTTCTCCTAGAACATTGAAAAAGAGTGCAGTGCACAGTTTCTCTTAGAGATGCCGCCCTATCCCATCCAACTCAGCAAACAAATTCAATGGACATGTTTAAAAAGAACCGAAAAAAAAACAATTGTTTTTAAGGGGGCAGTATCACATAGAAAGGGGTCTTGTTACTTAAACATGTGTAAAAACAACTAATAGAGATAAAGCATTCATATTTTCAGACAAGATACTATAATAACAACTTTATCACACAAATAATGAATGATTTTGATAAAATAAAAATAAGTTGTATTATAATGGTAATGAGTATCAAGTTACACATTTTTTTTTAAATAGTGACATCTGCATTCTGCATTGATTATGTTAAATTTCCTAAGTCAATTCCTTTGACTTTTTGTCAGTATGCACTAAGATAGTATATACGTATGGCCGGTACTAAAAGAATTGATATATTTTTAAAAAAAAATTTTTTTTTAAATCCAAATTATATTCATATTTTGGGTATTTTTTTTATAAAATTTTTAAATGAATACTTATGTACATAATTCTACCGGCCATAGATACTTATGTAAAACATCAGTAGAGAAAATTTCAAGCAAATCTGTTAATATTCAAAAAAGTTATGGCTGAAGAAGTGTAGTGAATTGCAAGATGTCACGAACAAACAAGAAGAAATTTTAATCCTTATATTTTGTAAGCAAACCCAACAGACCCCCACCTTGTTTGAAAATTCATGAAAAAAAAAAGTATTTCACTTCTACAGAAACTTCAAACATAGAATTGTACACAATTGAAAGCACTTTAATTTGATATTAGTCTCAATTACAAATTCACAAAAATGACTTTTCTGTATTTCCTGGTAGAACTGCCCCCTTAACATATTTTAGATCCAATGTTTTACTTGTATATTAGGTCGGTTGATTGTTTCCTACATTTATTTGCTTGATTCTAAGTTTGTGAAGTTTATAACTATTAGTTAGCTTTATATTCTTTAGCCTAGAGATTATTTTGGTTCCATCTCCCCCCCCCCCACTTCTCACGCGCGATGTCACGGTTAGAAAAAGCCAATTGCGCGCAGTTTTATAGGTCTATTTGAAAAAGCGTTAAAACTTAATTAGTGTTAGCATGACATTCATGAGGCTGATTCGTGTGAAAACAATATGATTTTTTACACTTTACCATAAAATTCCTTAGAACTAAATATCGTGGGCTAATTGATTACCTTGCACAAAAATCGATAGTCGGCCCTACATTTCAATAGTGATAATCAAATTTCCGATTATCATTGACCATAAAATTATAAAGCCCAAACGTGCTAACTTATAACTTTATAATGTACTAAAATATTTGAATAAACTTCAGTCTAATTTTATTACATATGATATTAATACATATATGTATATATAAATATATATATATATAACAAAAAATATGTGTATCACAATCGTATATCGCATACTTCAATAAGGAAACTAAAGAAACTAAAAATATTTAAAACAATAGTACTTTTAATAATAAAGCCCAGACTCGACGTCTAACCAAATATTGTTCAGGGTCACAGTAAAAACTTAGTTCTCATTGCGTACATCACAAGATGAGCCGAAAGATTCATGTTAATTGTAACGTAAGGCTATATTTGGTTTGATGTTTTTATGATCCACACAAATACGCACACATACACACACAAAGCACTACAGAAAGTCAATTGGTCTGTTTGTCAGTTCGGTACTTGTAGCATCTGTGGGGAAACCCCAGTGGATGAAACGAATTTAATAGAACCGCTGACTCTTTAACATCTGTGTCTATTATTTTCTCTGTGTATAGAAGCAACATTCGGGATTTGAAGAAAAAACAACACAATAGGCCAATACTGTGATAAGGCAAATATATGTCTAGTGTTCGCAAGGCATTTATGTTAAGGATTTATTTTTTGCGAATCAAGCATAATTTTAAAATATTTCTTTGAGAACAAAAAGAAAAAAACTAAAAAAACTAAAACAAATCAAACTTCTTGGACACCATGTTTGAATGATTTAACCCCGAACTTCCAAATAAATAAATCAAAAACCTTTTTTTTTAGTTTAAAAACCGGTTTTCGGTTTTAAAACCAGACTCCGGAATACCGGTTTTCTTTTAACATCCCTAGTCAGGGGAGAAGTGCTCGGAATCAGTTATTCTCTGTCTGATATAAAGACTTTAAGTTTTTCAAACCATGTTTCGGGGAAGTGGGATATTCTTTAGCAACACTTTTCATGGATCACTGTACAAAGTCTCATATAAAAAAGACAAAACATTGAGACAAAAAAAAAAAAAATCACAACAAGACAGACACAGACTTTTTGTTTACCTATTTCTATGAGTTTCTTTATATTTTTTCTCTCTGGGTTTGCCAGCCTTTAATTTTTCTTTTTCATTTTCTCTCTCTCTTTTTCTCTCTTTCTATGTCTGTATCTTTAATCCTCTCTGTCTGCAGTCGTGTTTCTGTCGGCCCTTCGCTTCTGTAACCCAATAACCCAATTATTTCTTTTCGCTTATGAAAACCCAAATCTCTCTTTTTACTCAGTACCTTTTAAATTGTGCATCCGTGTCTGTTTCTTCGAGTATCTATAGCTAACTGTGAATCTCTAACTGTTTCTTCGAGTATCTATAGCTAACTGTGAATCTCTAACTGTTTCTTCGAGTATCTATAGCTAACTGTGAATCTCTAACTGTTTCTTCGAGTATCTATAGCTAATTGTGAATCTCTAACTGTTTCTTCGAGTATCTTTAGCTAACTGTGAATCTCCGTCTGTTTCTTCGAGTATCTATAACTGTGAATCTCTATCTGTTTCTTCGAGTATCTATAACTGTAAATCTCCGTCTGTTTCTTCGAGTATCTATAGGCCTAAGTATGTGAATCTCTGTCGGTTTTTTTGGATTATCTATAGCCTAACATTGTAGCTCCTCTTGTGTTAGTTTCCAGTGTTTATGGTCCATATGTCAGGTTTTAGCGTTATGGGATGACGGAAAGTGAATTGTTTAGGGCTTATCCAAAATCGGGTTGCCAGAAACATATGGTCCATATTATATGTCAGGTTTTAGCGTTATGGGATGACGGAAAGTGAATTGTTTAGGGCGTATCCAAAATCGGGTTGCCAGAAACAGTGTATTAATAAAAACGGATTTAGAGATTTTGTTATTTAAATATTTTCATTCAAAGTTTAAGCTTCTTGTTTTCTGAAAAAAATGTTTGGCAATATAGCCATTAAAAATAGTAGGCCTACTTATTTATGGTTATGGTAGTTATTGATCTATTGTTTACAAAATTAAATGGCAAAACGACATTCCCGACAATGGAGTACTGGCTAGGGCATATATCAAACAATCATGCATCCATACAAGTGTAATGCAGTCGAAACTACGCTGGGTGGGGCATGTCGTAAACTGACACATGCCAGACCACCAGCTCCAAAAGTGGCTTGCTCTATGGTGAGTTCAAACATAGACAGCGAGCACACGACGGTTAAAAAAAGAAGCGCTATAAGGACACGTTTATTTGCTCTCAAAGCGTTTGATATTGAAGTCGACTCTGGGAGATAACCGCCATGGATTGAGCCTCCTGACGTTCATTATTCCAGAACGGAGAAGAAACATATGAATGCAACAATAACAATGATCTGCCGAGTCCAGGAGGCAAACCAGAACAGACCGTGCCCCAAAATCCTCCAAGTGTTGCCCCGAAATCTCCTGCCCAAACTGTGGGCATACCTTCTGGGCAAGGATTGGATTGATCCGTCACTCGCGAACGCACCGATTAGCCACAGTCCGAAACCCCTAGGATGCTGAGTGGTCATCGTCGCAAACACGACGGACGTAGGCCTACAACAAACATAGGCCTATTGTTTATAAGTAATTATAATGTTTAATAGTTAGATTTAAAATATAATGTACAATTATTACATCACTGATAGGCCTACTGCATGTGGATGGCTCGATAAAATTCAACATGTTCAAAGACATGGATAGCTTAATCATCATCAGGCCTAAATAAAGTTAGGCCTATAACCCAATTAGAACAAATAAACTTGCACTCTTGATAGCAGTTCTTGACATGCTTTCTTCCTGCTGTCTCCCGCAGGATATTTTAATGCAAATGTAGAATGACGTGTTTAGATGTGTTGCTTTACATTTGACCGTTTCATAGACGCAATTTTATCACTGCATATTAGACATACTGCTAAACCCGTTCTCTCCACAAAGGCAAATTCCTCTGTTCATTCCTACCGAAAAGTACGATACTCATCGTCTTTCTTTCTTTTAGCCATCTTGTCAAAAAGGGTTTCTAAAATTAGTTAGCTGACAACGCGATTAAAACGAAAGGTTACTTTCTAACCCAATCTGTTGTGCGGACACTTTTGCACATGCACACGGTCATGGGCCGCTATTTTCGAAAGCAATACACGGCAGCCCCACTTGAACAATGTCAGCATGAATTGCATTTGGACGTAAGGCAAGAGTTTTTTCCCTTTAATTACAATGACTGCAGTGCAGGGTTGTTATTTTTCTGTCTTTTAGGTCAGCGCAGTTTATCTCTTTTACCACTTTTGATGCTGAGTTGCAGTAGACTACAGCTCATTTGTAGAATGAAATATTGATATGCAATTAATATGTAGACTATGCCTAGATCAAAGGAGTCTAAAGATTTTTTATAATCGAACATTTGTCTGCGAGCCAGATGCAGCCATCAATCATATCATATCATATCATATATCATATATCATATCATATCTTTTTAAATACTGGACATAAAAACGTGAAATTCGCTACAAATATTCTTTGCGTTACGGCGGTGAACACTGTCAAGGTTTTAAAAAAATTAAAATGACCGCAGTGGTCAGTTTGGTCAAAAAACGCGAATAAAACGACATATTTTGGGTTCATGTTGAATTTGCCGTTCCAACTTTTTATAGTTTTTCGTCACAAAGTTAGAAAAAAAAAGGATGCGCTGAGATTATTTTTATGACGTCATCAATCTTTGCGCATGGATTTTATAGCAATGAAGGGACATTTTTCATTCATGTTTAAATTGACGTCATCAAACTATGTGCATGGATTTTATTATCTCAACTCAATGACGGGAACAAATTTTCTTCATGTTTAAATTGTCTACGTGCCGTAAACAACATAAATTCTTTACACTACCAATACTGTAGTTGATTTTCTTAATCTATCACTACTTTAATACTTTACACTGTGAATACATGACTTAAAGCTAATTAATAATTTAAAACTTTACAAACATAGGACAAAGCAAATAGATTTAGCTTTTTTTTTTCTGTTTCGGGAAGTAATACCGACGCCTTACTAAGCTTATTTAAACGCAGTGGTCCTGGTTACACTCTATATTTAAGCTTATAATTATATGGCGTCATCAAATTTTGCGTATTTATGCGTTTAAGAAGGGAACAAAATTTTGTTTTAATTTGCGTCGTAATTTGTAAAATGCAATATTTAAATGGTATAAGTTACCGGAAAATACTTTATCCCCGCTTAAGACTATTGTTTATAACTCCATGGGCTATTTTATCCAGTTCCGAGAACTGGGCACCTTTAGGCTTATCGCCTAGGTAACGGCCATTGTTTAAATTACCGGGCAATGTTTAAATTACCGGGTAATGTTTATAATACCGGGCAATGTTTATAATACCGGGCAATGTTTAAATTACCGGGCAATGTTTAAATTACCGGGCAATGTTTAAATTACCGGGCAATGTTTATAATACCGGGCAATGTTTATAATACCGGGCAATGTTTAAATTACCGGGCAATGTTTAAATTACCGGGCAATGTTTAAATTACCGGGCAATGTTTATAATACCGGGGAATGTTTATAATACCGGGCAATGTTTAAATTACCGGGAAATGTTTAAATTACCGGGCAATGTTTAATTTGCCGGGCAATGTTCAAATTGCCGGAACTAAATTTTTAAAGTTTTAATTCGTGTCGTATACGTTTTATAAACATTATTTCATAAGGGTTTCATTTGTTATTGTTTTACATGTTGAATAGAAAATTTAATTCTAAGTTTGCTTCCAAAGCAACAATAAATAAATAAATAGCAAATAAACAAAAACAACACAACATAGGTCTGCGACTTAATGTTTGTCGTAAAAAAAATATATCAAACAATCATTAAAAAAAAAAAAAGTACTGTCGAATGTTCTTTATCAATGAATAGAACAAAATATATTCATGTTTTAATTTGCGTCGTAATTTATAGCGGGCAATTTTGTAATTGTTATAATGGGTGATGAGTAATGATTTTAACGGGTAATTCATGTTGTAGCGGGCAAATAAAAAATTACCTCACGTTTAAATTCGTGTCGTAGGTCATGCGGGCAATCTCATTATAACTGCCTGAGTAGTTAGAGTGTATGTAAATATAACTTTTAGCCGGTTCGGAGAACCGGGCACATAACGGCTTGTCATATATATAAATCTCAAAAGGAATATGTGGCTGGCTGGCTGGCTGGCTGGCTGGCTGGCTGGCTGGCTGGCTGGCTGGCTGGCTGGCTGGCTGGCTGGCTGGCTGGCTGGGTATGTACATACCGCATAATCTTTTTAAATACTGGACATAAAAACGTGAAATTTGCTACAAATATTTTTTGCGTTACGGCGGTGAACACTGTCAAGGTTTTAAAAAAATTAAAATGACCGCAGTGGTCAGTTTGGTCAAAAAACGCGAATAAAACGACATATTTTGGGTTCATGTTGAATTTGCCGTTCCAACTTTTTATAGTTTTTCGTCACAAGGTTAGAAAAAAAAAGGATGCGCTGAGATTAGTTTTATGACGTCATCAATCTTTGCGCATGGATTTTATAGCAATGAAGGGACATTTTTCATTCATGTTTAAATTGACGTCATCAAACTATGTGCATGGATTTTATTATCTCAACTCAATGACGGGAACAAATTTTCTTCATGTCTAAATTGTCTACGTGCCGTAAACAACATAAAATCTTTACACTACCAATACTGTAGTTGATTTTCTTAATCTATCACTACTTTAATACTTTACACTGTGAATACATGACTTAAAGCTAATTAATAATTTAAAACTTTACAAACATAGGACAAAGCAAAAAGATTTAGCATTTTTTTTCTTTTTCGGGAAGTAATACCGACGTATTACTAAGCTTATTTCAACGCAGTGGTCCTGGTTACACTCTATATTTAAGCTTATAATTATATGGCGTCATCAAATTTTGCGTATTTATGCGTTTAAGAAGGGAACCAAATTTTGTTTTAATTTGCGTCGTAATTTGTAGAATGCAATATTTAAATGGTTTAAGTTACCGGAAAATACTTTATCCCCGCTTAAGACTATTGCTTATAACTCCATGGGTTATTTTATCCAGTTCCGAGAACTGGGCACCTTTAGGCTTATCGCTTTGGTAACGGCCATTGTTTAAATTACCGGGCAATGTTTAAATTACCGGGCAATGTTTATAATACCGGGCAATGTTTAAATTACCGGGCAATGTTTAAATTACCGGGCAATGTTTAAATTACCGGGCAATGTTTAAATTACCGGGCAATGTTTAAATTACCGGGCAATGTTTAAATTGCCGGAACTAACTTTTTAAAGTTTTAATTCGTGTCGTATACGTTTAATAAACATTATTTCATATTGGTTTCATTTGTTATTGTTTTACATGTTGAATAGAAAATTTAATTCTAAGTTTGCTTCCAAAGCAACAATACATAAATAAATAGCAAATAAACAAAAACAACACAACATAGGTCTGCGACTTAATGTTTGTCGTAAAAAAATATATCAAACAATCATTTTTTTTTTAATAAAAGTACTTTCGAATGTTTTTTATCAATGAATAGAACAAAATATATTCATGTTTTAATTTGCGTCGTAATTTATAGCGGGCAATTTTGTAATTGTTATAATGGGTGATGAGTAATGATTTTAACGGGTAATGCATGTTGTAGCGGGCAAAAAAGAAATTACCTCACGTTTAAATTCGTGTCGTAGGTCATGCGGGCAATCTCATTATAACTGCCTGAGTAGTTAGAGTGTATGTAAACATAACTTTTAGCCGGTTCGGAGGACCGGGCACATAATCGGCTAGTCATAAATATATATAAATCTCAAAAGGAATATGTATGTATGTATGTATGTATGTATGTGGCTGGGTATGTACATACCGCATAATCTTTTTAAATACTGGACATAAAAACGTGAAATTTGCTACAAATATTCTTTACGTTACGGCGGTGAACACTGTCAAGGTTTGAACATTTTTTAAATGACCGCACTGGTCAGTTTGGTCAAAAAACGCGAATAAAACGACACATTTTGGTTTCATGTTAAAATTGCCGTTCCAACTTTTTATAGTTTTTCGATCGATCGCACTAAAAAAATTAAAAAAAGGATGACGTTGAGATTTTTTTCAGGATGACGTCATCAAAGTTTGCGCAGAGATAGCTAGCCAGCTTTTCGTTATGACGTCATCAAATTTTGCGTATTCATTTAAAATTAACTTTGCTTCAATGTTTGCTAATGTATTTTATGAATAAATAGAAAAAAACTATATTCACGTTTTAATTCGTGTCGTATACGAAATATAAACTTTGTAGTTGTTGCGTGCAATCTCATTATAACTGCTTGAGTAGTTAGAGTGTATGTAAACATAACTTTTAGCTTTTTCAATTCGTTTCTATCGGGCGTATACGCATTAAAATCTTTCTAGAGGGCAATATTTCACGTTTCAATTCGTTTCTAGCGGGAAATATTTCACGTTTCAGTTCAATTTGTTTGTAGCGGGCGTACAAAATGTCATTCACATTTAAATTTGTGACGTATACATCGATAAACTTTTTAACGGGCAAGGATTTATTAATTGCTTTATATATTAACTGTGTAGCGGGCAATCTCATTATAACTCCATGAGTAGATAAAGTGTATGTAAAATATCATTATGCGATTACATTGAACACAATTTAACAAAAAAATGTTTCTTCTTTGTTTCTTATTGGTTTCATTTGTTGTTGTTTTACATGTTGAATAGAAAAATTAATTTTAAGTTTGCTTCCAAAGCAACAATAAAAAAGAAATAGCAAATAACAAAAACAACACAACATAGGTCTGCGACTTAATGTTTGTCGTAAAAAAATATATCAAACAATCATTTTTTTAAAAATAAAAGTACTGTCGAATGTTCTTTATCAATAAATAGAACAAAATATATTCACGTTTTAATTTGCGTCGTAATTTATAGCGTGCAATTTTTTAACTGTTATAATGGGTAATGAGTAATGATTTTAACGGGTAATTTATGTTGTAGAGGGCAAATAAAAAATTACCTCACGTTTAAATTCGTGTCGTAGGTCGTGCGGGCAATCTCATTATATTTGCTTGAGTAGTTGGAGTGTATGTAAACATAACTTTTAGCCGGTTCGGAGGACCGGGCAAATACCGGCTAGTATATATATAAATCTCAAAAGGAATATGTATGTGGCTGGCTGGCTGGGTATGTACATACCGCATAATCTTTTTAAATACTGGACATAAAAACGTGAAATTTGCTACAAATATTCTTTGCGTTACGGCGGTGAACACTGTCAAGGTTTTAAAAAAATTAAAATGACCGCAGTGGTCAGTTTGGTAAAAAAACGCGAATAAAACGACATATTTTGGGTTCATGTTAAAATTGCCGTTCCAACTTTTTATAGTTTTTCGATCGATCGCGCTAAAAAAATAAAAAAAAGGATGGCGTTGAGATTTTTTTCAGGATGACGTCATCAAAATTTGCGCAGAGATAGCTAGCCGGCTTTTCGTTATGACGTCATCAAATTTTGCGTATTCATTTAAAATTAACTTTGCTTCAACCTTTGCTAATGTACTTTATGAATGAATAGAACAAAATATATTCACGTTTTAATTTGCGTCGTAATTTATAGCGGGATATTTTTTAATTGTTATAATGGGTAATGATTAATGGTTTTAATGGGTATCTTACGTTGTATCTGGCAAATACAAAATTCCATCACGTTTTTATTCGTGTTGTATATGTCCACAGAATAGGTATAAAACAGAATGCGTAATCGCATTTTATTTCTGTTTTGGGCAGTAATACCGACGCCATACTAAGCCTATTTAAACGCAGTGGTCCTGGTTACACTCTATATTTATGCTTATTTAGCCTACAACGTCCTTTTCTTCTAATCTACAAGTTCGAACACCCAAAGCTAATATTTCAGGCAAAATGTGCATAAACGGTTGTGTAATAAACTACAACAATGATGCGAAAACGACTGATTATCGTAAAAAAGAGCATGTCAAACTGCATGGCTTTCCTGACTCCATAAAGGATAAACAACAGCATAAACAACCTCATATTAACTCATTATGAATTATATGCCTATTTCCCTTCATAATTTTAAATGTTTATTTTGGTTTAAAAAGTATATATATTTATGTACCGGTAGCCGCAGCAATTTAGTTACCGGTACCGAGCTACGTCTAAGCCATTTTTTTTTTCAAATCAGTACCGGGTAATAAATATTTTTACATCATATTGGCCTAATCATATAATGTTCAAAACAAAATGGGTAATTAAGTCAAATTTATATAAAAGTAAGCCTATAATGAAAGATAATGTAGGCCCTATATATATTGTATATATTTATGGCAGACGTAGATATCATTTCTACTTTTACTATAGTAGCGTCTCTAGCGACCGCTGCATTGCGGAAAATGGTAACTTTTAGTGAGTGCGTATATAGGGATTGTGCATTCTGTTCTATACCTATTCTGTGTATACGTCTTATAAACTTTGTAGCGGGAAATTTTTCAATTGCCAGGCAATGTTTAAATTGCCGAGCTCAACGTTTTAAAGTTTTAATTTGTATCGTATACGTCTTATAAACTGTGTAGCGGGAAATTTTTATATTGCCGGGCAATGTTTAAATTTGCCGGACCAACTTTTTAAAGTTCTAATTCATGTCGTATACGTTGTATAAACTATGATTCATATCGGTTTCAGTTGTTATTGTTTTTCCTGTTGAATTTAAAATTTAATTCTAAGTTTGCTTCCAAAGCAACAATAAATAAATAGCAAATAACACCAACAAAAACAAAAAAAAAACAAAAAAAAAATATTGATCTACGACTAATGTTGAAGCAAAAAAATATATCAAACAATCATTTTCGAATTAACAGTACCTACTTTTTAAAAGACATGTGAGTTCTGTTTTACAGAAAGAGTTTAATTACCCAATAAACTCACAAAATTCGATCATAGTGGTCATACTTTGAGCAAGAAATAAAAAAAAATTATTATTATTTGTTTTTCCTTTTTAGTTGTATATTGAATTGGTGTATAATAAAGTGTGCAAAACAAAAATAAATTTAAAAAATACTGACCACAAAAAAAAACATACTACTTTATGTATGTTGCAAAAACAAAACTAAAAAACTATAATGTGTCAAGCATATTCTAAAAAAAAGCCCGTTCGAAGAATCGGGCACATATCGGCTTGTATTTAATAAAGCCACATCTGGCTCGCGAGCCATAGGCCATAGGTTCCCTACCCCTGACCTAGGCTCTATCTGACTATAGGCATAGGCCTAAGCTAATTTAAGCTTAATATTATCCTAGCTAGCTTATAACTTTAAAATTATTTTTTAATCATTTCAAAATGCCTAAATTTTGAAGAAAAAAAAAGTAAATTGGGAGTCCGGATGAGTTTTGCCTTCCTACCTCACCCCTCTCTCCCGTGGTTAGCCTATCCCTATGTCACCCTATGTGTGAGTTGGTGTTACATTTTGTCAGTTGTTAATATTCACAGCAGGTAAAGAGCCTTAAATTAAATTACTTTCTGAATTTATTCTAATTTTTTAATGTTTACTTTAGTAGATGCGGGTCATATAAAGATGCATATTGTAGTATAATGTCTAACTAATGAAAGGTTGCATTTTAGTTTCAGGCTTAGGCTATGGCCTAGTTATGTGTCTAATCTTTTAAAAAAAAGTAAGAAAGAGCTCCAGCTGTAGCCTAACTGTAACAAGCTTATCATTTATGTTTGTATTGTTTCGTGTAGAATTTACTTTTTGAAAGATTCCAAATTTATAAACACGACAGAAGCGGATGTTGTATGAAATGCAGTAAACATGGACGACTCACAGGACGATCTAAACTCCGATCAAACAGAAAAGTTACTTCAATTTCAGGTATATAGCTTAATTGGCGTTCTATGCTACTTGAATGTTATACCTTTATCCTAGTTGCTTATTAATTCAAAAGTCTACATACAAATTTGATTGACATTACTAAATAAAAAAAAAACATCTTAAAGACTAGCAACTGCCGTTTGTCGAAAACGGGTTGTTTTATTTAGATCTATGAATCTATGTGCGTGATAACAATATTAAAATCAAGTTTAAAGTTATTAATAAGAATAATGGGTATCAGTATCAAGTTTTTATTTCCTATATAATTAGAGTAATAACAAGTTTAGACAAGATAAATAATTAATTTCTGAAACTAGTCCTGGACAGCCATCCTCCTGACCCTGACCTGGTCCAGTCCAGTAGCTGAGTAGGGTTCTTTCAAAATCAAAGAGACCAACTTGTTCTTTTTTTCCCTTTGCCATTGTAATAATAGTTTTGATAATTATGGGGAACAACCAGCCCAGGGGATATTTGATTGTATAGGCTAATAATAAAGTATCAAAAAATAAAAAATGTGTAGGCCTAGGGGGGCTAGTGTTTATTTTTGCCTTTTCGGTATGTGACATCACTTCCGTAACTCGATAAATCTTAATTTTACTACAACACAATGAAATTTTCAGTCTGAATTTCTTTGAACCCATACAAAAAAAAGAGGCAAAACACATAATAATATATTTTAAAATAGCTTCTTACCATATTTCATACGAAAAAAGAAACATTTGTCTATCCATGGACAGCCAGCTAGCCATGATGACACTGTCATACCTGGGTACCTGTACGTATTTCACCATATTCATACGCTTTTGATACCCCCAGTACGGCGATACGGCTAATTAAAAAAAATACGGGCAACAAAAATGTCTTAATTTTTTTTGTCTATTGGATTTTTTTTTTTTCAAATGGCCGGTCAATTTAAATTTTGGAAACTTGCCCGCTAATCTCCTTCAAGCTAAATTTGTAATTTCGAGTAGATCTAGTTGCACCGAAATGTGACTTTTTTGGCCATAACAAACTACTGTAAATGATCAACTTTTTTCTTTCATTCATGAAACTTTAAAGGCGAAACAAACAAAAAACAGCATCCGGAAAGTACCAAAGTATCATGCATGCGTGATTCTATATTTATTTTTAGGTCAAGGTTTCCATAGCTTTTGTTTTCGTCGCCCGGTAATTTTTATAGGCCAACCAGTCACTGGTAAGCAGTGCCTCCTGAGTTTTAAAAACTTTTTTTATCGCAATCCCGTTGTGTAGCTTATTTGACCCGGTAGTGACATATATATAAATCTCCAAGAAGCCTACGTTTTTATGGTCTGTCACGGCAATCGGTAATACGCCTATTTCACATGAATTTGTTTTTAGGTCAATCTATACGTCATAAGTCATAGCATAGGCCTACGACACATCAAGCATTACTCGCGCTTTCTTTTAAATTCTTTACCTTTTTTTTTTACTAATGGAGAGATTAAAACTCCTTGTTTTCATTACAATAAAACTTTTGATAATCAGCCTAGGCCTACTAAAACGAAAGCAACTAGATTTTCTATTTATTAGACATTAGACTTTATCTGGGCCCAACGCCACAGCTTCAATTATTGCTATCAATAATGTAAAATCGTCACTATAAACTTATTTTTGTAGAACACTGAGCTCGCTGTAGGCCCTACATTGTTATGTTACTTGGCGCGGCAACCTTGACCTGATATCCTTTTTTCTCGCTCGCAAATAATTGCAGATATGCGATCTTATTGTTTTTTCCCAACAATATAAAAAATGTTAGAAGCTTTAAAAAATAAAGATGAAAAGTCGACTAATGTAAATTCATATTACTGAACAATATAATATAAGCCTATATATTAAAATATCTAAGATGTTAAGTTTTTATTTTGCTGTTACTGATAGTCCGTTATAAATTATTGGAAGTTAAGGCTAAGGCACATTTATTTTATAACAGAGTTTTTTTTAAAACAAGTTACCCTTAATTAATTTTATTTAAGGCATCTCAGGCCTGAGAGTTAAGATAAACTATTTCATGAAATTTATTGGTCATTGACCTAAGCCTGAAATTAAAGCACTGACTAAAATAAAAAGAGTGAAAAATAACCTCTTCACAATTACCGTATATACTCGCGTATAAGTCGCACTTTTTTTACCGAAAATTTCGACAAAAAGTAGGGGTGCGACTTATACACCGGACACTGTTTTTTAAAACGTTCGAAAAACATCACTACTCTGTCATAAAGTTTCTTACATAACCCGTATCCGTATAGTTGATTGTAGTGATGTAGAATTACTAGGATATGCCTAGGCCGACATTTTACATTTAGAAAACTTTCGTCTGTGTAATTATTACTATCTATATGTAACTGAAATTGAAATGGACAAATATTTTAGTTTTTTTCTGACACCCACCCTCTTTTCTTTTGAACTTTTGGGCAGATGGACGTGCGAAATGTCAATAGTGTGTTTTATTTTTCATTAGTTGCTTGTAAGAGTTGAAAAAAAACACAGCTTATTATTTGTCGATCGCACAGACGCGCTTGAAATCATTACAAACAATGTTAATGGTAATTAGGACACATGTATAGCGCGTCATAAATGCCCGCGCTTCCCAGTCTCCAGTCTAGGCGACATTGAGTCTAATGACGTACTTCAAAGACTTTTTTATGTATAGGATAGGAACTTGTGTAGGGAAAGACTTAGATGAAGAAACACATACCTTACTTTCCCATCTCACTAATGTCTGTAGGCCTATTGATCGGTTGTTTAAAATAAATGAAGCCCTGCCTTTATTCGATTATGTTTGCCTTATGCACGATTTAAACCATTTTTTAAGGAAAGTTTCCAAACTAAGGTGAATATTTAGTTTTTTAATATTAATATTAAAAGGCAGTATAACCCGGGAAGTCGGGGTGCGACTTATGCGCGGGTCAATGACAACATATAAGAAAAAAAACCTTAAACTAGGGGTGCGACTTATACGCGAGTATATACGGTACTTACAATATTAAGTTAAAAAATAGAAATATCATAATTTAAATCTGCTTTATCTCATTAGTTTTATATCAGTTACAAATAATATCTTTATGTGTAATAGTTGTCAATATTTTTATGTCATTTTGTGCCTAAAGTAAGCAAAAGTTATACAAATCCGCAACACGATAAAATCTGGTCAACTCAAAATACTCTTGCCAGCCCAATAAAAATACTCTTAAGAAAAATTAAAGGTACCCAGGTATTCAATGTTGTTTGATCTTCAAAGCCATGTGCAGGCCTTGCCAATTTGGCCCTAACAAATACTAACCAAAAAAAAATTACAAAACTAACCCTACAATAAAGGCTAACAGATAGGGCTTTTAAAAAAAAACTGATTTAGGAAGTGCCCACATTATGGCACAGATGATCCGTGCATTAGTATATAACTGGATATAAAAATAAACAAAAGGAACATAGCAAAGTTTAATAACAACAAAAAGTGGTCAAGGGAAATAAAAAATATGAAATAAAATCGTGCAAAATGCCCACATTTTCAAAATAAAAAAATTACAGGCTAAGTATCACAGTGGAATCAAATGAACAGTTCCGTAGTCAGGACAAAAAGACCTTTAATTTGATGTATGATACAATAAAATATTCCATGGTTACTGATCCTAATTATCTTTTTGTTATTAAGTAACGAAAAGAGCTGCAAGGTTCATTACTGGCAAATATTCACAACTGACAAGAGTAACACCAGTAGTTAAATCATAAACCTAGAAACACTAGAGGACAGACGGGCAAAGACTATAGTAGTAATAATACATAAGGCATTAAATTATAATTTAGAAATATAACCCAAAAAAAAATCTGTTACAATACTCAGATAAACATAAGGACAAAGACACTTTTCTTATCCCATATGCGAGAACAAATGCTTATAAGTAATATCTCTCCCAGAGCGGCATCCGGGCAAGGAATAGGTTGCCTGAACAAACCAGGAAATTCAGTAACTTAACATCATTTAAAACACTAATAGTAATGCAGGACTAGACTCTATAACCACAAATGTGCATAGGACGAATAATCTTCTTTGTAGAAGGAGCGTCTGTAATGTATAGGATTCCTAAGGTTAACAGTAAAAATGTTACTTACTAACATTCAGTTAACTCACACTTTATCTTTTTTACTTTGAATAAAACAGCATGCTGGGTATACAAAAGTTTCCCTTTCAGTTCAGACCATTATGGTCCCTGGTCCTTAGGCTAGAGAAGCAACAACTTAACAAGTTTCTGTGACCAAACCATACCGTGGCCTTTATATAGTTTTCTTGAC
Source organism: Anisus vortex (assembly GCA_949126835.1). Taxonomy (NCBI): domain Eukaryota; kingdom Metazoa; phylum Mollusca; class Gastropoda; family Planorbidae; genus Anisus; species Anisus vortex. Next base: position 5,711,204 of record OX421505.1, on the reverse strand, counting down.
ATATTATGGCAGTGAAAAATCTCTTCGTCACACTAAAATGTTAGTCCAACTAATAAGTGACTAAGTAGTTAGGTGGCCATATTTCTCACATGGTCAATTTATGATTTATATATAGCCTACTGCACTTTGAGTTTGTGAATGAGTGTAATAAAAATGCCTTAAAACTCCTTCAAAGGACTTGACGGGCATCGACCAGATGCAAAGATGTCGCCAGATTCTAGAAGGACACGGCTGGAATATAGAAGCGGCAGTGCAAGACACCTTCAATGAGCGGGAGGGTGCACCCACAGTTTTCCATCAGCCTCCTCCACACCCAGAAGAAAGGGCACCACTTGTTAATCTACAACCATCAAACCAAAGGTAATAACAGAGTAAAGCCGTAGTTAGTTTGTTTCTTCGTAGTTAGTTTGTTTCTTCATTGGTCATATTGAAGTATGCATGGCATAGCTAACACAATTCGATTTTGGTGTTTTTCTTTTAGAAGGTGTTAAATAAAAATAGCAGACCTCTGCATATTCAAGCATAGTTCTGACATGCTCCAAATTTAACATAAAAGTAAAAAATAAGGTGAAAAAAAGTTAAATTTTTTTTGCCTCAGTCACTAATAGTCTTTAAATGTTCTTCTGACAATCGGAAACAGTTTGTGAAATATTGCGATGGACAGATGAAGATAGTAATAAAATAATTTTCATACCGCTGCCTAAAACACTTCCGACAATTACTCACAAAAAAACTCTTTGTTTCAACCCACAGAGTCATTTTGTATCCAGGAAGGCGACCGCAGGGCATTTTCCAATGGACCTACTACCTGCTGACCATGCCAATAAGATTTGTGTGGACAACATTTTTTGATATTGTTCGAGTTTTTGGTTAGTAGAATTTAGTCATCTAAATAGTTCTCTGTCGTTACCTTTCTTAAATCTTTGTACTAGTTAAGTGCAACTTTAATATGAGAAGTAAAAAGTGAAGTATCCCGTTGGACCAAATTGAACCATAGGGCTGGTGAAGCAGCATTCACCAGTTTCTGTGGCCACGTCATACTAGGTGATTGTGTGGCCAGCACTATGCACAGCTGTCATTACTGTACCCAAACTAATGTCAGGTACCCATCAGAGCTGGGTAGACTAAGGGACACCCTCCAGACCCAGAAAAAAATCCTAGCCTATATACTATATTGACAATGCTATTGTATTTGTATGTATATTTCTAGACCTAGACCTAGTCAGTTTGTTTGTTAACCTGTTTTTTTCTCTTGTTTTTCACAGTGAATTTTCTGAGACCAGATCCCAGACGATGTGAGTACTGAGTAGTTTTAATTGAAAACATGTCTGTATCAGTGTAATAATTGAAGCGTCCGTGGAGGGGAGGGGGTAAAGTTGTTGCTACTTACAAGGTTCGTACAGCTCCTGGAAACTCCTTGAAACTCCTGGAAAACAAAAAGTTGTGTTCTAGGACCTTAAAACTCCTGGAAAAACTGCATTTAGTCCTGGGAAAAGACTAAAAACTCCTTATTTTTTGAGGGAGATTAATTATTAATAAAAAAAAATCGTAATCAATGCTCATAGATTGTACTTTCACTTTTCTTGAAAGCACTATTGGAGTTAACCCGCTTTGCCACTTTCTATTTCCGCGTGCAAACGTCGATGACACCAGTGATGCCTTTCCTGGTTGTTTTTACTAGATCTTGTTTTTTTTTCGATCCAAACTTGGAATGTAGGCTATATAAGTCCCCCTAATTGAGTAAAACAAAAAAAAAACTGTGTAGCGAGGTGTCTGTTTTTTTTTTAAAGAGCTCAGCTTGGCTTTTCAAAAACTTTACTCCTGAAAAACTTCTGGAACACTCCTGGAAAACTCCTGGAATTTTTAGGCAATTTTTTTGTACGAACCCTGTACTTATGGACTCTGTTGTATAGATAGTCATTCATTGTGTGCATAGAACTATTTTTAAAAGGAAAAAAAAGTGTTTTATGTTCCTTGGAAATTTGAAAAGATACAAATTATGCACAACAGGAAAAGAGGCACAGTTTAATTTAGAACATTAAATGTCTTAAAACTACACAAATGTGATTTATTTTCCCTTGGACACTTCAAATGAAAAATTATTAAACACATTCAATATATATATCCATTTATATAGTATAAGTCAATACAAACTAATAAACTAAATTACATTATTATATATTGCTATTAAAGGAAAAAAAAATTTAATAATATTCTGCCGGATGTCTTTTCATGATGCTAATGATGTTTTTTTTTTATTAGAGAGACATCTCTTGTTGCAAGCAATAATTAAAGACAATGCTTAAAAATATAATAATGGAAACAAAATTTTTCTTTCATTTACTGATACAATTCTGGAATTTTCCATCTTTGTGGTAGCAGCAAAGTGCCTAGAGTAGGATAAATTTATTAGCCACACCCACATGATGAAACTGTTTGACCAACAGCTCTACAGCGCTGTATTTTCCCCTTTGCTCTCAGGGGTCTGTGGTGTGCCAAGATGGGCACTTCAATTGGGTCAAGTTAATAGACCCGGGTGTGTTTTCCTAGCCACATAATCCCTTTGGAAGCCATAGGTCATTGAGGTGTGTGGCCCCATTTAAAATGGCGGAAGCTCTGCAAAAGGGAACAGTGCACGATAGCCCCGTTTCAAATTGGCCATTGTCTGTTAGGGACTACCTCGGCAGGTTTATGCCCCACCTTTATTCACGTGTTGAAACTGTAGGGCAGCAAGAGCTGGGCAAGCACATGCTATTATATTGCCCATCCCAGATCTTAGATTGTACAGGAACGGCCAACTGTTTGTGCTGAAACTTTATGGTATCGTATCACAGCTGCTTGATGCAGCAGAAATCATTTTCCTAGCCCTAAGAGAGTAATATCGGCTCGCATTCAGAAACTATAAATTATCAAGATCATTTATTTCACTGTTGAATACTCTCATAGGCAAATGAAAGTCTTATTTGGTCCCAGGTAAGGTAAAGTACCCTTCTTACCAAATTGATCATACGGCTGGTGAAGCAGCTTTCACCAGTTTCTGCGGTCATGGCATACTAGGTGATTGTGTGGCCAGGACAATGTACAGCGGTCTTTAATTTACTTTAACTAAGGTCAGTTATCCATCAGAGCTGGGTAGACTCAGGGACACCATCCAGTCCGGGAAAAAAATCCTAGCCTTCACCAGGATTCCAACCCAGGACCTTTGGTTTACCAGTCAAACGCGCTTCCGCTTGGTCACCGTGTCCCCTTGGTCCCGGGTGCCTTAGGAAAATTAGCTTTTATACGAAATTTTGTATTGTTGTATACTTGTTATTTTCAATCACAATTTTGTCATGTTTTATTTCCTGCTAGTTGTGACTGATCCTTTACGTGATGTTCTTACATTTATCTCTTCATTTGAGTCCAAGTACGGGCAGCGACATCCTACGTTCTATCAGGGAACATACAGCCAGGTAAGGATCCCACAAACAGGGCCGACGCAACATTTCCATTCATTGACTAGCTCTGCAGCTCTGTTGTTTTTCTTTTTTATAACACCTAGTTCCGTGAGCATTGAAAAGAATCCATATAATGTTCCATTTTAACTACTCTGTGCACTACAGTTTAACATTAAGACAATTTACACAAACCGCTATATTAATTTGTTAGTTTTAGTAAGTTCAGAAATTATTAAATGATTTTAGAGTGCTGCATTATTTATATTATTTTATTTGCTTTTTTATCTCTAAAAAGTATTTTCAGATCTTTATGTTCAGTATGAATAATTCTTGTCAGACTGAAAACAGACTTTCAATATTGTTGTTTTCTCTTATCATAGTAAAGTTATATCAATAAAATATTGTTTGCTATCATTCACCCTAGATAAATGTTTGTGTTTTACTTTTTGATATCCTTAACCCATGCCACATAGAAATTGTAATAAACAACTCATTCATTAGATTAATTTTGCAAAGAAATACTTTTAATATTATTGATATTAATTTACTTTATTCTAGTCTTTCTTTTGCATCTGAAAATGATGTAAGAAAAAAAAAGCTCATTTCATGATAGTGTGTTTTTATGACCAGGGTTCAGTTATACTTGAACATCACAACCACCTTATGGCTTTCAATCGTACAATATATTTTTTTTACTACCGATCAGTTTACATGGGTGCTGTTTAAAAATTTTTGTTTCAACATTTCACTTCTTCTAGGCCTTAAATGACGCTAAAAGAGAACTTCGTTTTTTGCTTGTATACCTGCACTGCGATGAGCACCAAAATACAGATCAATTCTGTAGGTGAGTACTTTTTCTTTCAACTATTATATTCCTATACAGCCACAAATCACTATAAATGGAACTTTAAAAATAAGGTATATGCCCTCAGTATGTAAAACATTAAAAACAATTATTATTTTTTCAGAGATGTTTTATGCAGTGAACCATTTATAAATTTTGTCAGTGCCCATCTATTATTTTGGGCTTGCAACACGAGTAGTCCTGAAGGCTACAGTGGTCAGTATTGTCCATTTATTTCTATTTTCTTTAAACACATGTCCAAGCACTTTTCTCAAAACCTCTGAGAGCTGAAAATTGCTTTAAATGCCAAAGCGAACTTGCTGTTTCCAAATATAATTTCCAAAGTAAAGTACCCAAATTATCATTGGGCCGGGGATGCAGCGACGAATAGTTTCTGTGGACGCATCATACTAGGGGGATTGTCTGGCCAGCACAATACAGAGCCGCCTTTACTTTACCCCGACTAATGTCAGTCTACCCATTAGAGCTGGGTAGACTCGGGTCACCCTTCTGTCCTGGAAAACAATCCGTAGCCTTTATCGGGATTTGAACCCAGGACCTTTGCTCCGCCAGCCGAACGCTCTGCCACCGTGCCCCCTAGAACCCTGTTCTAATTTTTAATTGATGGTAGTCTGATAGTTAATTCAAAAATGTTAATCCAGCATTAAAGAGATTAGTGTGCATCTGAAGCTGTGCTACTAAAGTGTTGATGATCATATTCTCTATTTATGTTTATTCCTGTGTGCTGCCCAGTATCCCAGGCACTCAAAGAGCATGCCTACCCTTTCCTAGCTGTGATTGTGTTGAGAGACAATAAGATGAGTGTAGTTGCCAGATTTGAAGGAAGTATCACTGGTAAGTTTCAATCCCCGGCTTCCAGTGTGTCCTACGCCCATGTTTGTCTAATATAATTTGTTTTTAAAAAGTATATATTTTTACCTATTTGTTTGTTGTTGTTTTTTTGACAGAATTAGTGAACACAGAGCCATTTATTTATTTTTATTTCATTGTTAATTATTATATACAAATTTTTATGCCCATCAAAATTACTTAATGAATGATTACAGTGTGTTTGGTTAAAAGAGAAAGAGAAAAAAGTAAATTAAAAGTATGCCATTCAAACTCTTCAAGCCAAATTGCTTTGCATAACTTCCAGAAATGCAGGTTTTGCCATGCTAAAAAACAAAAGACCTGGAAAAACCTGATAAGACCCTCGCATACAACATGGTTAATGAATGGAAATGGCTTTTTTTTTTTAATACGGTTTTATCTATTTGTATAGTTGGGTATAATTTTGGATTTATAAAATAAACACATTCATGATTATACATGATAAAAGAAAAAATTTTTTGGAGGACGTTTCCAATTTATACATTTAAATTTTATACTAATCGATCAAACCGCCTAGCCGTCTATAGAGGACAGACATATATATATATATATATAAACAAACTCACAATAATTATAAATATTGATTGTAATTATTATTGAATAGAAACTTTTTGTTCAAACTGTGGAAATGATTTTTTATTTTGGATTTTGGAAACAAGATTACAAATTTATTTGTTAGAATTTTTATTGCTCTACTTGCCTGTAGTTTTGTGTCTTACAATTTTTCAGCATTTTTGAAAAAACGATAGACATGACCGGTTGATACGTTTATTCTTTTTTATCTACGCCAGGTGCACAAGAGCTGGTCAACAGACTTGAGCAAGTCATGTCTGAAAATGAAACTTCGTTAGTAGCTGCTCGAGCAGATAGGTTCGTAAAATTAAGCCTTAATGAATGAGAGAGTGGTCACTTTATTGATCCCTTCCATTCCTCACCTTATCCCCTTATGTTGCTTATCTTATCTCATATGTTACTTATATACAGAAGATTATTGCTCTTTACTCTTATCCATGGTTTTGAGTCTAGTCTTGCATGTTTATTGGTGTTTTTTCATTGATGTTTAGTTACTGGTTTTCCTGGTTTGTTCAGGCAACCCATTCATTGACCGGATGCCACTCTGGAAGAAAAAAGTACTTTGAGGCACTTGTTCTTGCATCTGTCCCAATGGTCTTCCATTCTTTTCTTTTTTCTCTTTTGTTGTTTATCTTATCTATTGTGTTACTTACCGTATATACTCAAGTATAAGTCGCACCGGTGGATAAGTTGCACCCCTAGTTGAAGATTATTTTTCTTATATGTTGTCATTAACCCGCCTATAAGTCGCACCCTGACTTTCAGGGGTTACACTGCCTTTTAACTTCTCCAAAATGCATACCTTTGAAACATAAAAGTTACTAAATATTCACCCTATACAGCCATTAGTCATATGAGAAAGTAAGTTAGCCGATCTGTTTCTTCATATAAGTCCCTGTCTTTACTCAAGTTTCTATCCCTATTGTCGCACTATAGTGGGCCGACAAAAAAAATCTTTTGAAGTGACGGCTTTCTAGACTTGTGTCTAGACAGAACGTTGCTGATGTCTACAAGCGCTATATTCTTCTTCTTCTTTATGTGCCAGGTCTGGAGCAGACATCGGCGGTCATGACTCTCCATTCTTTCCTGTTGTTAGCTTTTTGCAGAAAGTTATTATTACTTATGTTGTTGTTCGTGGCCCATTCGTTCAGGCTTTCTACATATGTTAGCCTTTGTCTTCCTCTGTCTCTCTTACCAGATATTTTCCCACACAAAGCCAGTCTTTCTATACCATTTTTCCTATAGATGTGTCCTAGAAATTTCATCTGTCTATTCCTAATGGTGTTAATGAGTTCTCTTGAGGTACATGCTGTTTTCAACACCTCTGCATTAGATTTCTTTTCAGTCCATGATATTCTCATCATCCTTCTTAGAAACCACATTTCTACTGCCTCCAATCTTTTCCTTGTTTCATTATCAATAGTCCAACATTCACATCCATATAGAAGAACAGACCAAACATACCCCTTCAGTATGCGCATTTTGGTACATATTCTGATATTCCTGTTTTTCATGATACTGCTTAAAAGCTCATGAAGCTGTTTTTAGCAAGAAACCTGGAGCAACAGAGTGTGAATCACACAGAACAATTAGCTTAATGAATCATGACACAAAAATACTCCTCAGAATAATCATGGAAAGAATAAGAAGTAAAATCCGTCCGGAAATTTCAGAAACCCAGTTTGGATTCGTTGCAGATAAAAGCACAAGAAATGCTATTTTCACCTTATCTATGTTAATTGAAAGATGCATCCAGATGCAAAAAGACCTGTATCTATGCTTTATAGATTATTCTAAGGCATTTGACAAAGTCAAACATCAAGATCTATTTAATATATTACAAGATCTGGACATAGATGGTAAAGACCTCAGAATAATAAGAAATCTATACTGGGAGCAAGAAGCTGCCATTAGATATGAAGGGGAGTTAAGTGCATTCAAACCAATAAAGAGAGGAATAAGACAGGGATGTGTTTTATCACCAGACCTCTTCAACATCTACAGTGAAATAATACTCCGGAATATCGAACACCTAGATGGTATTAAAGTTGGAGGAAAGAATATAAATAATCTGAGATATGCAGATGACACAGTACTAATAGCAGAATCAGAAAGTGCCCTGCAAACTATTCTAAATAAGGTGGTAGAAGAGAGCCGACTTAAAGGATTAACACTCAATCTCAGTAAGACCGAAGTAATGGTAATCTCTAAGAAAAGACAACCTCCAAGATGCTCTTTATCCAGTGAAGGTGAAAACATCAAGCAAATCAATTCTTTCCAGTATCTAGGCTATACAATAACACAGGAAGGCAAATGCAACAAGCGCTATATAAGTGCCCTTATTACCATTAGCATTGTTTATAATGATGTCAAAACGACTGTGTGGCCGACAACAAACTGTGTTTTTTTTTTTCAACTCTTACATGCTACTAATGAAAAATAAAACACACTCTTGTCATTTTGCTCATTTTTTCTATATAGATTTTTAAAAAATGCCTGTGTCGATAGGTAGACGATCGTTGTTTTGGAAACCTTGCTTAGGCATGGGGCGGTTTTCTCGAAATGCTAAACACTATCTTTTTATTGGACTATATTTGGTCTAGTTATAGGTCCTAAATAAAAGGCTTATACCTACCTTATAGGCCTAGACGGATTTTCACACATTACAATTCTTTCCATACTGTAATTTATGTTCAAAAGGCCTAAGAAAAATGACGCCTTAACCGTTTGGCCCTTGGAGTTGCAGATTACGAGTTGTTTCGCATTTGATCCCGATGCGAGTTTTTAAAAGCTTTTTAAAGGCCATTTTTTACTCTGACCAAAGAGAGCGATAGTGATGCTATTTTTAGACGTTTGTTTGGTAGTTTTAGCCCGATCGATCGAATATCAATGAATTTATTTTAATAACACATTTTTAGCACTAATTCTACGAAAATTGATGGTATTTCGGAAATATTTTGAGAAGCATTAGGCTAGGCTGATGAAGGAAAGGCTTTATTATTTCAATAATGTCAAGATAATCGTGTTATTTTAAGCATCGTAGAAGTTGAATAGGCTTTGAATAGTAGGATTTGAGTCCGATACGATGATATCCTAGTTCCATGACAAAATATCGGAACCGATCGGCGTAGGCTGAGCTATTTATTTTATTGTCCTTTTTATTTATTACTTTACTTCCATCTCTACTGGTTTGAATTAAACTTTATATTTTTATATATTTACTATGAAGAATATAAAGCATTTTTTGTCCATTTTTTTCAATATACGGAGTTATGCGACTTGACTCAAGGTTTGGAGGGTAGAAAACTGTCTACTAATTAAGGGGCAAAAGGTTAAGCTTTTGGGGGGAGGGACGGCCTGAAAAGCCTAAAATATTTGTCAATTTCAGTTATATATAGATAGTATATTTACATCTACGAAAGTTTTCTTAATGTAAAATGTAGGCCTACGCATATCCTAGTAATTCTACATCACTACAGTCAACTATACGGGTTATGTAGGAAACTGTAGGACAGAGTAGTGATGTTTTTCGGACTTTTCAAAAACAGTGTCGGATGTATAAGTCGCACCCCTACTTTTTGTTGAAATTTTCGGTAAAAAAAGTGCGACTTATACGCGAGTGTATACGGTATATACCGAAGATTATTGATTTTTACTCTATCCATGATTTTGAGTCTAGTCTTGCATTTTTATTAATGTTTTCATTGATGTTAAGTTACTAGTGTTCCTTGTTTGTTCAGGCAACCCATTCCATGAGAAATTTTAAAATTTAAATCCAGTTTGCTGTTTTTCAGGGCTGAACGTAGTTTCAACCAGTCCTTAAGGCAGCAACAAGATGAGGCTTACCTAGAGTCACTGCGTGCAGATCAAGAGAAGGTCAGTGGGGGAAATAGCTGAATCAATGTTATTATAAGTGCATTAAGCACTTGACATGTTATCTGTTATCCTGGCCAAGCTGTTTATTCACTGAATATCACTGTCTAAAAGTGATCCTGGTTTTGATCACTCACAATTATTTCACAATCAAGTTGTTAAATATTTAAAAGGTGTGGTCATATCTTGAACATATTGTTGTTAATGAAAAATAAGTTGTAAGTAAGTAATCCCTTTCCTTCCAAGTTGATCTATAGGGCAATTGAAGCAGTGTTCTCAAGTTTCATGGGAATAGTGTGGTTAGCACAAGCCCAGCCACATCCCCATCTACTGTCAGGTACCCATCTGAGCTGGGTATACTCAGGGATAACCACACGACCCTGGAACAAAGCCTAGCCTTCACTAGGTATTGAACTCATGACACGAGGTAAAACAGTCGATGAGCTGTTGCTAGGCATCGTGTCACATGATATTGAAAAGGGAGTGCTTTTATTTTTCTTTAAAGAAATGTTCTACAATTCCCCCTAAAATTGACACAAAAAATCTGTCACCAAAACGGTCACCCCAAAATGTCATCTACGTCAGCATTGCACTTCCTTACCTACACTTTGTACAAGTTTTCTTAGAATATTGCATATTGTTATTCTTACTTGTTCTACCCATCTGCAGGAGAAAAGAAAACGTGAAGAGAGAGAGAGGAAAGAAGAGGAGGCAAGGCGGCAACGCTTAGCTGAGGAGGAGAGAGAGAGGCAGTATTTGGTAAGTGTCACAACTTACTTTAGTTTATTGTCCTTCTGGTTAGTGAAAAGTAAACTTATGATCTCAGAGAAACTTGTGTGTTTTACTTCTTTGTTATGACAGCAACGAGAGCAGAGGAAAAGTGAACTGGAGCAGCAGATTCCCCCGGAGCCAGACTCTTCCGACCCAGACTCCATCAGGATTATGCTGAAGATTCCAAACGGCAACAGGATAGAGCGGCGCTTCCTCAGGAGTCAATCCATGAAGGTGAAGGCCAGTGCTATCAGCTTGTATCGCTGTTTCACTTTGTGTTATTTCATTATCGGATTTATTTCTTTGTGATTATTTGTGTCTCTATTCTTTGTGAGTCTTTAACATAGAAGAGTGTTTTCTCTTTGTTGGAAGAAAATTGGGGCTAAATTGTTGATAATTTAAAGTATTATGTTTGCTGTTTTTTTGTTGGTCAATACTTCTGTGGTCATTGCAGGCCCTTGGATGGTGATCAGCTTTTCTAGAATACAAGTTTTCTTTCCCTTATTAATTTTATGTTGCATAAACAAAATACATTTGAATATGCCAAGTCAATCTATTTATCGTTTGTTTCATACCAAATGTAGTTTTATATAGACAGAAATATATAATTTAAATTACTTTAGTAATAAGGCCGCCCACTTTGGCCATTGCAGGCCCTAGCAAGGCTTTCGGTTGTTAGCCCCCCTTATGTCTTCTACCCTGCCTACCATTACAATTATAGTCATACACTCCAATCTGCCATTCAATAAATGAATTTAATTTTTTGAGTTATGCGACATTCTGTTCTTTTCCTTTCTCCAGTGGCTGTACTACTACGTGCTTTGTCACAAGGACTGTCCAGACGACTTTCAAATCAAGATCAGCTACCCCAGCAGGACTTTGATGTGCGAGCCGACCGACCTCAACAATGACCCGCCGACCTTTGCTGACATGGGATTGGGGAAATCTGAGATGTTGTATGTATTTGATAATGAGGCCTGAATGGATCTGGAGTGTTTGTTTGATTGGGTGGGGGCGGGTGGCGGTGTTGTAAATGCAGAGTACCAATATGATCCAATTCAATTTTTCTGTTATACTAGAAAAATAATTTTTTTGTTTGTGTGTGTTACATGAAACTGTAAAGGGTACAGGTGTAAGTTTTGTACATACAAATGGTGTATATGACTCGTAACGGCTGTAACATAATGCATAAAAAGCTACTCTCTAGTGTGATCCTGGTTAGAGTTAGTGTATATCAGTTGTAAGGGCTGTAGCCTAGTGCAAGGGAAGCAACTCTCTAGTGTGAGCTTGGCTTTTATAAACTGTATGCTCTGTAGACTTGAGTGCAAAACAAGACTGGTAGCTAAACATAAAGGTTTCTTTAGAGAATCGCTCAGTAGTACTTTGATTGCACGTTTGTTGTTTTAAATCCTGGTCTAAATTAGAATGTTGTTGTTTTTTTTTGTTTTTTTTTTAAGTAAAGGATAAAGTCAATCAAAATTGTGTGGGGCATCTGACAATGATCACAGGGTTGCTATGGTTACATGAGACTTGAAAGCCCAGTTCTGATGTTTCAGAGATTAATTTGAAAGATGTTGTTTTAATTCCACATTGGATTTTATTGTTACCGGATAAGCATGTGCTCTTTTTTTTTTTTTTAAACCAATGAATGTCATCCCACATCTCCACGCCTGTATAAACTTGCCAAACTTGTTCATTTGGTAGGTTTTAGCTATATTTTTTTGTTTTAATGGGTATGATTTACAAAGAGTTTGGGCGCATGGGTTTGGGAAATTTTACTGTACACATTCAAGCTGCGGGTGTTTGACTGTGAGAGACAGGTGTTACTTTTATTGTTTTACATATGAGCTTCAAAATGTGTCGACTGCCATCTGCCAGACTCGCTTTGGAATAAGCAAAACATTACGGCTATGACTTTGTGCATTAATTGTGTTGTTCTTTTTTACTTATTTATGTTGTTGAGTCTATAAAAAAACTCAGAACTATATTTTTAAAATAACTGAAAATAAATATGACATAAAAAAAAGTCAAATCAGTTATCTTTTTTTCTTTTACTTTTGCTTGTTGACTTCCACTGCAGTTATCTTTTCCTTGTTTAATATTTTTTTCATTATGCTTCAATGTTACAAAGTTCAACAGTTCTTGTCAGAAATAAGAAAACTTGTATTACTTTTTTTCTTAAGTAAATAATTTTGTTGCATTATGCTGGTATTGCGGTAGCGTATTAGGTTGCTGTTCCTTACATAAGAGTTCAAATCCTGAAAAATTAGTTGGGGGTGTTTCCTATTTCTATTCATCTTATCCTCATTATTTATTAAAACCATTCTTCTATACAGAACTTATAAGTTTCTTGAAAACTGGACGAATCTTCTTCTATACAGAACTTATAAGTCTCTTGAAAACTGGACGAACCTTCTTCTATACAGAACTTATAAGTCTCTTGAAAACTGGACGAACCTTCTACCTTACCAGATCTTGAGTCCAGGATGTAATGGGGGGGGTCCAAGACCTTGTCTGATGGGGCACGCAGCAAATTAGGTAGTTTGCGGCAAATACAATACACTTTTTCCTTCTTACGGAATTCCCAGTGATCATTAACAAGGTGACATTACCATTTAATCCTGGACTTTCACCCTGTAGCACAAATACCAGACTATATGCCTGCTCACCCAGGTGTCAAGCTTGGTGAGACGGTTGTTTGTTACACCTATTCCTTCCTTCCCACAGAGTTTCAGTGGGCTCTTGCCCATTGCAATGATCTTCGGATGCCCACCGGTGGATGTCACCCATGCGTTAGCCCACCAGTGTTCTCTGAACGGAAGCATATCAGAGGTTTACACCTTTCGCCAGCTTTATAGGCCCCATAAGTACAGAAATGTCTCCTATACAGAAGATAATTGCATCCCCTAGCCTTGCATTATGATGATCTGAGTTTACAGAGATCAATGGGGTTAAAACATTTACTAAATGGCTAAAACAATAACTGGCAACACTGTTCTATTGTAATCGCTACTTGCCAAAAAGACCAAAACATTCCGTTAACAGAAAGTGAAACCATTCAAACTTTAAATATGAATACAAAATCTGGCACAATTAAATTATTAACCTTTTAACTAGTGAAATTTTTTAAACAAGGTTTGATTACATTGCATATTTTGTAAAAAAAATAATTTTTTAAAGTATTATGACATGGATGTGATGTATTTGCTAGTTCAGTGATTGCATATCTGGCATATGATCTTGTCAGACGTTGTACTTTTGATTTTCTTCCTGCTCTCGTCTCTTCTGTGATACTACAAAGCTTTTTCTCTCCAGCACTTAGACCTTGTAATGTTCTCCTGTGCCCTGAGCTAGGATTTCCCAATTTCCAGTGCCCACATTATATTAGATGTTCACTGAAATACTTACAAACAACAAATGGGTGGATTAATTAACTACTAAACTATTTGTTGTTATTTTTTAACTACTGCATTAACACTGATAAATTCTAGTCAATAGTGTTCATGTCATGTTAAACTTTGGTTCATTTGAAACCAAATTTGTTTTCCTTAAAAGTCTCCTGATTTAGCATTGTTATATATTTTTTTAAATATATTTGATGTTTCAAAGTTTTAGAAATTCATTTTGTTTTATTTAGAGATAAATATTTGTGTTGGTTAATAGATCTAGAATTTTGTTAAGTGTTAAACCATTTGTTCTTTTTTCCACTTGCAATATGCCTAGCTGTAAAAACAAGCAATTGCTACAGTTGTTTTTCTACATGTACAAACAGAGAAAAAATGAAAAAACAATTTTTTATCTCCCCTTGTAGCAATAAGAAATTTATTCTCACTTGAGTGGTCTCCCCACAAAAAAGTTAATATTTGTGTTTGAGTTTTTTGTTCTTTCATTGTTTATTTTATTAGTTGAAATAGCTAGAGTGATTGGATTCCAGTGTTTTGATTTATGGAATCCTAAACAATTATGCTTCCTTCTTTTTATTTCAATGAATGGTACATTGAGGTGGCAACCTGGACTTAAAAGACACCTAATTCCTGAGCCTTCTCCCACTCTTTCTCAAGCAGTTTGTCTGTTGTGTAAACAGCTTGATAGAAAAGGTCATGTTAACCTCTCAGCTCTGACCGTGCAATGACTGAACCACTACTGATTAACACTTGACTCAATATAATTATTTATTCTGTCCTGTATTCTATTTTTGTTTTTGCTATGTACAATAGAGAATGGTCGTTTTGTTTAAATGAGTTTTGATAGATTTCTGCAATGTTTTAAAGGCATCAAAATATTTCCAGATGCTCCTCCCAAGTTATATTTCATGCATTATATTGTGACTGATGTTTTATTGGGAAAGATTGTAAACTCAGTGATTGACCCTGTCTGATTCAATGATCAGGAAATGGTCGGTTTTTGTTTAATTTGATTTTTTGTTTTTATATATTATGGTTTTACAGAAATAAATTTATAGATAAAATATATAAACTGGACTTTAATTAATTTTTTTTAGTCACTTGTTTTTTTTTTAGTTGTTTATTTGATTGAGAATTGATGGCTTGATGTAGTTTGTGAGATAATAATGTTGTGAAATTTCTACAAGAGAAAACGAAGATGTAGGTTGTTTTATCCCAGGTCTTCTGTAGTCTTACTAGGGTCTGGTTCACTATGATATAATACACTCAAGCCACTTGATTAATGTCTAAACAAGAACTTAATGAATTCATTGAGAAATGAGGTGTACGAATATTTCAGCATATCTCCATAGTGAAATATTTTGTAACCAATTTCCCATTGATTATTTTTCTGACATAACGACTAATACATGTTTTTTATAAATAATTGAAAATGTTCAGTCCACAAGAAGAACAAACTTTTACAGTTTTAGTTCGATAAACATTTTATATTCATTTAACATTGAGTCCTTACTATGCTGAGATATTCGTACACCTCATCTCTCAATGGTACAGCCAACCGTTTGTTCCGAACCTTCGTAATGTATCACAGCTACATTATACAGCAAAATACATTTAGCCGAGCTCTAAGAGAGTAATCTCTGCTCGCATTCTCTCAGAGAAAAGTGGGGTTTTAATCTTTGAATGGGTCTTTTATAATTATCTCCCCTTCCTATTTGTGCTGCTAGGGACATTGTGTTGCCACAAGGATATTAACCCACACATCCTGGGCAGGGCAGCACATATTTGGTGGTAAGTAAATCCTCAGTCTGTTTTAATGTCTGTGAAATTCAATCTTGTTTTTATTGCTGTATAACAGGATTTACTTCTGAAATTTTTCTGATATTGTCATTGTCCAGTAAAGTCGGTTAAGTTTCATCAATCAGAGCCTTTTGTTTTAACATTAGTGAAGGCTTACCGGTAATTTATGTATACCCGGTCAGGTTTATATGGTACATGATACATAACACATTCCAAGAAAACAAATGTTTTTTTTATTTTCTCATTTTTTAATATCATTTATCAAATAAACATACATTTCAAGACTTAGCAAGTTTCAAGACTTTTACAGAGCTAGTGTCTAGACATTTACACAGCTAGTGTCTAGACATTTACACAGCTAGTTTCTAGACATTTACACAGCTAGTGTCTAGACATTTACACAGCTAGTTTCTAGACTTTTACACAGCTAGTGTCTAGACATTCACACAGCTAGTTTCTAGACATTTACACAGCTAGTTTCTAGACTTTTACACAGCTATTTTCTAGACTTTTACACAGCTAGTGTCTAGACATTTACACAGCTAGTTTCTAGACTTTTACACAGTTAGTGTCTAGACATTTACACAGCTAGTGTCTAGACATTTACACAGCTAGTGTCTAGACATTTACACAGCTAGTGTCTAGACTTTTACACAGCTAGTGTCTAGACATTTACACAGCTAGTGTCTAGACATTTACACAGCTAGTTTCTAGACTTTTACACAGCTAGTTTCTAGACTTTTACACAGCTAGTGTCTAGACATTTACACAGCTAGTGTCTAGACATTTACACAGCTTGTTTCTAGACTTTTACACAGCTAGTTTCTAGACTTTTACACAGCTAGTATCTAGACATTTACACAGCTAGTGTCTAGACATTTACACAGCTAGTTTCTTGACTTTTACACAGCTAGTGTCTAGACTTTTACACAGCTAGTGTCTAGACATTTACACAGCTAGTTTCTAGACTTTTACACAGCAAGATATTTTTTACACAGCAAATTGCAAGACAGATACAAATATATCTTTTTTTAAATGTCTGGGACATTTACATTTACAGAAGATTCAAAACATTTTGTTAAGTATACAGGTGGCATGTGTGTTTTAACTGAATATAGATAAGTGCTTAACTAATGTTCAGTAGTTCAAGCTGCAACTTTCTACAAACATTAGCTTCACTGATCACAACACTTGTATAGAAATGACTATAGGTCAATAAATAAATTGTGTATACAGCACCACATTATTGTTTAAAGAAAATTTAACGAGTATTTCAGTAAATGCATTAACAAAGTACATGTATGCCATTATTGTTCAATATAGTATAAATATATAGTTTACTATAGTTATATAGTTACTACTCTTGACTGGGATATAAAGTAAAGTACCCGTTGGACTAAATTAATCAATAGGGCAGGTGAAGCAGCATTCACCAGTTTCTGAGGCCACAGTATATTAGAAGATTGTGTGGCCAGCACTTTGACCCAACTAATGTCAGGAACCCATCAGAGCTGGGTAGAATCAGGGACACCCTACAGTCCCAAGAACAAATTTATTGCCTTCACCGGGATTCAACCCTAGGACCTTTGGTTCGTCAAATTTGCTGGGTCACGATGCCCCAACAACTGGGGTGTATATTACAGCAAAAAATCCATCTTTAAATTGACTATAGGCTCTAATTGAAACTACATTTGAAAATGATTTCAAAAATGTTAAATACAAATCTGTTACAATGCCATGGTTGAAAAAAAAATGCCTTTATGTTATTTATGTTTTTTTTATACTTTAAAGATGAACATTTCAAATCTGAAATAAAGCCTCCCAGATTTTTTATTTGCAAAAACATTCTGATTAACAAATTAATGTCAAGGATGATTGCGATGCAGAACAAAAAATGAATGTAAATTTTTTACAAAAATGCAAATTTTATGTAACAGGGTGGGGCGAGGGGAGGGCGGTTATATTTTACATTATTCATGGTTACTACTAATTAAAGAGGGTTGTGGGTAAAGGACAGCAATCATCTACTAAAATACATCTAAACTAGGGCACGAGGGGACTTTGGGCTTCCGTGACACTTCCGTTGGAACAGAAGGATTATTACAATCTAAACAGACCAACAACACTGAACACTAAACATAAAACACTAAAATCATATTCAAATTACAAATTACTGTTTATTCATGGAAATTCACTTGTCCCATTAAAGGGAACATAAAAATCATAAAAACAAATTAAACCCCAACAATAAACCTATACTATCTAAACTCTATAAACATACTGTAAACCCTCACAAATAATAACCAACTTAAACTCCCCACTAAAAAACTAACTTCAACTCCCCACTAAAAAACTAACTTCAACTCCCCACTAAAAACCAACATAGGCCGACATTACGACCTACAATATAATAGAATAGAAATAGAGAAATAAAAATACACATTAGAACATGGTCATCTATATACATAAGCATAATATATATATATACTATATACAGTAAATAAAAACTACATAGCATAATCCAACTATAACCAGTTAAAACATGGACCTATAACTCCTTGTACATCTTATAACATAATATGAATTATGACATAAGAATCAACCCAGCTCTAGTCAATGAAGACTAGAACAAGACAACACCGCTCTATACTCTGTACCACAGAGTTAGGCCATTCACTGGTTAATACATACCAGTTAAGACCAAGCATGAAATAAAAACATCTACCATAACTTATTCCCATGCCGGCCATTAAAGGCTACATTACATTAAAATAATAATATACATGAAATAAAAAGAAATATACATTTAAAAAGAAGAAGCCAACATGGCGGATAATGTTCCTTCCCAAACCTCCAACTTAATCCATTCCCATCAATTCACTTGTCATAGACAAGTGGACAATATACATAAAATAATCAAATTAAACAAAGTATAAAAAAACATAAAAATTCTAAAAAGTAATTAAATCTCAACTCACGTCATATCTGAACAAACCACACACAACTACGCCATATACTGACCGCTGGTCCCACACAAAATGGCTATTTCAGACGGAAGTGATTGATTAATTGTTCTATTTATAGACGCTGACCGAACGTCTCTGATGACGCGTCTAAATCTCGTTCTAACTAATTTCAAAATGACTATTTCCTGTTGACTAAAGTGCTAATCCTTATTCTAAATCTCTAATTGCTAAATATCTACAAATTTACCTTATGTACAACCCTATATTAAATTAAACTACAATAAAAATTCTACCTATTACTTTAATTAAACTACACTAACGAAAACCCAATTAAAAATAATCAGAAAAAGAATTCCGAAAAATGACGCAAGACCTAGCCGCTTACCCTCGTTTCAGGGCTTTCACAAAAGACAAAACAATATTTACATACATCATTTTTATACCAAACAGTCCCCCAAGTCTATATCTATATTACAAATAATAAAATATATTTACATTAAAAGTTAATTACTTACATTCTCACAAATCATAACACGCTCAGAGCACAGAAACACATTCAAAACAGACCACTCATACAGCACAAAGCAATTAATCACACTTTTAATTTAAGTCACCGACCTACATTTATAACAAAATTATTTACATTACCGGTAAAGTACAACATATTTGTAAATTATGAATTGACTGACTTGTATACAACAAAAATAATATAAACTCACCAATATAACTGCAAAGCAAAATATACATCACAATTCAATAATAATTTTAAATACCGGTAATGCTTTCACAGAAATGTGCACATTTAACAATTTTTTAACCATTTCCAGCTCATTAATGGTACTTCACATTCTACTTTGAACAATTGACTGTCTTAAAGGGTTAAAACAAATAATTGAAAAATTTTTCTGAAACTTCTTGTCTCAGATTGGCAACAATAACAAAAGTGAACAATGGAAACCAAATTTAACAAAGTTATATAAATGTAATGAAAATAGTAATTAATGATAATTCTCCAATGTAATGAAATGATCCTGAAAGCTAATGACAACAAAGGGGGGAGGTGTATCTCTCAGACAGTCCTGGGAGCAAGTAGCCTTTGGTTCCAGTCCAGCCAGAATGCAGCTTTCATCCTCTCACAGTATTGAAGAAGATTAGGGTATCTTTCTGTTCAATGAAAATGAAAACAATACTTTTAGTTTAAATGAAAATACTAAAAATTACTTTTTGTCAATTTAAATGAATATTTCATAAAACATTTTATAATTTTGTTATGGTTAAATAACATTTCATAACCACCTAGATTTAAAACAGTAAAGCCAACCTTTTTTGCTTTTAAAGTTTAATACAAGCAACTACAGTACCGATAACTTTCTCTTATCTTCTTTTATTATATTTATAGACGTGAACTAATAAAAGGTCACATTTAATGTTGCTAATAACCTCCCCGCAGACAATGCCCACCAGACACATAAAACAGATCACTTCCTACTTGAATGTCACAAACTAACCAATGTCAGACTTTAATACCCCTATATAACAGAACCGAAAGGCTAAAAGAAGCATATGAATTATAAAATATGTTAGTCTACTACTGGCTGCCAAGTGAGCGAAAAGCTTTTGGCGCCTGCCTAATGAAGATAAATGTCCTAATAGTAAAAAAAAAAAAAGTAAAATTTAAGTAGGCCCTATCCTGTCGGACCAGATCGATCTATAGGGCCGGTGTAGCAGTTTTCAACAGTTTCTGTGGCCACGGCATACTAGGAGATTGTGATTCCAGCACAATGCCCAGACGCCTTTACTTTACTTTACCCCAAGTAATGTCTGAACTGGGTAAACTCAGTCTCAGGAATATATCCTAGCCTTCACCAGGATTCAAACCCAGGACCCTTGGCATGCCAGCCGAATGAGCTGTCGCTCAGCCATTGTGCCCTCATGAACTTTGTACTAATCTAAAATTGATGGTAGTCTTAATAGTTCATTCAAAATGTTAATCCAGCATTAAAGAGATAAGTGTGTGTCTGAAGCTGTGCTACTAAAGTGTTTGATGATCATATTCGCTATTTGTGTTTATTTCTGTGTGCTGCACAGTGTCCCAGGCACTCAAAGAGCATGCCTACCCTTTCCTAGCTGTGATTGTGTTGAGAGACAATAAGATGAGTGTAGTTGCCAGATTTGAAGGAAGTATAACTGGTAAGTTACAAAATAATCCTCCCTCCCAGTGTATCCTATCCATGTTGCGCATCTAGAATTTTGAGTAAAGTTTTATCTAATAAACCATTTGAAATTGTTTTCCTATAATTACTAATATAATTTGTTTTTAAAAAGTATATATTTTTACCCATTTGTTGTTTTTTTTTTTTACAGAATTAGAGAACACAGAGCAATTTTATTTTTTTGTTTTGTGTTAATTATTATATACTAGTTTTTATGCCCGTCAAAATTATGTAGAAATGATTACAGTGTGTTTGGTTAAAAAAAAGAATGAAAAAATAGTAAATTAAAAGTACGCCATTCAAACTCCAAGCCAAATTGCGGTGCGTAAATTCCAAAAATGCAGATTTCGCCTGGTTAAAAAACAAAAGAATTGGAAACCCCCGATAAGACTCTCGCGTTCAACATAGTAAATGAATGGCAATTTACTCACTGTAATTGTATACATTGCTTGTAATTATTCTTAAATAGAAACATTTTGTTCAAATTGTAGAAATGATTTTTTTTTTTTTGATTTTGACAAAGTAAAACAAAGATCACAAATTTAGTTGATATCAATTTTATTTGTCTACTTGCCTGTAGTTTTCTGTAATACAATTTTTCATAATTTTTTATGAAGCGATAGACATGACCGGTTGATACATAATTTTTTTTTATCTCACGCCAGGTGCACAAGAGCTGGTCAACAGACTTGAGCAAGTCATGTCTGAAAATGAAACTTCGTTAGTAGCAGCTAGTGCAGAAAGGTTCGTAAAATTAACCCTTAACGAATTAGAGTGTGGTCGATTTTTGTCCCATTGGTCTTCCATTCTTTGCTTTTTTTCTCTTTTGTTGTTTACCTTTCTATTTTGTTACTTATATTATATACAGAACATTATTCATTATTGCTTTTTACTCTTATCCATGGTTTTGACTCTAGTCTTACATTTTTATAAGTGTTTTCATTGATGTTAAGTTACTGATTTGTTCAGGCAACCCACTCCATGCCTGGATGCCACTCTGGAAGAAAAAGTACTTAGATGCATTTTGTTCTTGCATTTGTTGTTTGGCTCAAATTGTTGAGAAGTTGTTTTTTTTTTTTATAAATCCTCTGTTTGCTGTTTTTTAGAGCTGAACGTAGTTTCAACCAGTTCTTAAGGCAGCAACAAGATGAGGCTTACCTAGAGTCACTGCGTGCTGATCAAGAGAAGGTCAGTGTGGGAGATAGCTGTATCAATGTTATTGAGTGCATTAAGCACTTTAAATGTTATCTGTTATCCTGGCCAAGCTTTTGATTCACTGACTAACATTGTCTAAAAATGACCTGGTTTGATCACTCAGAATTATTTCACAATCATGTTGTTTAATTATTATTAAAATTGTGGTCACATCTTTGTGTAGTGCACGTGTGGTTATTATTACATTGATGAAAAGTAAGTAAGCAATCCCTCTCATATCAAGTTGATTTATAGGGCAATTAAAGCAGTGTTCACAAGTTTCTGTGGCCATGGCATTCATGGGAATAGTGTGGTTAGCACAAGCCTAGCCACATCCCCATTTACTGTCAGGTACCCATCAGGGTTGGTTAGACTCAGTGACATCCTCAAGACCCTGGAACAAACCCTAGCCTTCACCAGGAATTGAAATCAGCATCTTCGTTATAACATTCAAGTGCGCAGTCGCTAGACCACCTCGTCCAATGATATTGAAAAGGGAGAGCACCTATTTTTCTTTAAATAACTTTATAAAAGTTCCCTCTCAAATAAAAAAAAAATTGTCACCAAAACAGTCACCCCAAAATGTCATCTATGTCAGCATCGCACTTCTTTACCCGCACTTTGTACAAGCCTTCTTTTAATAATATGGCATTACTATAATTTTGTTATTCTTACTTGTTCTAACCATCTGCAGGAGAAAAGAAAACGTGAAGAGAGAGAGAGGAAAGAAGAAGAGGCAAGGCGGCAACGATTTGATGAGGAGGAGAGAGAGAGGCAGTTTTTGGTAAGTGGGATACCAGACTTTAGTTTATTCAGAGTTCTTCCAATTATTGAAAAGTTAGATAGTGCAAGGTAAACTTATGATCACATAGAAACTTGTGTGTTTTACTTCTTTGTTATCGCAGCAACGAGAGCAGAGGAAAAGTGAACTGGAGCAGCAGATGCCTCCGGAGCCAGACTTTTCCGACCCAGACTCCATCAGAATTTTGCTGAAGATTCCAAACGGCAACAGGATAGAGCGGCGCTTCCTCAGGAGTCAATCCATGAAGGTGAAGGCCAGTGCTGTCAACAGTACTTGTATTGCTGTTTCAACTTTGTGTTTTTTTTTACTATCGTGTTTGTTTCTTTGTGTTTTTTTGGGGGGGTTAAACTTTGAAAAGAGTCCGTATTTTATGTGAGTCTTTAACATAAAAGAGTGTTTTCTCCTTGTTGTCACAAAATTGGGGTAGGCCTACAATTCTTGGTAATTAAAAATTAAAGTAGGCCTATGTTGTTTATTGTCTTTTGTTGTTCAATACTTCTGCAGGCCCTTGGAAGGTGATCAGCTTTTCTAGAATACAAGTTTTCTTTCCATTATTAATTTTATGTTGCATAAACAAAATACATTAAGATGTGCCTAGTCAATCTTTTTATCTTTTGTTTGATACCAAATGTAGTTTTATATTGAGAGAAATATATAATTTAAATTACTTTTGTAATAAGGCCGCCCACTTTGGCCATTGCAGGCTCTAGCAAGACCTTCGGTTGTTAGCACCCTTGTTTTTTCTACCCTGCCTACCATTACAATTATATTCATACACTCCTATCTGCCATTCAATAAATGAATTTAATTTGTTGAGTTATGTGACATTCTGTTCTTTTCCTTTCTCCAGTGGCTGTACTACTACGTGTTTTGTCACAAGGACTGTCCAGACGACTTTCAAATCATGACCAGCTACCCCAGCAGGACTCTGATGTGCGAGTTGACCAACCTCAGCAATGACCCGCCAACCTTTGCCGACATGGGGCTGGATAAATCTGAGATGTTGTATGTATTTGATAATGAAGCCTGAATGGAACTGGATTGTTTGTTTGATTGGGTGGCGGGTGATTGTGTTGTGTTGTGTCTGTTATACTAGAAAAATATTGTTTTGTTTGTGTGTGTTACATGAAACTGTAAAGGGTACATGTGTAAGCTTTGACATACAAATGGTGTATTTGACTCGTAACGGCTGTAACCTAGTGCATAAAGAGCTACTCTCTAGTGTGATCCTGGATAGGGTTAGTGTATATCAGTTGATACGGCTGTAGCCTAGTGCAAGGGAAGCAACTCTCTAGTGTGATCCTGGTTAGGGTTAGTGTATATCAGTTGATACGGCTGTAGCCTAGTGCAAGGGAAGCAACTCTCTAGTGTGATCCTGGTTAGGGTTAGTGTATAATAAGTTGATACGGCTGTAGCCTAGTGCAAGAGAAGCAACTCTCTAGTGTGAGCCTCGTTTTTATAAACTGTAGGCCCTATGCTCTGTAGACTTGAGTGCAAAACAGGACGGGTAGCTAAACATAAAGGTTTCTTTAGAGAATCGTTCAGTAGTACTTTGATTGCAAGTTTGTTGTTGTTTTAAATCCTGGTCTAAATTAGAATGTTGTTGTTTTTGTTTCTTTGTTTTTTAAAGTAAAGGATGAAGTCAATCAAAAAGTTGGTGGGGCATTTGACAATGATCACAGGGTTGCTATGGTTACATAAGACATGAAAACTCAGTTCTGATGTTTCAGATATTAATATGAAAGATGTTGTTTTAATTCCACATTGGATTTTATTGTTACCGGATAAGCATGTGCTCTTTGTCTTTGTTTTTTTAAACCAATGAATGTCATCCCACATCTCCAATCCCGTATAAACTTGCCCCCCGTGTTCATTTTGTAGGTTTTAGCTATTTGTTTGTGTTTTAATGGGTATGATTTACAAAGAGTTGGGGCGCATGAGTTTGGAAGTTTTACTGTACACATTCAAGCTGCGGGTGTTTGGTGATGAGAGACAGGAGTTTTTTTTAAATTGTTTTACATAATAAATGGGCTTTATGAAAATGTGTCGGCTGCCATCTGCCAGACTCGATTTGGAATAAGCACAACACTACGGCTATGACTTTGTGCATTAATTGTGTGTTTTTTTTACTTAATTTATATTGTTGAGTATAAAAAAAAAACTCAGAACTATATTTTAAAATAACTGAAAATAAATATAACATTTAAAAAAAGTAAGATCAGTTTTCTTTCTTTTTATTTTTGTTTATTGACTTATATTTATTTACCTTGTTTACTTTTTTTTCATTTTTTGTGCATTACGCTTCATTATGTTACGAAGTTCAACAGTTCTTGAAAGAAATTAGAAATCTTGTATTACATTTTTCTAAGTAAATATTTTAGTTGCATTTTATGCTGGTCTTGCAGTAGTGTATTAGATTGCTGTTCCTTACATAAGAGTTCGAATCCTGAAAAAATTAGGTGAGGGTGTTTCCTGTTTCTATTCATCCTATCCTCATTATAATTCAAAAGCCATTCTTCTATACAGAACTTATAAGTCTCTTGAAAACTGGACGAACCTTCTTCTATACAGAACTTATAAGTCTCTTGAAAACTGGACGAACCTTCTTCTATACAGAACTTATAAGTCTCTTGAAAACTGGACGAACCTTCTTCTATACAGAACTTATAAGTCTCTTTAAAACTGGACGAACCTTCTTCTATACAGAACTTATAAGTCTCTTGAAAACTGGACGAACCTTCTTCTATACAGAACTTATAAGTCTCTTGAAAACTGGACGAACCTTCTTCTATACAGAACTTATAAGTCTCTTGAAAACTGGACGAACCTTCTTCTATACAGAACTTATAAGTCTCTTGAAAACTGGACGAACCTTCTTCTATACAGAACTTATAAGTCTCTTGAAAACTGGACGAACCTTCTTCTATACAGAACTTATAAGTCTCTTGAAAACTGGACGAACCTTCTTCTATACAGAACTTATAAGTCTCTTGAAAACTGGACGAACCATTCTTCTATACAGAACTTATAAGTCTCTTGAAAACTGGACGAACCATTCTTCTATACAGAACTTATAAGTCTCTTGAAAACTGGACGAACCTTCTTCTATACAGAACTTATAAGTCTCTTGAAAACTGGACGAACCTTCTTCTATACAGAAATTATAAGTCTCTTGAAAACTGGACGAACCTTCTTCTATACAGAACTTATAAGTCTCTTGAAAACTGGACGAACCATTCTTCTATACAGAACTTATAAGTCTCTTGAAAACTGGACGAACCTTCTTCTATACAGAACTTATAAGTCTCTTGAAAACTGGACGAACCTTCTTCTATACAGAAATTATAAGTCTCTTGAAAACTGGACGAACCTTCTTCTATACAGAACTTATAAGTCTCTTTAAAACTGGACGAACCTTCTTCTATACAGAACTTATAAGTCTCTTGAAAACTGGACGAACCATTCTTCTATACAGAACTTATAAGTCTCTTGAAAACTGGACGAACCTTCTTCTATACAGAACTTATAAGTCTCTTGAAAACTGGACGAACCTTCTACCTTACCAGCTCCTAAGTCAAGGATGTAAGGAGAATGGGTCGGGAGTTCGAGACCTTGTCTGATGGGGCTCGCAGCAACTTAGGTAGCCTGCAGGCACATATACTGCACTCTTTCCTTCTTATGGAATTCCCTGTGATCACTAACAAGGTGACATTACCATTTAACCCTGCACTTTCACACTGTAGCATAAATAATATACTATATGCCTGCTCATCCTGGTATCAAGCTTGGTGAGACGGTAGTTTGTTACACCTATTCCTTCCTTCCCACAGAAATTTGAGCGGTCTCTTTCCCATTGTAATGATCTTCGGATGCCCACCGGGGGATGTCTCCCCTGCTTTAGCCCAGCAGTGTTCTCTAAATGGAAGCATATCAGTGGTTTACACCCTTCACCAGCTTTAGAGGCCCTTAGGTACAGAAATGTCTCCTATACAGAAGATAATAGCATCCCCTAGCATCGCATTAGGATGATATGAGTTTAATGAGGTTAATGAGGTTAAAACATTTACTAAATGGCTAAAACAATGACTGACCACACTGTTCCATTGTAATCGCTACTTGTCATAAATACCAAAACATTCCGTTAACGGAAATGGAAACCATTCAAACTTAAAATACGAATACAAAAGCTGGCACATTTAAATTATTAACCCTTTAACTACTGAAAGTTTTTTAAACAAGGTTTGATTACATTGCATATATTTTACAATTTCTTTTTTAGTTTTATGACATTGTTACATTGGAGCTCTCTGACTTCAATGCTTATGGCTGTTAGTCTAGGTATGACTCTTATTTAGGCCCAGCGGGAACCTATGCCTCTCTGACGATTGTAATAGTTTTGCAGCAATTCTTCAAGTTGGTCAATCTAGTATTATTCAAATTAACTCCAAGCAACAGCATTCAAAACAAGACAAAATCCTTGGCTTGTAAATTAAATGTAGAAACTTTTATTCAACAAATAAAACTGTGTAATTTCATGGAGTAGAAATAGTGCAATATTAATGCGACTTATCAAGTCAACATTGTTATATATTTTTTTTAAATATATTTAATGTTTCAAATTTTTAGAAATTCATTTTGTTTTATTTAAAGAGAAATATTTGTGTTGGTTAATAGATCTAGAATTTTGTTAAGTGTTAAATCATTTGTTCTGTTTTCCATTTGCAATATTCCCACCTGTAAAAACAAGTGATTGCTACAGTTGTTTTTCTACATGTAGATCTACAACAGAGAAAATAATCACACAAAAAAACTTTTTCTCTTCCCTTGATCTTGTATCAATAAGAAATTGATTCTCACTTGAG
Source organism: Anisus vortex (assembly GCA_949126835.1). Lineage (NCBI taxonomy): Eukaryota > Metazoa > Mollusca > Gastropoda > Planorbidae > Anisus > Anisus vortex. The sequence goes on along the minus strand of OX421505.1, from coordinate 5,683,574 downwards.
TGGTCTTCCCACAAAAAAAGTTAATATTTGTGTTTGAGGTTTTTTTTTCTTTCATTGTTTATTTTATTAGTTGAAATAGCTAGAGTGATTAGATACCAGTGTTTTGATTGATGGAATCCAAACCAATTATGCTTCCTTCTTTTTATTTCAATGATGGTACATTGAGGTGGCAACCTGGACTTAAAGACACCTAATTCCTGAGCCCCCTCCCCCTCTTTCTCAAGCAGTTTGTCAGTTGTGTAAACAGCTTGATAGAAAAGGTCATGTGAACCTCTCAGCTCTGACCGTGCAATGACTGAACCACTTCTGATTAACACGACTCAATATAATTATTTATTCTGTCCTGTATTCTATTTTTGTTTTCGCTATGTACAATAGAGAATGGTTGTTTTGTTTGAAATAGTTTTGATAGATTTCTGCAAAGTTTTAAAGGCATCAAATATTTCCAGATGCTCCTCCCAAGTTATATTTCATGCATTATATTGTGACTGATGTTTTATTGGGAAAGATTGTAAACTCCAGTGATTGAACCAGTCTGAAACAATTATCAGAATGGTCTGTTTTTGTTTAATTTTTTTGTTTTTATATATTATGGTTTTACAGAAATAAATTTATAGATAAAATATATAACTGGACTTTAATTTTTTTTTTTTAGTCACTTGTTTTTTTTTTAGTTGTTTATTTGATTGAGAATTGATGGCTTGGTGTAGTATGTGAGATAATAATGTTGTGAAATTTCTACAAGAGAAAATGAAGATTTAGGTTGTTATATCCAGGGTCTTCTGTCATCTTACTAGGGTCTGGATCACTATAAACTCAAGCCACTTGATGAATGTCTAAACAAGAATTTAATGCATGAACTGCTGTACAAAAGTAACATTCAATTTTACTGATCAATAATAAGTATCATTATTTATGCCGGTAAGTCTTTTATGCTAAGCGAAACAACAGCCAAACTACACCTCTGCATGACTTACATACATTTTGGTACAGAAAGAGCTAGATTGTATTATACTTGAAGTTTTCAGAATACAAAACAATATGCATACTAAAAAGTTGTAGAGGCTAATATAAATAACTATACAATTGTATACAAATAATCTTGAGGCCAAAGTTAAATATAAATAAATAACTCTAAATAAATTATCGAGACAATTCTAAATACAATGTGAAAACTTTTATAGCATGCTATACACATATAACGGACATTAAGAGAACTCTCTTGACACAAATCTCTGTGGATCTCTATCTGAATTAATAACCACAGTTCTATTTATCTCTGATACATTTGGTTTTAATTTTTTTACCGTTGAGAAAAAATTACTTGGTTTGGCGGAGAGATCAAATGGCACAGACTTATTTCCCCTGCATACTTTCTATTGTGCTGTCTCTAAATGCATAAAATAAATGCATTTAAAAATGTATTTAAAACATTTTTATTTGTCATGCGGCCATTATTTTATGAACCAATTCATTCAATGAGCTAAAAGTTATGTGCTTAAGCCAATTGAGACGCTTAACTAACTTTGCCTTTTGCAAAGTTTTTAGTTGAGTTGATCCTTTACCATATATACTAAGATTGCACCTGTAATCTCCGTTCACATTCTCTCATAGAGGAGGGATTTAATTAAATGAATGGGTCCTTTATAATCCCCCCCTTCCTAATTGTGCTGCTTGGAACATTGTGTTGCCACAAGGATTTAACCCACACTTCCTTGGCAGAGCAGCACAGATTTGGTGGTAAGTAAATCCTCAGTCTGTTTTAATGTCTGAAATTCAATCTTATTTTTATTGTTGTATAACAGGATTTACTTCTGAAATTTTCAGATATTGTGATTGTTCAGTAAAGTCGGTTATGTTTCATGAATTACAGCTATTGTTTTAACATTAGTGAATGCTTACCGGTACTTGCTTTATTTATACTGTAAATGACACATTGCAAGAAAAGAAATGTATTTATTATTTACTCATATTTGAATATCGTTTATTAAAGTAACATACATTTCAAGACTTTGTTTCTAGACTTTTACACAGCATGTTTCTTGACTTATACACACCATTTTCCAAGACATTTCTTACACAACATTTTTTACACAGCCAATTTGCAGAAGATTCAAAACATTTTGATAAGCATACAGGTGGCATTTGTGTGTTTTAACTGAATATAGATAATTGCTTAACTAATGTTCAGTAGTTCAAGCTGCAACTTTCTACAAACATTAGCTTCACTGATCACAACACTTGTATAGAAATGACTATAGGTCAATAAATAAATTGTATATACAGCACCACATTATTGTTTAAAGAAAATTTTACGAGTATTTCAGTAAATGCATTAACAAAGTACATGTATGCCATTATTTTTCAATATAGTATAACTATATAGTTTATTATAGTTATATAGTTACTATAGTTATATAGTTACTACTCTAGACTGGGATATAAAGTCTAGTACCCGTTGGACTAAATTGATCAATAGGGCAGGTGAAGCAGCATTCACCAGTTTCTGTGGCCACAGCATACTAGAAGATTGTGTGGCCAGCACTTTGACCCAACTAATGTCAGGAACCTATCAGAGCTGGGTAGAATCAGGGACACCCTCCAGTCCCAGGAACAAATTTTAGCCTTCACCGGGATTCAAACCTAGGACCTTTACGTCCGTCAAGTTTGCTGGGTCATGATGCCCCAACAACTGGGGTGTATATTTATTACAGCAAAAAAAATTCATCTTTAAATGTGACAATAGGCTGAAATTGAAACTACATTTCAAAATGATTTCAAAAATTTTAAATACAAATATGTTATAATGCCATGGTTGAAAAAAAAATGTTACATAGCAGTGGATATAAAATAATGCCTTTATATTTTTTATGTTTTTTTATACTTTAATGATGAATATTTCAAACCTGAAATTAAAGTCTCCCAGATTTTTTGATTTTTTCTGTAAAAACATTCTAATTAACAAATTATTGTCAACAATGACTGCGAAGCAAAACAAAAAAAGGAATTTAAATTTTTACAAAAATGCAAATTTTAAAACAAAATTATTTACATTACCGGTAAAGTACAAAATATTTGTAAATTATAAAATGACTGACTTGTATACAACAAAAATAATACAAACACAACAATATAACTGCAAGGCAAAATATACATCACAATTCAATAATAATTTTAAATACCGGTAATGCTTTCACAAAAATTTGCACATTTAACAATTTTTTAACCCTTTCCAGCTCATTGGTACTTCACATTCTACTTTGAACAAATGACTGGTCATAAAATGGTTAAAACAAATAATTATTGAAAAATTTTCTGAAACTTCTTGTCTCAGATTGGCAACAATAACAAAAGTGAACAATGGAAACCAAATGTAACAAAGTTATATAAATGTAATGAAAATATTAATTAATGATAATACTTAAATGTAATGAAATGATCCTGAAAGTTAATAACAACACAGGGGGGGAGGTGTATCTCTCAGACTGTCTTAGGAGCAAGTAGCCTTTGGTTCCAGTCCGGCCAGAATGCAGCTTTCATCCTCTCACAGTATTGAACAAGATTAGGGTATCTTTCTGTTCAATGAAAATTAAAAAATTGCTTTTAGTTTAAATGAAAATATAAAATTTACTTTTGGTTCAAATAAAAATACTAAAAATTACTTATTGTCAATTTAAATTAATATTTCATAAAACATTTTATAATTTAGTAGGTAGGCCTAGGCCCTACATCTCAAAACCACCTAGATTTAAAACAAATAAAGCCAAACTTTTTTGCTTTTTAAAGTTTAATACAGGCAACTACAGTACCAATAACTTTCTTTTCAATTATTCTATGGCCATTAACTAATAAAATGTTACATTGGCAGACAACGCCCACCACCCTCATAAAACAGATCACTTCCTACTTGAATGTCAAAAACTAACCAATTTCAGACTTTATTGCCTCTACATACACACTATATAACAGTACCCAGTGGATAAAAGAAGCATAATATAAATTATAAGATATGTTAGTCTGCTATAACGCCTGAATAATGAAGACAAATGTCCTAATAATGGAGTAATATTTTGGACTTGAAACCTTTTTGAATAACTTGTGCGAAAATGTATATTGATTTGATTGTTAAGCATTCATTTTCAAATTGAACAGAATTATCTGTACCTGCAATAACTTCCTCGACATTACATTCTGGCATTTGCCAAACCATCTGACACAGTTGTCCAAAAAGGGCACAGTCAAACTCTGTTACATCTTCAGCCTTGTCTCCAAACAGAAAGGTCTTTGATGCTGAAAATATAATGAAGTTAATAATGTTGTTCTGGGAGTTTTTAACAAAAAAAAATAATTTTAAAACACTCCAATATCTGTCATCTGTGAGTTATGTAATGAAGGCATAGGACTCAATGTTGTGGTTATGTATCATTTATACATTTCAAATTATTATAATAAAATTTAAATGTGTCAAATTTATGAATACAGCTAAAAATCATAGTAAATTTTGTTTCATGTTTTTATGTCACTGAATCCTTCAACTTGTGAATTTGTGTTTCATGTTAAGCTGATGAATCCTTCAAGCTAATGTGAATTTGTGTTTCATGTTAAGCTGATGAATCCTTCAAGCTAATGTGAATTTGTGTTTCATGTTAAGCTGATGAATCCTTCAAGCTAATGTGAATTTGTGTTTCATGTTAAGCTGATGAATCCTTCAAGCTAATGTGAATTTGTGTTTCATGTTAAGCTGATGAATCCTTCAAGCTAATGTGAATTTGTGTTTCATGTTAAGCTGATGAATCCTTCAAGCTAATGTGAATTTGTGTTTCATGTTAAGCTGATGAATCCTTTAAGCTAATGTGAATTTTTGTTTCATGTTATGCTGATGAATCCTTCAACTAGTGAATTTGTGTTTATTGTTATGTCTATGAATCCTTCAACTCATGCTGAATTTGTGTTTATTATTCAAATGGATGCTCAGTGCACTCTTGAAGATTATTACGGCCACTAGACCCAAAACTCCTGCAGGGCAGCAGGGATCGGTCGGCGGCAGGGATAGCACCCGCGACGTGTCGGTTGGTTTTTGGTTGATAGTCCGGTGAACTAATCGCAGGACCAGCCGGCTTGACAAATATTATCCTAATCAACATAGCACTTGGACAGCTGAACCACATCAACAAAGCACTTGAATACAGTTATTTTCAAATGATAGTGCCCTACATTAAAGAAGTGTTTCTTAAGTGCCTACATTAAAGAAGTGTTTCTTGACCCATTGTGCAACTTACCTAAAATATCGGAAACTGCTCTTAAATCATCCTCCATCAGCTTGGTCACTTCCTGTTCATTGTGGCGGCCGATACCGTGTGAAATCAGCCTGCTCTTAGCCGCGCTGCGCATGTACCAAATGATTGCCTTGGGGAGGCCCAGTTTTTTATAGATTGTTCCATTGGCCTCAAAAACTAGACGAAACATCAGGAGAATCCTGAAATACAAAGGTACAATTTTATTTTTAGGGCACACCTACTTGTTGATTGATTGGTCAGATAGCTAGTTTCTGTCTTCATGTATAGCCTCTGTTAGACTAAATATTTTTTACAAGTAAAAAGACCTGTTTATGCACCAAGTTAAGGAGCCTGGGAAAATATATTACGGCTTAACTATAAAAAAAAACTATATAACTGTTCTCTCTATTCCAGAAGTTAAGTTAAAACGACAGTTTTTCAAATACAGTCACCAGCAAGGTTAAGTCTCAGAATATATTTATTTTTAAAGATTATATTCCTACTTCAATGCTTTTGTTTGGTTAACTCATTTTTCAATATTTGGAATAGATAGCCATTCTCCATTAGCAAGCTTCGTCTAACATCTGCAGAGTTACAGATTTTTAATTTTCTATAATTTAAATGAGTAGGCCTATAGATTCTATATTATAGTTCCTTAGGCCAGATTTTTCAAAGACTATAATTGTAACATTAAAACTACAACTTTTACAAAATCCTGAGTATTTTAAATGTATAAAAAAATAATTGTAAATAAGATAGGGCCTATTTATTTTAGTGATGCACTTCTTTTTAACCTAATATAAAGGTAATTTACCAATAGAGAGATTCCTCCACAGTTCGTCGAATTAAATGGCCGATTGCCAAATCTTCACGTCCCAGATTTTTGTTCAGATCTACTTTCATCTCAGCATTCAGAAACTCGATGCAAAATTGAGTATCAGCAATGACCTTGTCGTTGTACTGGATCCAAGGTAATTTCCCCTTGGGTCCTGGTTTACGGCTGTATTTATTCTAAACAAAAAAATAATGAAGATGATGGGATTAAATATTTTACTCCAAATAGAATATCCGATATGACAACGTGTATATTAAATGGCCAACCATTGTGCTAAACACATGTATTCCTTATTTAATGAAAGGGAGCCACATTGGCTGAAATTATTTGTTTTGCTTGTATATAATTTCTTCCAATTTTTTACCAGTAATTTGATGGCAGATATTTTCCTTCACTTTAAATTAAGAACAATAAGTAAGCTTATACTGTATATAATGGCTCCCCCTCTCCCATCCCTAAAAAGTCCTAAAAACAATACAGGGCTTGCAAAATTACTTTGTCTTAACATTGTTTGTATTTACTTTCTGCATTCCTATTTTATTATAGAATATTATTCTAATTTTAATAGAATATTTGCAATGCTAATATTTTTTTTATATATTTTAAATGTCCATGCTCATTGTTGATATTAAGTAGTCTAGGTGGTTTTTCATGGTGCTTATGATGGCCTCTGGTGTGCATTTATTTTGCCTATGTAGGCCTATATATAGTTAAATAAAAGTTGAGCTGCCCTTTGTCAAAATGCAAGACTATACTTAAAAACTGCGGATAAGCGTTAGGGCTTTTGACACTAATCTTCTGTGTAGAGAGACGGAACATCTGCGAGTTGTGAAGTGAGGTATAAATATCAAATTACCATGTAAGGTATATTGGCTACCCTCAAATAAGTTTCCAGTTTCATGACAAATGGAGAAATGCTGGGTACAGTGGGTGACGCTCCATACTGGTGTAGAATGACAGTGTCTCTTGGGGCGTCAGGTGTGAGGAAACTGAAACAGAAACACAAAATTATGAATGCTGTCTTAGCCCAGAATGGGGCATGGTGGCCGAGTGGCAGCGCGTTTGACTGGTGATTTGAAGGTTCTGGGTTCGAATCCTGGATTTTTTTCCCAGGGCATTCAGGGTGCCCCTGAGTTTACCCAGCTCTGATGGGTACCTGACACTAGTTGGGGGTAAAGTAAAGGCAGCTGGGCATTGTGCTGGACACACTTCCCCTCGAATGTCATGGCCACAGAAACTGGTGAACGCTGCTTCACCAGCACTATGATCAGTTTGGTCTGAAGGGTACTTTACTTACTTACTTAGCCCAGAAACTATTTGGGTCAGCATAACATTAGCAGGATGGGTGCCAACAGAAGGTTTTGTAGTGGGGGAGAAGTGGGGGAAACGTTTTTGTAGGCTAGCTCTTTCTTTATGTGCCTAAAAGCGAACTTTTAAAATGAATGCTTATATAGTCCATAGGCCTACATTTTGTTGATCCACAATCCCGGATTAAGCAATTAAACAATTTTACACCCAGCTTTCAGATAAAGACTTTGTTAGTAATTTACGATCGTGTTAAGAGTCAGTTGCAGGATCTCTTTCAAGTACAACCAACCCTTACGTCTTGAATGGGTATAAAGTATAAATATCGCCATGGTTTCATCTATTGCTTCTTTATTGTTCTCTTGTTATAAAATGTATGGGGTCTAGAATCTAGATCTAGGTGAAAATTAGGCCTACAAGTTGTGAAGTTATAGAAGTCGGCAAGGCAGTGCAACTAGGAAGAAGAAGAATGTAGGCCTATATGCCTAATGTTATATCTTGCGGGACTGTATATAGGTCATACAATTTAAGTGCAGTTTTTTGGTAATTTAATTTTTTTTAAACTGTTACCAAATTTCAGTTTAGGCTACGTGTTACAATGTTTAATTCTTAGGTTGAAGTCTGCCTTTTTGTTTTAAATAGTCACGTTGAGTAGTCTCCCTTGACCTAAATTTTTGTTTAAGTTTATTGCCGCATTCTTTCTGTTGACATAATTATTATTTGACACTCTTATTTCAAGGGGAGTAAATCCAGTCAAGGGCCACTACAGATTTAAGACAAGCAATGATATTTTATGAGTCTTTTCCTCTTTTTTTCCGCTTCGATATTTGGATATGGTGTTTGTGAGTTTATTAAAAAAAAATATATCTCTATATAAAAATGTTTAAATAAATGAGAATTTGAGAATAAAAGAAGATTATAATAGAATTTTTATAAAGAAACGTGTCATTAAAATGAAAAGCAAGAATTGTCTACAATCATGCCTTAAACATAAGCCTGCATTTATTATGACAAGTACAAAATGTTATCTTAAATATTACAGACGCTCCTTCTATAAAGAATATTATTGCGTCCTACGCCCATCCGTGGTCCGAGTCTAATCTTACATTTTTATTAATGTTTTAGATGATGATCACGTTAAGTTACTGGTTTTCCTGGTTTGTTCAGGCAACCCATTCCATGCCCGAATGCCACTCAGGAAGAAAGAGTAGGCCTACTTGTATGCATTTGTTCTCGCCTAAGGGATAAGGAAAGTGTTTTTGTCTTTATGTTTATCTGAATGACAATTTAAGAGTTAATATCTGTACCGTGTTGTTCTCTGCACTGTAAGTCGAAATTACTTTTAAAAGGAATAACTGCATACATACTATAGATCATACAAAATAAAGCAACTGACTTGTCATACACAAAACTTGATAGGTCTAGCTAGGTGTGAGTTTTCCTAACATCGGGTCATGACCCGGCAATGGCCCACGAAAGTTTAATTACCTATTCGCAAAAAAAAAATATATTTCAAAATGTAGGTCAGAGAATAAGTCTATTTAGCCCCAAGCCATATTTCGTGACATTTGAAACCGATTTTAGCTACAGCCCTCTGGTATAAACTCAATCTAGTTTAAAAATTGTGCGGAAATGCAACTTACATTTTACCTAATGTATAATGTATAGAATATGCCAGGGATCGGCAACCTACGGCACGCGTGCCAGACATGGCACGCAGAACGATTTTTAATGGCACGAGGAAGACCTTAAAAAGGGGCAAATCGAGAGATTTCTACATGATATTAAGTCTTAGAACAGAATAAATATCAGGATCTTGGCACGCAGAGTTAATAAGGAATCCTACTTTGGCACACAATTATCAAAAGGTTGCCGATCACTGGAATAGGCAATAGGCCTATAATTGTTAAGTGTATTGATTTTACCGAATTCACGTCAGGTAGGCTACTCTCTGCGGAGCTGGGTAGACTAATGGAAACAGCATTCAGAGCCGTGATCAAATTCTTAGCTTAACACGAATTCGAAGCCGATACCTTCGGCACGACAGTGCGAGCGCGCTGCCGCCAGACCATCGTGTTACATAATGTGTAGGCGTTACGTTACAGCAACTCATTAGAATCCAACTCTACATTCAAATATTGTTTGTTTGTTTTTAAACACCCAAGACACGGTGGTGGTGAGTTTAGTAAAACTTAGAAAATGGTGCATGAATTCCCATTTAACTTTCTCGATCAAACCCACTATTGCAGGGGTCGGGAACCTTTTTGTCTGAGAGAGCCATGGAAACCACATATATTGAAAAGTAATTCTGTGAGAGCTATACATTATATTTAAAACTAAAAATTCAAGTAAATGTGTGCATTTTGTGTAATTTCAACACTAAAAGTACACATGTCTCTGAATTATTCTGATGCTGAGCTGCTGTAGACTTTAGCTCATTTGTAGAATGAAATATTGATATGCAATTAATATGTAGATCAAAAATAAAAAAACAACATTTTTTAATAATCGAATATTTGTCTGGTAGCCATATACAGCCATCAAAATAGCCACATCTGGCTCGCGAGCCATGGGTTCCCGACCCCTGCACAATTGTGTACAAGAGTGTACTTAAAATACAAATTGTAGAGTAGGCCTAGCGCTGTACAAACATGACTATATAAGCTTATCATTATTACAGTTACGAAATATAAAAAAAACACTTTCTAAACGGAACTTAAGAAGAAAAAATGATATAACACCCATTTGCAAAGCACCTTTAATTCGAGTTATGAATTTCATTAAAAATAATAGAACATAGGGCCTACATCAAAGAGGATTTTTAGTGCAAATCTGATATTTGTAAACTAATCATAGCCCAAAGAAACTGCACCTTTTATAATTATAGAAATCTCACACATTGATCATAATTTGACATCTAATTTATTATTTTTTTCGTTTTTTTAGGAGCGTTTTAGGAAATTCCGGACATGCACCGGATTTATGCCTTAACAGCCGCATACAATAAAATCCCGTTTGAAGTGGACGTTTTAATGAGCCAGATCAATCAAAAGGAAAACATTACCCAATTAGTCAACTAGCACCTGACGCAGCCAAGGCCGTAATGGGCCGTATTGCTGATGAGAGTTAACACCCTTGCCCCTTTTACAAGTCAAACTTGTATGACTGACTTGTAATTTACAAGTCAGTCATAAAAGATTGACTTGTAAAAGGGGCAAGGGTGTTAACTCTCAGCAGCAATACGGCCCATTAGAAATGTAGCGCGCGTCAGCTTATTTCTTTTCTTGTAAGAAGCATCTTAATACTTTATGGTAACCACGTTGTCCTGTATTTTCAGATACGAAACTAGTTTGATAACATTTTTAATTTTTACCACTAAGGTAATAATATCCTGCAATCATAAACGGCCACACACAAAAAAACAAAAAAAAAAAAGCCGAAGGAAAAAAGGGGCGGGGACAACAGCTGTAGGCCTACTATTATAAAAGCAAACGTCTGGGGTGGGGAACGGGCGTTGTCTAGCTGCGGCCTACATAGCCTACCCTCCTACCATATCTCCCCCTTAATCCGGCAACTTTTGAATATTTTTGTTTAATTTATTGTATTGTTTCTCAAAGTAATAAAGAAGAATGGAGGGGTAGCTTAGACAGCCTTGTAAATATTTTCTATATCCGTGTTGGTTTTTTTGTTTGTTTTTTGTTGTTTTTTGCAATACTTATGCGACAACGACAAAAACTAATGGAAACATGATTAATATCTATTTTGAAAATGGAAATATGTTTGGGTTTAGTCTTTTGGTGGGGGTGGGGCGAGGTGCAGAACTCTGACCTCATACTGGACCCTCGTGGAGAAAGGGGATGACCTTGGGACGATTTATTGTGGCGATAGATCAGGGGAGGGGGGGGGGGGTTCAAATTTGACAATGTGCACTACGTCAATTGTGGATGGTATTCTACACCTTAATGTTGCTACCAAAATATTTATTTAAAAAAAATACACATTTCGACTTCATTCCATCACATTTTTAAATTTTAAAGTATATCCACTAGTACTAGGATACGTTGTTCCAGAGTGGCATCCTAGATTGAAATAGGTTGACCGAATAAACCAGGAAAATTAGTTACCTAAACATTTTTTTAAACCTCTGATCAAAATGCAAGACTAGACTCAGACTAGGGTTGAGCGTAGGATGCAATACATCTTTATAGAAGGTGCGTCTGTAACATACAAGATCGTTAGGTCAGTGTCAGTTAACAGAGCAATGAAGTTTTGCAAAAATTAAAATGAAACACGTACCTGGTTAGAGGCTTTGGTTTCGATCTCCGCCATATTGCTGCTACCATGGCTACGACTAGAGTTGAAAATGATAACAACTGGAAAAATGTAAGTTCCAACATGGTGGGCTTTATTTGTATGAATTCCTCTTGGTGTACTCTTTAGTTATCTGTTGACAAAATGTATAATAACTGTAAATTTGTTGTTATCAAAGTTATTTTTTGACGGCTCTGAATCTCCATGGGTCTGATAAAGTTACACTAGCTGACATTACGGGTCTATACAAGTTCTCCAGGACTGATGAAAAAAGTGTTCGCCAGTTTCAAAGGTCGCATCTTACGATGGGATCGTGTGTCCAATCTCTTTACTTTTCCCAACATAGTATTTACTTACACAAGAGTGAGATAATTCAGTGTTTTCGTCCTGGATTCGACCCGAGGCGTCCAGCTTAGCACCCAGTGCTCTGGTCGATAGATCACCGATGTCCATTTTATGTCACTTTGGCGGATTCAATTAAGAGCTGACCAGTTTGAATTGGTCACTAATTTATTCAAGTTGATAGTTTTGCAGGCACCTAACAATACCTCCCGCCACCCTCCACTACTGACTATGGTGATCTTGTGTACGTGAGGCCGGCTGGTCCTGCGGTTAGTTCACCGGACTGTCAACCGACATGTCGCGTGTTCTGTCCCTGCCGCCCTGCGGGAGTCTTAGGCCTAGTGGACGGAATAATCTTCTAGAGTGCACTGAGTATGCTAAAATAGCATGGATAGTAGCGCTATATAAATAGCCATTATTATTATTATTACATTTTATTATTAAGCTAAAAACAAACAGCCACAAGTCTCATAAGTCTCATAAGCCTACCAAATAATGACATATGCACTCGAGTAAACTCAACAACGACCTCGTACAAAGCACACCCAATGTATAGTGAACTTAATATTAAGGACTACATTTGGTATAATCTTAACTCTTTCCTAACCTCAAGCACACATAGATCTATATCCATATAATTTTCAAGTATTATTATAAGTCATATCCACAGACATTCCTTTATACAGAAAGTTAACATTATTAATTCATAATTTGTTCTGTAAGAGTTAAACTTTAAATCTTTTAAGACGACTTATTGTTCTGAGGGATAGGCCTATATTTTAAATGAAAGTGCCATTGAGCTGGAAACGGTTAAGAGATAAAAAAAATTTAAACAGTCTACAGTAGCAAAAACTCACCTCTTTCAGTAACTAGCAGACCTGTTGATTGTATGTCAATCAAGTTCTGAAATTATTAGACCACAATAAAAGCGTGTAGGCTTGTTTAACTGATGGATCCTGGCGTTAAATTTCTAATACACAGACTACTAGCTTTCTATTCTATTCTAATCTCTAGTTTCTCCTTCTACTAAATTCTACCGGCACGAATTAGAGAAAAATAAACACAGCAGACGTGAACTAACTCTTAAAAACGAACGTGGATTCCTGAGCTCCCCTTCTTATATAGTATATAGCACGCCCTGCTTCAAGTGGGCATTCAGCTATGCGGCTGGTGAAACTTTGGCCTACAAAAGACACACACACACACACACTTACAGTAGACAATTTTTCTTTTAATTTTTGTGAATTTTTTCTTTTTAACTACCCACCCAGTCAAGCTGTTCCGATTCTATAATTAGAATCAGTTAATGAGGGGAGGGGGACAACATTCGCCGTGCCCTCGGTTACGCACGGATGTGAGAATAGTTAATTGTTTGGTAAGTTTGGTTGTCGTTTTTTTTTTAATTCACACTCCCAAGTTAAATATAGTTTAATTAGTTACTGCTACAGAGGAAAGAATACAACTCAATCGTCTGTTTACACATTATTGACAAGTCTTGATCAGGCTTGACCTTTTCAATAGGTCTTAGGGTTTATCGTGTTCATGAACTTTCGGCAACACGTTTCATATGATGTTTTCGTCTTTTGCTGGTGTTCGACAATTTATTTTAACCTCGTCGTCCAGTTCTGGTCTTTTAGAAATATACAAAGTCTACAAGATTAGTTATAGGCCTAAGTTATGAGAAATCCGTTTTTAACATCAAAATTGAGTGTAATTAATAGTCAACGTGTTAGTCGCGTTAAGTTAAATTTACATTGCTTTATAAAAAAAAGTACTCAAGAATAGCGGTTCTTGAATAAATAAAATGCATGGACCAAAAGAAAATTTCTTTTGCATCAAGCAATACTTTGGAAATAAAAGAATGTGATTCTTCGCGTCTAACGTCCACAGTCCATCGTTTTCTTTCGGCAACATCTTTTGAATATGAAATAAAATGTAATCCCCTATATCTTTTCTTACTCGCAGTACAACCAGTAACGCAACGCACAGATATGTTTGTCAGTAAATGAACGAATAGGACCGGAAATGATGGTACACTATGAACTTTTAGGTTCACCATGCATGTATAATCATTAAGACAGTTACGAAAATATATTTCGGACATTGATCCGGCAACATAGCCACGTGATATGCAGCGCAGCCTCTATAAAAATCGAGGCGAAACCATATTTATAATAGCCTAACTACATTAACAAATGTTTAGTCTAGCCCTGCATTTTGATTAGTGTTTTAAATAATTTTAAGTTACTGGTTTTTCTGATTTGATAAGGCAACCCATTCATGTCTGGATGCCACTCGGGAAAAAAGAGTACTTATGCATTTGTTCTCGTTCGTATAAGGCATAGGTTCTCAACGGGGGCGTTATTTCCCATCGGGGGGCGGTGAGAAGCTTTCGGGGGGGGGGGGGGCGCTGACGTTCCCGGGGGCGATTGGGGGGGGGGGGCGGTGAAGGGCAAGTGGGCGGTACAAACGTACCTGATATAATTTGAACACCTCAGCTATTTTAATTGATTAGTATTTGGATCAAATTTGATGTAAACGCAAGTGACGCTAAATATCTGATATCCCCCAACAGTAGGCATACATACTATTATTATATTATTATTATTACATGTTATACATATTATTATACTAATAAGAGATATGAATCGCATGTACTCTTCCAACAAGTAGGGGTCAGTATTAGACAAGTATGATGTGCGGCCGGCTCGTCTTATGGTTGGTTCACCGCACTGTCAAACGACACGACACGGGATCTATCCCTGCCACCGACCCATCCCTGTCTCCCAAACATTTGCTAATATTAATGATATTTTGATCTGTTTTACTGTGATGTCCTTAAATGCGTTCAACATGTTTTTCATTGTACTACTATTATCGGCAGGGATAGAAAACTGCTCACTGGATATATCATTTTTACAGACGAGATGCCAAGAAGATTTTTAAGACACAAGGTGATGTTAGATTTACCCATTTATAACCATTATGTTGCAGTATTACGGTATATTTCTGGTTAGAGTCAAATAATTGAGGAGTGAAGTTGTAGAAGCATGCCACCACCAACTTTTACTTCTGGTGACGACAGTTCCTTATTAACTTATGTAAATTACAGTAAAACCTCTATTTTTTGGCCTGCGTCAGACCAGCAACAAATATATATATATATATCATTACTCTGAGTGGTTTTCTTGTTTGCTATGAATGGGTTGCCTGACCTAGGCCAAAAAAACCATCGTCATCACCCTTAGAATAGCCTATTTATCAAAACCATAGTCTATGTCAAAATCTTAAATCTGTAGCTTTGAATTGGCGTAGGATGCAATAATTTTTCTGTATAGTTGGAGCGTCTGTAACATGTAAGAACAAGCCGAAACTCCGTTTGCTAAAAAAAAAAGGTTGCCCTATTACCAGAGCCTTTACAAGCTTATGTAGCGCCCCAAGGCAAAAGTTTAAACGCCGCCCCCTTGCATACTGTAACTGCTTGTTTATTGCTATATTTGCTATATTATACTTCATTTGCCGCCCCCCCCCCCTTCTGGAAGTGTCGCCCCCGGGCATATGTACCCCCCAATGAGAGAGCACTGCCTATTACTAGATGCAGGCAATCTACAATATCTGTCCAACTTATCAAGGCTAATATCCAGTCCAACTTATCATAGTTAATACCCAGCCGAATTATCATAGTTAATACCCAGCCCAACTTATCATAGTTAATACCCAGCCGAATTATCATAGTTAATACTCAGCCCAACTTATCATAGTTAATACCCAGCCGAATTATCATAGTTAATACCCAGCCCAACTTATCATAGTTAATACCCAGTCGAATTATCATAGTTAATACCCAGCCCAACTTATCATAGTTAATACCCAGCCGAATTATCATAGTTAATACCCAGTTCTAAAAGAACAACACTGTTTCCATACTCTGCAAGTGTATGATACATAGTACTTCAGGCCTACAGTTCAGCCTGCAGATCAAAACGTTTTTATTTTTAAAAAAAAACGAAGTTCGTTAAATGGAAGGTTTACTGTATATTACATCGCCGTTGCTAAGTGTTTGGGGATGGAAATGTTCACAAATAATTGTACATTTGTTTGGGGCTGGCGGAAGTTCACGGGGTCAGATCCATGAAGCGTAACCATCATAAACGAATTGTGATTGGTCGAAATAAACAACACATTTTAAGAGAACAACCATATTGAACCATTAATCATCAAACAAATATGTTACAGCCAAAGCGGTTTCAATAGATGTTTATGTATCTAATTATATAAAGTTGAAAACACAAAAATATTTACTGACTAGGGCTGCAAACGCAGTGGGCACAAACACCAACACACCTTCGGCACGTATCTTAAGCCGAACGCCAATTGAACGATTGAACTGGGATTGGCACAAACGCAGTGCGCGATACGACGTGCATTCAACTTTTAGCCAGCGAGAGCCTAGAGATCATGTGACACACAGGTCGTTCCAAAATGGAGGCGCTGTGCATTGCAGCTTTGCAGCTTGTTCTATTTTATTGGCTCGGGAAAAGGTATTATAGGGCTCAACGTTAACGGTACTGGGTTCATCACATATTTCGAAAGAGAGCAAGGTTTGGGGAATACCATCATCTTTTAGACGAGGTTTTGAACGACGAGGAAAAATGTATCTCGTACATCAGTATGAGACCCTCAACTGATCGGACACTTTTAGAGCTAGTGATCCCAAGCATCACCGAGCGCACCACAAACTTCCGAAAACCGTTGTCCCCAAGAGAACGACTTTTGATTACATTGAGGTAAGTCATCATCATCTGCACTCAGCAGAATCTTGAGGTACATTTAAGGTCCTCCAGTCCCCAGGGTACAAAGCATGGCTGCCATGGCTGTACAGGTCTTACGGACCACTTAAACTTTAAGAGCTCCAATACTCATACAAGTCCTTGATCACAACAAACAAACAAACAAACAGACAAACATAAAACAACAATTAATGTACAAAACAAACAAGTCAGAACAAAGTAAAAACAGAAGCAACAAGAAAACGTACTGATTATTATAAAGTACTGTAACTTTTTATTGATCAAAGTCCGATCCAATGTGGTGTATATAATCATTGATATTATGGAAAAAAGAAATAGCTTCTTGATTGTCTTTTCAAGTCCTAAAAGAAAACATTTAAATGTACTGCTCTTGGTGGCCGCGGCGCCAGACGAAACCCGGCAGTGTGCAATATTATTACCGTATTATTATTTTTTTTCAATCTCTCTAAATATTTCACAAATTCAAATTCTGCTCGAGTCTCCCCTTGATTTTTAGTCGCTGAATTCAAAAATGAAATCAGATATTGTCTGCGATGCTTTCTCGATGAGAAAATTGACAGTGAAAATTTCCCTAGTCCAGCCATATGACGTCACACATTCAAGGTCGAGGCGACTACTGGCAACCGTGAAAAAAACGAAGGCATGAGATGTAGCAAGCCAGTTGTGCACTCTCGTCAAAAAAGTTGGTGCGAAGGCGTGTTGTTGAAGTCAGAAGTCGTGTTTAACTCACTGCGTGCGGTTACAAGGTTTAAATAGTGTCACCAACACCGACTCACAACGAAAGCCGTATTCACTGAGAAGACGTGTTGGTGTTTGTGCCCACTGCGTTTGTAGCTTAGGCATGCGTCTTCTGGAGTGTGGAGTATTTCGCTTTTAAGTAATATAATAAGTTATCATAGTATCATACATTCCAATTCGTTTCCTATCATCTTGTGCTTGTGAAATGCTCAACTAGGGCACAACCATTTGTAGGCTACAATAAATCTGGAGAAAAAGAAAACAAATAAAAACACTATCTGACATTAGTTAGACCTATACTAAAATATGCATCAATGTATGGGACCCGTCAACTAAAGTGCTGCAAGGCTTTTTACTAGTGAATATTCACAACTGACAAGAGTAACACCAATAGTCAAATCACTAAACCTAGAAACACTATAGGACAGAAGGGCAAAGAGTAAAGTAGTAATACTACATCAGGCACCAAAATCTAATTTGGAAATGCAACACAAAGACAATCTGCCTCAAGGCTCAGATAAACATAAGGACAAAAACACTTTCCTTACCCCTTATGCGAGAACAAATGCATGTAAGTACTCTTTCTTCATGAGTGGCATTCGGGCATGGAATGGGTTGCCTGAACTAACCAGGTAAACCAGTAACTTATCATCATTTAAAATTTAAAACAATAATAGAAATGCAGGACCAGACTCAAACCACGGATGTGCGTAGGACGCAATAATCTTCTTTATAGAAGGAGCGTCTGTAATATACAAGATAACATATTCTGAAATCACTTAATAGTTTGCATTAGAATTACTCTTCAAAAGTAACAAAGCAAATACAATTCAAATTTTATAATAAGCATACCAACTCAAACAAAAACTTACTGTAGCCTAATACCAAAGTATGCAAGTCACACCAATAGGGTCGTCTAAAGGCAGGTAAAGCAGGGTTCAAATACTAGAGGATTATGTGGCCAGCACAACGCCCAGCTGCTTTAATGTTTCCCAATTAATATCTTTAATAAGAAGTAGAAACAAAAGATCATACTTTTTAAAAAAGTTAGTGGGTGTCTTAACATACATTTATGCTGGTATTAAACATAACAAAATAAGTGTAACAATAGGACTTGTACAGCTTTAAATGAAGCAAACAGACAAACAAAGGAAATGTCAACTGTTGTTAAGGCCTGTGTGTGAACTTAACGTGCTTTCAAAACACACACACACAAACATTGTTCATGTTCAAACACAACGCTCTATCACTTGGTATACCTATAGCCGGATATGCATCTATAAATGCAAAAAAAAAAGTATATGCAGGTAAAAACATATTTGTATTTATAGAGTAAGGGAGGGAAAGATAGATCGGGGTGTATTTTTTACAAGATAGTAAGAGAGAGAGAAGAAGACATAAAGACAGAGAGACATAGAAAGATGGAGGATGTGAATACATTTGTATAACAGATTGAGAGAAGAGATGTGATTGTATAATAGATAGCAGAAAAGGGGGTGGGAAAAAAATGAGTTTGTGTGACAAAGAGAAAAAGACATAGAGAGAAAGAGAGAGAGAGAGAGACCGCGATATGAGTAAATGAATTAGTCGGAAAGCGTGAGATAGAGTGCGTGCGAATATATTTGTTGATAGAGATAGCATCGGGGTTGGTGATAGAAAGGAAGAGAGGGAGAAAGAGACAGAGACATAGATAGAGAGAAGGTAAATGAACTTGCAGACGTGGGCGGCATGATGAACCAAGCCAGGAATTAGTGAGGAATATTTACAGCCAAGATTGGACACAGCAGACTCTACCTTCACGCGAGAGATGAAGCGAATTAAAAAAGTTGCAGTCCATCTGACCAACATATATCCCAAGTTTACAGTAGCATCGTCTAGCATAAGGGTCGGCAACCAAAGATATCTGCTCAGCACGCAGATCCATTTTTCAATGGCTCGCGAAAGAGCCCTACAAGAAATTGTTCGGTGGTGCAGGTCAACTTTTAGGCTGTTAAGACGCTAAATGGATAAGATATCCTTTCCTTTCCTTGGCACACTTTAATGAAAACGTTGCCTGTCTCCTTTACTCTAGCACAAAAGTGTCGAACTCATTTTGAAAAAGACCAAAACTCAAATGTCTCTAAGTTTGCGGGCCAAATTTATCAACATTGATTAAGTAAATAATTAAGTAACTTTTTCAGACCAATTTGTTACAAGGGCCGTGAGAAGCAGAATTCCTAGTTTCTGTAACTATTTTATGCAAGTAGGCCTATAAGCCTTTACAGTCGCTTTAGTTATCTACAACTAATGTCAGTTACCTATCAGGGCTGGGTGAATTTAGGGACAACATCTGTACCCGGAAAATAAAAAGACCTGGCCTTTACCAGGAGTCGAATCCAAGACCCTTTTGTACGACAACTGAGCACGCTAGCTAGGTCACCGTGCCATAGTCCAACATTATAGGGCAGTGGAACAGAAAAACAAATACCATTTTGACGATCAAAAAAAAAACGACACACACAAGGTGCAGACGTGTTCAGTATTAATAACGCGGGTATCGCTCTCAGGCAGACGCTACTACATTAGGGAATTAGGTATACAATTATAACGTTCTATCAGACATTAAAAACATTTTTGCTTTCCAATCTTCAGAGGCTGGATCTATATCTAATTGTACTCCGGGCCGGATGTGGTCCACGGGCCTTGACTTTGACCTATGTTCTAGTGCATGGTTCGGCAAACTATAGAACACATATCAGACTTGGTTATCAACCGATTTTTAATGGCAAAACTCCCCCCAAAAAATGTCGACAATGTCTTCTACAAGAAATTGAGTATAAAGCAGGATAAATTATAGGGCCGTTGGCGCATTGAACTGATTAGAAAACCAAATTTTGGCACACTATTGTCGAACAATTGCCAACCACTGCATTAGCGCTTCCCATGGAATGCGACTCGGACCTGGAATGCAACAAATCATCCACGGAAAGTTTCTCAATATTTGTTACAGTTTTTACTCTTACTATCGGGACTTCGCTTCTCACATCCGAACCCCGCTACCATACCTTTCATTGTCCTCCACATTCAATACTGCCTCCAACTCGTTACAGCTTACAGGAGTGTTTCCCTACCCGCCCACTCATTTCATTTCAAACAGCTTACGCCCCCCCCCCCCCCACAGCAACCCCGCCCCAAACCCCACGCGTATCTCCTCTCTACGGCTAATCACACTGAGTCCAGGCAAGTCGAACTGTTCAAATAAAGTCATTAAAAAAAACTATAACGGAAAAATAACAATTTAAAAAAAAAGAACATACAAAATAACTCCGTATGTAAATATGCGGCCTACATGCGTCGCGTTAAACATGAAAAGACAACCCGCTGTTTTTCGTTACCTCCCCAAAGGATTATTTTTCAATTGAAAAGAGAGGGGCGGGACTAGATGTACACAGTGTAAATCCCTTGCGCCGGATAACGTACAAAGACCGTTAAACACTCGTAAAGTCAATCCGGAAGTGCGTCAGCTGTGGAAGAAAAAATCTTTGCGTGCGCTGTGATGTCATGACCCTTTCTATTTTTACACTGTCTCCCAAAACGAGTTTAGATAAAAATAGTTAAAATACAATAAAATAATTCAGAATTGAATTCCTTGCGGTGACCTAAGTTTGGTGTGGCACAATGTTTGGGGTGGCAGAATGTTTGGGGTGGCAGAATGTTTGGGGTGGCAGAATGTTTGCGGTGGCAGAATGTTTGGGTGGCAGAATGTTTGGGGTGGCAGAATGTTTGGGTGGCAGAATGTTTGGGGTGGCAGAATGTTTGGGTGGCAGAATGTTTGGGGTGCAGAATGTTTGGGGTGGCACAATGCTTGGTGTGGCCTAAGTTTGGTGTGGCAGAATGTTTGGTGTGGCAGAATGTTTGGTGTGGCGTAAGTTTGGTGTGGCAGAATGTTTCGGTGGCAGAATGTTTGGGGTGGCAGAATGTTTGGGTGGCAGAATGTTTGGGGTGCAGAATGTTTGGGGTGGCAGAATGCTTGGTGTGGCCTAAGTTTGGTGTCGCAGAATGTTTGGTGTGGCAGAATGTTTGGTGTGGCGTAAGTTTGGTGTGGCAGAATGTTTGGTGTGGCAGAATGTTTGGTGTGGCGTAAGTTTTGTGTGGCAGAATGCTTGGTGTGGCGTAAGTTTGGGGTGGCAGAATGTTTGGGGTGGCAGAATGTTTGGTGTGGCAGAATGTTTGGTGTGGCAGAATGTTTGTTGTGGCATAAGTTTGGTGTGGCAGAATGCTTGGTGTGGCCTAAGTTTCGTGTGGCAGAATGTTTGGGGTGGCAGAATGTTTGGTGTTGCAGAATGTTTGGTGTGGCAGAATGTTTGGTGTGGCATAAGTTTGGTGTGGCAGAATGTTTGGTGTGGCGTAAGTTTGGTGTGGCAGAATGTTTGGTGTGGCGTAAGTTTGGTGTGGCAGAATGCTTGGTGTGGCGTAAGTATGGGGTGGCAGAATGTTTGGGGTGGCAGAATGTTTGGTGTGGCAGAATGTTTGGTGTGGCAGAATGTTTGGTGTGGCATAAGATTGGTGTGGCAGAATGTTTGGTGTGGCGTAAGTTTGGTGTGGCAGAATGTTTGGTGTGGCAGAATGTTTGTTGTGGCAGAATGTTTGGTGTGGCAAAATGTTTGGTGTGGCATAAGTTTGGTGTGGCAGAATGTTTGGTGTGGCGTAAGTTTGGTGTGGCAGAATGTTTGGTGTGGCGTAAGTTTGGTGTGGCCTAAGTTTGGTGTGGCAGAATGTTTGGTGTGGCAGAATGTTTGGTGTGGCAGAATGTTTGGTGTGGCAGAATGTTTGGTGTGGCATAAGTTTGGTGTGGCAGAATGCTTGGTGTGGCCTAAGTTTGGTGTGGCAGAATGTTTGGTGTGGCAGAATGTTTGGTGTGGCATAAGTTTGGTGTGGCAGAATGCTTGGAATGTCACAGAAACGCACACGGTGCTTCAAATACTACCGAGAAATAGAGCAAATTCATGTTTCAGCAACTGCGGCATAGAATGGGACTATGTGGCCAGGTCAATGTTTTGTTGATCATTTTTGCCTCGTAATGTTGTGAAGTTTCTTAACCAGGACGAGCCTTTTGTGTTCAGGAATATAGAACAAAGGCTTTTAGTTTCCGTGGAAGTAGACCTATTGGAGAATATGTTCCTGTCTCAACAAGCAGCTAATCCTGATTAGTAGAAACGCGGGATCATTTGCTAGTATGCCTATACATTTTTATTTTAATGGGGCTTAGCATGAGAGCGCTGAATGGTCAAACGCAGAGACGCCTATGATATTAAAATATGAAAGTGTGCCTTTGTTTACATTTGAACGATGGGGGCCAAAGGGTATTTTATTTTACATGCACTGTACTCCATGGGCTTCAACTACCTCTCATCGGCCCTTGGTCATAATATCGAGATTGTACTAAACGCGGGATGTTTTGTGTGTGTGTGTGTGTCCGATTTGGCAATGTCCCCGTGAAATACGTTTGGATAAAGGTGGGCACTTTAAGTCTCGTCCACAATAAATTAATTGGTGGAGCAAAATGACTTTAGACTGTTGGCACGCAGAATGAATTCGAAATCACACTGTTATCAATAGGGTGCCGGCCCACAGGACTAGACATTGTGTAGACTAGATCTAGATATTATCATTGCATGCCAAGACATTAGAGACATAATCACACCCCCATATGTTCAAATAACAACAACAAAATGACTTTAAAATGTACATTATTTACAAGAAAAGGCAGCCTGCGTAGTGGCCACTGGGGTTTAACTCTTTCAGCTGCAAACCAATCTATAGCACCCCACACAGCGTTACGCCCGATGTCTGTTGTATACTTATAACTGAGTATCCCTAATTGAGTACAACAGTACAGGGACCAGGTGATCAAGTAGAAGGTAAACAATGGCCTTGAGACGTTTTAAAAATATGGATTGATTCTCCCAGAGGGCAATAACAAAATAAACTAAAGGATGGGGAGAGAAGGAGTGTTGTCATTTAAAACAAACATTTAGACATCCTGTATTTACAATGGAGTGAAATGTTCCAAGTGTCTAAGTGACACACATACATTGATGCTAGCCTCAAACATACGCTGATGGTGGAGATTTTCATTGCGGAGACAGTGGACACTGTCATGGTTAAGACTCGCCGCGTTAAACAGTCTAAAATGCTCAAGCTTACATCATTGTAAAACTTCTAGTTAATCCAAATTTAATAAATAAAAAATTAAAATAATCTCCTCTTGAAATAAGTTTTTTCTCATATGGGATGATATCGTCCCGAACAATTATATTTTTTTACTCTATTTTTTCATGTGCCACATAGCTTTATATTCTAAAGGGGATTCGACGAAATGAGAACTTTGATGAACTAACTTTGTTTTTTCAAACTTTCATAAGTGGACACTGCATACTATGGTATTGTGTGGCAACAACAATGACGTATCTCATTTATTTACTTTATTAATTTCAGATACCAATCAGAGCTGGTTAGAATCCAGGACGGGACACAATTTTGACCTTTACTAGGATTCTAACCGGTTACCGTCGGTTTGCAGGCAAACGTGCTGCCAGCTCGACCACAATGCCCCATTTAATTCAGCAGACATTTTTGTAATGTATTTATTTTTTATTCTCTTACATTTGTTTGTGTGTGATTTGTAGTCACGACATCTGCCACACAATCCCAGAGTAACGTAAAGCTAGATCCGCATCCGTGTATTTCAGCAACGTCTTCCGGTGCGTTAGAGGTCACCGAACATTGAGTCGACTGAGCTGGAGAAATACTTTTAAAAAGTCACTGGCGCGTGGCGGGACTTACATTTGGTCCCGTAACTCTCATTGAAATGTAATAGTCTCGGTCTAATTATATATACCCGGGAAACACACCTGCCATGAAAGGTGCGGGTGACGTAAGAGACCCTGTTACACTCCACAGAAGATGCATCCGTTAATTATATTAGGTTCTACATTAGCGTATATCCTGCCGCTAGACAAATATACTAGAGAAGGGAATCAAACCGAACCCAAACCGAACATACCGAACTTGAATTCTGGTTACCAACGAACCGAACCCGAATTCTGCCGGTGACCGAACCGAACCCGAACTTGAAAGTATATACCAACGAAAATTGTGACCAGAGGACCAGAAGATTAAGCAATGGAAGAAATCTTAACTTATAATAAAATGTTTCAAACGCTCCTTCTATATACAGAATGTTTTGCGTCCTTCGCTTATCCGTGATTTGAAGCTAGTTTTGCATTTTTTAAATAATATTAAAATACTGGTTCTCCTAATCTGTTCGGGCAACCCATTACATGCCCGGCGGTCACTCTGGAAGAAAGAGTGCATTTTATCTTGCATATGGGATAAGAAAAGTGTCTTTGCCCTTATGTTTATCTGAGCACTGTAAAAGATTGTTATTTATTCTATTCTGCTTACAAAAGCTAAATCTTTTTTCTCCATGCGTTAAAAAGTTTAAGAAACAAATACCGTTGAAGATCAGGTTGTAATACGGTGCTGGCTTATACTGGTTAAAACTGGTTTATAAAATTGCAATGATTTATACAATTATACTGGTTAAGAAAATTATACTGGTCGAGAAAAGTCTTCTTATTACTCCCTTTCTATTAACTTGTATTTTCTGTCTGTCTGCTTGCTTGCTTGGTTGTTAGCAAAACTTTGCATCGATTTTTCGACCACTTCCCGTCGTCCAATCGAGCTGAAACTTGTGTCGTAGACTTGCCCAGACTAACAATACATTCTATCAAATTTTCAGCATCATAGCCTTTGGAATAGTTACTAATACCTTCAACCAATTTGTGAATCGAAGAAAATGGAAACATGGCTTCCTCTACCGGAAGAGACGAAAGTAAAGAAACTTTTCGGATATGTTCGTTTTTACGAAATAAATAGAATGAAAACTACACAATATAGCCGAAACAAAGCGACTTATCTTTTTATGTTTTTTGCGGGCCAATGCTAGAAAAAAAAAAGGATGCGAAAAATTTTAGTGTGGAAATTCATAAGGTATGATATCACTTATATTTATTTTAATCTATCAAACTATAAATTAAATATAAACTTAGTTTACAAAGAAAGGGAGTATAATACAAACTTTGTTTTTATGGGTTAGTTTATTTTTCTTCTTCATTGTACTGAGTAGACCACGTTAGACCCGAGGGAAAAGACAAAAATTTAAGGGTAATTTTGAATGCTCAAAAGTGTGCATTAACTGCATTTAATATTTTATAACATAACATACAAACAAAAGTTATAAATACACAACGGAGTTTCAGTGGGGGTATTTAGTCCAATCATTCAGTGAGGATTTGATAGCCGGCACAGAGGGGGTAGAGACTTGGTCTAGTGTGTTCCACAGTCTAATTCAGGGGTTGGCAACCTGAGTCACGCGTGTCAAACATGGTACGCACAGCGATTTTCAGTTGCATGCGAGAGACCTTCAAGAAGGAGTTGTTTTTTTTTATGCAAGTCAAAACAACGTACGTCAGTATAACTGATTTGGTGCTGCGTGGCGAACTACACACTAGACGTCGACTGTTTCAGTTCAGGAATATTTGTATCCATAGCTCTCATTGTTGGACTTGCGATCTTTGATCTTTTATAGCGTCTCAATTTTATAATCTCAAGTCTCTTCTATGTGATACGAAATATAGTTTAAGTCTTGGATAGTCCGTTTCTTGTCTGGAAGCAATTAATGTGTATCTTGATAAAAACATTTCCAGTATTGAATGTGGAGAACTAACTGTTGAAGCCGATGTTTCTGAATGACACGGCGACACATCTCAGTCATTTACAAGGACGGGATCAAAAAGTGTTGGGCCACTTGAATGAATTTGCATTGAAACTGGACATATCTTGCCGTGAAATCAATTTCAAAACATTGAACTATTTCCCTTATGTAAGTCAAATTAAGATAGATGAGCTTTTTCAGAAGCACATTGAACCACCCAATGCGGAGTTTTCTAAACAAAGGCAATATTTTCAAATTCATGGACTCGTGTTTCCAATGAGTTTCCATACGACATTACGCCTTACTGGCTTGATCTTACTACAAACTACTTGGATCTGGATCTTTTTATAGTGGAGGGATATTGGTATTTTTTTCATTTTAAACATCCGAAAACTAGGCATCGATTTGCAGGAATATCTGAAAGAAAGATGCTTAAGAAGTCATCTGTTATTGTCAATAACTGTAAGGCATGCGCTCTACTTTCAGCTTTAGGTTTAATTTACACTAGAGAACATATCGCACATGAAAGCTGTTTAATAAGCGAATATTATTGATACATGCTAATTACATTCAAAAGCATAAATTTAAATAGGCCTATAATTAATTCTAAAACAAATTTTGTTTGTTTTATTGTTGCAATAAATATAAGAGGGTTAAATAATTGCAGTATATAATGTAATTTTTGTAATTTAATATATAATTTATTATACAAATAAACTCATAAATTGACTTTCATAATGCATAATTTTTTTTTACACCGCAAATTGATTTTATACATTTAATTTCACAATGAAAAAGAGCATAATGCTGAATTTGTATAAGCAAATAATAATTTAAAAGCAACACTAGTTATATTTAAAAAAATGAACTCGTTTGGCATCACTAGCATCAAGGGAGATAATAAACCAGTTTTCGTTGTGTAAATATTTCTAATACGTTTTTTTTGTTCACTGCTTTTTTAAAAAAAATAAATAGCTTACAATTTATAATTTTAAAATGATCAAACTATAAAATATAGTTAAAAATGATATAAATATTATATGACTAGACCTAAAGAATTTATATCCACATTTTCTAAACATTTCATTAACTACCCAGTCTTTATGACTACTGCGCATCTATTCCGCTCTATTATGATTGATGAAAGCAATATTGTTGGATTAATTAATATAACATTAAAAATGTCAGTAAGGCTGAGATCAAAATATAAAGATTTAATAGCCATTACTAGCTCTGATGAAGCTGTGTATCGCATCAGATGATGATGAAAAGAATTATTTCTTGAGAACTAAATTTAAATATCAATACATTAATCATTAATGTGTAAGTTGAGTAATGAAATTGTGTATTAGCTATGAATAAATTGTAAAAAAAAAAAAGATGATCATATTAAACAGGTTAATTTAAAACGCTTTAATGATTTTCTCTTTAACGCTCCTTTTCTTTTGGTCTTAGTCTTGCTACGGCACTAAACAAATTGTCTTATAAAAAAATAATAAAGTGGAACAGTTTGACTTTCACTTTCAGGCTGTTGGCACGCTGAATGATTTAGAAATCCTAGTTTCGCAAACTAGAAGCAAAAAGTAACCGATCCCTGCTTTAATGTCTGACGGGAAAAAAAAAGAATATTTATGTAAACATCGGTGCGTGCGTGTGTAACGCGCAATTTGAGCTGATGACCTCTGGTAGAGCGGGACACTTGTTGGATGCGACCTGACTGTGTGGACATGTCAACGTGGCGATTTATGATCTTGTACACCATGGTGACTTTGTCTACCGCTCTTCGATGTTGTAGGGGCTGAAAATATTAATTTTAATAAAGCATTTGGCAAGAAAGGTCATCTGACGCCAAGTCAGTCACTGGTTTGCGGTGTTCCTCGCGAAGTTGGCCCGCCTCAGACAGGAGGAATAGTCACCACTTTCTAGTCAACGGGCTTGCTTCCTTATTCTCGGTATCCTTGGAAACTCGTTACAAATGGGTCTAAACTTTGGTAGAGCCAGAGGCGTATTTGGGCATGTTCCACATGTTCCATGGAACAGGGGCCCCACACAAATTATGTCCATTACGTACGGATGCATAAAGGGCATTGCTCCGTCTTATCTTCGAGAGCTTATATCAAGACATGAGCCATCTAGGGAACTGTGCTCTTCAACGCAGTCACTCCTCAAAACACCTAGTTTGGATGGACACAGAAAGACATCTGGAAGTGCGCTTATTTGAGTCAGTGGTGCCTTCTTTATGGAACAGTCTATCTAAGACACTGAGAGAATCTGGGACAAGAGAATATTTTTAAAAGAACTTAAAGACCTTTCTCTTTGGCAAATACATCTGCCACTGCAAATCACACCAAGAGCGCACTGAGTATGCTAATTTAATAGCATGGATGGAAGCGTTATAAGAAATTTCCAATTTTATCTTATCTCTAAACACTGGCTGACACAGCAATGTCGGAAGGCAGGTGCGTGACCGTGAGGGGGCCCACACATAAATTTGGCCATTAAGAACAGGGCCACCACAATCCTAAAAACGTCCCTGGGTAGAACTGCTGTATTAGTCAACCGCTATATGAGACACTTAGAGAAACTTAAAGAAACGCCCAGCTTTATAGATACCGCCCATGTGCTATTCTGTAGCTCTCCTCAATGCTATCCTTATCTTCTAGTTAGCCTAGAAAATGTGACGTATGTATACAAAGTGAACAACGTCTCTCGCAACATTTAAAAAAAATGTGTTAATAGTTTAAATATACACGCAAACACACCCATATGCGAACACATTATCTCCACATAAGCCCATACATCAAGACAAAATACATCAACACAGATGCACGCACGTACCGTACGCACACATACACATATCCCCACAACCACACACACACGCATACATCCACACAGACACACACATACACCCACCTATTCACACACACACCCACACACATAGACACAACCTACTCCCACACATACGCACATACATCAACACACATACACACCCAGACACCCACCCACACACAAACAGCCACATACACCCACACATACACACACATACATACACACACACAGACACCCACCTACCCACACGTACAAACACACCTAGACACACCCCCTGACCCTACCCACACAAAACACACCTAGACACACCCTACCCACACACATACACCTACACACACATACACCTACACACACACATACACCTACACACATACACCTACACACACATACACCTACACACACATACACCTACACACACATACACCTACACACACATACACCTACACACACATACACCTACACACACATACACCTACACACACACATACACACACCTAGACACACACATACACACACCTAGACACACCCTACCCACACACATACAGCCACACAAACACACACACATCTACGCATATTCACACACGCACACGTACCCACCCTTCCACACACACACAAATGTGGTCTAAAGCCCTGCATTCCCACTTTTTATACTGATGTCACTGACATGTATATCTTTACTGTCCCCCCCCCCCCTTCCCCCACAAGACCTATTTTAATAATTCATCTCGTTCCTAAGACTGAGAAGATATTTACTCAAATACCATTCTCGGATTTTTCTTTATAAAATATGGAAGATTATGTACCATGAAATGGTACACTGTCTTAATTTCATAAAAGAAGTAAATATATTAAAGTAAGAATTAACACCAAGTTTGAATAATGAAAAATAGGGAATTCGTACTATGTATGAATAAATTCAAAGCAAGAATAAAGAAAGTCAATTTAAAAAAACAACAACTGAAATTCGTGGATAATTTGTTGACTATTTAACACGTTGGCCAAACAACCTAAATAGTTGTGCAAATAGTCTACTGAGACTTTTAAAACATTTGTTTGTTTAAATAGTTCGTCCTGTTCAGTGTGTTTCCTTGTGTACTTAAGTAACAACAGTGGATGAGAGGGGCGTGGCCTGCACCCTGGTAGTTATATAAATGCAGACCACACCCCCCTTTTTAAAATTACTCAGGACTGCGTAGGGCAGGGCTCGGCAACCTACGACACGCGTGCCAAGCGATTTCCAATGGCACGCGGAAGACCTCCCCCCCAAAAAAGGCAATTCAAGTACCGTATACAAGACATTGAGTGCTAGAGCAGGGTGTTGGCTCGCTGAATACATTAAAAGTCCACATTGGCACACTATCATGAAAACGTTGCCGACCCCTGCCGCGGGGTCTAGTTAAAATACTAAACGTTAAATAAAAGCAAAAAAAAAGGTAAAATGCCTCCATGAATGAGGGAGGGAGGTCAGGGGTCAGTGGTGTCGAAAGTATAGAAAGTAAATGTGAAAGAAACATCTTTATGTAAGCTTTATATAATTTAAAAACAACATTATTTCGTGGATGATATATTTTCATATTTTCAGTTATATTTATAAGTAAAGTACCCTTCGGACCACATTAATCAGGCCGTTGAAGCAGCGTTCACATCAGTATATGTGGCCACGGCATACTAGGTGAATGCAAAGCCGACTTTACTTTTTCCCAACTAAGGTCAGGTACCCATCAGAGCTGGGAAGACTCAGGGATACCCCTCCCCCATTCCCGGGAAAAAATCCTAGTCTTCACAAGGATTCGAACCCAGGACCTTCGGTATGCCAGTCGAACGCGCTCGTCCACAATGCCCCATTGAGTTACATTTACAAGGGCACCAACATACTTTAAAAGTACATAGGGGTCTTAATCTGATCCTGGCACTGCATATGTTAGGACATAGGCCTACAATAAATAAAAACAATGACTCCGAGCTATAAAAGGTCTGGTTGCGGGGTGAGGGTGCACTCTACACAGGTTTTAAACAAGGGGATGCTTTACGTTTACACAAACGTAAGTAAATATTTACATAGAGATAGGAAAGAGAAAATAGCAGTAGGCTTAGTCCATGCAAACATAACGGGTCAGTTTGACTTAAGGGGAGTCTGAGTAAGGTGTTGAGTTTCCTGTTGAATTCAAAATAGTAGAAGTTTCTTGTCCAAAATATTATATATGACCATTATCTCTCTTTCTCACCAAGATATTCACTTATTTTAAATATACACGTAAACACACCCATTGCGAACACATTATCTCCATACACACCCATACATCAAGACTAAATACATTAACACAGATACACGCACGTATCTATAGGCTATATTTCTCTTACTTCCTGTCTTGTTTATCTATCTTATTAAACTATATATTAACTATCTAAAAAGTACTTTTGGACGAAACTGATCATAGGGCTGGTTCATCAGTTTCAATGGGATTTGTGGCCAGAACAATGCCCAGCCACCTTTAAAAAAATTTCGGCTTCACCAGGATTCGAACCCAGGACCTTCTGATCGTCAGTCGAACGCGCTGCCTCTCGGCTCATTAATTTTTCAGACAGACCATCTGATCCATCTATTTATCTATACATCTATCAATGTATCTATTTTATCTAAATATCTATCAGCCCATATTGTGCTATGCTAAATAATTATTGTGCTAAAATGTTATGAGTTAGCATTTCGTTCTAGTACGACCAAAAAATAATTTCACAAAATTTAAACAAAAAATGGATATCCGTAGTTCAGGAGTAACAAATGACCTTAAGGTTTGACCTTGAATGCATCGGTGACACGCACGTGGTCAAACTAAACAACACACCCACCTCTCACCCCCCCCCACCGCCTAGAAAAAGTAGCAACCGTTAGGGGTGGGCTGGTTTACATACACTACTATGATGGCGTCAATGGGAAACACTATAGCAGACGTGTACGATGGTGAGTAACTTGTCAACAACTTGAACACAAGGATGCGTTTCCAAGTTGTTGCTTCTGTTACAACTTATCTCATATCCTAACCCCACCCCTTCTTACTCACTCTCAGATATTGCACTAATTGTTCATCCAGTGTATACCGGATTATAAAAAAAGACACAACAACAACAATTGGCGACAAAGGGTGGATGTCCGTTAGAACTAGACGTTCTTGTTTACAAACATAAGGAAATGGGTTCGCTGAATGTACGGACAGTCAGAGGCGTTCGCAATATGGTTTTTGTAGGAGAGGGTAAAAATGAGGTACTTTGAAGAAAACGTTACTTTTGATGAAAACTTTAGCCAATCCAGTGTATTGTCCCCACCACTTTTTTCCGCCCCCCCCCCAACCCTCCCTTTCTGGATGCCCTTGCAGACATTATTTAATATTTTTGTTTTATTCCTTATTGCTATTCATAATTATCAAACTCATTATCTGTGTCCAGGGAGTGCAGGTTGGGGGGGGGGGGGGGGGGCGAGGGCAAACTATGCAATGTGAAAGGGTTGTCAAATAAGGACAATGTACTGACATAGCAGACGACTTGAACACAAAAAATGACGTAACATTGTCAGAAACATCTCTATGTAAAACCAAAGTTATCACAATCTAGTACTCTTTATTTTTTCTTGTATAATAAATGGTATGATAGTGTGCGCGAATATATATTGTGTTTGAGTACAAATGGTTCTTTAATATCGTTTTACTTACCGGTATGCTGAAAGACGGAATTTATGTAATCAAGTCGAATTTCCATTTGTTTGGATCAATAAAGCAATCTTATCTTATCTTATCTTATCTTAAAAGAGTTTAACATTGTTATAATCGCTTTAAAGTTATTCTCTTCTTTAGAAACAAAAATGGTTTTCAGGCTGATATTCGTGTATAACCTCCCCACTCCCCGCCCCGCCCGTGGCCACTTTTTGCCACTCCCTCGGAAGCGAATAAGCATCCTTGAAACACTCACCATGAACTAGATTCAACTCTCAATTGTTTGGGTCGCCAGCACTTCCTGTTCTTGTTTCCCTAATATTCTACTTACGTAAACTGCGGCGTTGGTCGTGACCTATCTGGGGTCATCCGTTAACATGGGAAGCAAAATAATGTAAACAATGTTCTATATTGCTGTGGTAGGAAAGAAAGGTATTCTGTTGTAATGATGACCTCCTTTTCTTTTATATAATCATTGATTGAACACACTAAATGGTAGGCCTATAGTATTTGTTATAATCATTGATTGAACACACAAATGGTCGGCCTATAGTATTTGTTATAATCATTGATTGAACACACAAATGGTAGGCCTATAGTATTTGTTATAATCATTGATTGAACACACAAATGGTCGGCCTATAGTATTTGTTATAATCATTGATTGAACACACAAATGGTAGGCCTATAGTATTTGTTATAATCATTGATGGAACACACAAATGGTCGGCCTATAGTATTTGTTATAATCATTGATGGAACACACAAATGGTAGGCCTATTGTATTTGTTATAATCATTGATTGAACACACAAATGGTAGGCCTATAGTATTTTTTATAATCATTGATTGAACATAAAAATGGTAGGCCTAGGCTTATAGTAATTGTTATAATCATTGATTGAACACACAAATGGTAGGCTTATAGTATTTGTTATAATCATTGATTGAACACACAAATGGTAGGCCTATAGTATTTGTTATAATCATTGATTGAACACACAAATGGTAGGCCTATAGTATTTGTTATAATCATTGATGGAACACACAAATGGTAGGCCTATAGTATTTGTTATAATCATTGATGGAACACACAAATGGTAGGCCTATAGTATTTGTTATAATCATTGATTGAACACACAAATGGTAGGCCTATAGTATTTGTTATAATCATTGATTGAACACAAATGGTAGGCTTATAGTATTTGTTATAATCATTGATGGAACACACAAATGGTAGGCCTATAGTATTTGTTATAATCATTGATTGAACACACAAATGGTAGGCCTATAGTATTTGTTATAATCATTGATTGAACACACAAATGGTAGGCTTATAGTATTTGTTATAATCATTGATTGAACACACAAATGGTAGGCCTACGGTATTTTTGATAGTCATTGATTGAACACACAAATGGTAGGCTTATAGTATTTTTTATAATCATTGATTGAAGACAAAAATGGTTTAGTATTATTTTGTATAATCATTGATTGAAAACACGACACACGTCAATGTTTTAAATGTTCCGTCGTCACCTGTGTAGCCTATCGTTGGCGTACTTTTCGGTGGTCGTCTGAGAAACCCCGTGGTTACCGCACCCAACTAATCCAGGCTGGGAGCCCCTGATAAACAATATACACCTCGCCAGTCATCGCTATATTTTACAATCTGCATTCCCGTGTTTTGTTGTTGTTGTTAGGTGTGTTTTTTTGCATTGCAAGAGAAGACAATACTTTGTGTAAAAATATTAAATCTCAAACTTGTCTTCACAACAGCTATATACTCTAGTTCTACTCATGGACTTGATACAAATGTAAAGGAAACCTGAAGATTGCAGATTAAAATATTTTGTGGGGATCTCTATCAATGCTACACCTCTCAGTGTTGTACCGAACATTGAATTTTGAGTTTTGATAATAGAAAGGGGAAGGAATCAACACAATTATTTTTGTATAGACTTTTGAATAAAAGTAGTTTCCCTTGTATGAGACTTACACTCATTGGCATTGTCTTTTGTTCTTGTTTAAAGTGTAAATAACAAAAACATTGAAACACTGATTCTGTGGGTGCTTGGGGTGCCGGGACATATGGCAGAAAACTTGATAGAAGGTGTTGCCCAGAGCTACAGTCTATAAATCAAGTTTCAGCTAGATGGGATAAAGGTAGAATAAAAAAAGAAAGGGATGGAGAGAGGAAGCAAAAAAAGGAAGAGGGAGGGAGTGAGAACAGAGATGATAAGCTTAATAAAAATCGATTACTTTATGAGCTAAATTCACATCAATGACAATGTAAAAAGGTAAATTATTATTTTCAACCTTTTTTTTAGTATGTAAAGATATTCTCAAAATTATAACTTCACAATTTCTTCACAATTATATATGATTTTTTTTATTTTTATTAAATATCAAATCGCGCGGTATTTCAATGGTAACGTTACTGTTGTCTAAACTCATATATTTTTACTTTACTTTCGGACAAGCTCGAGCAGAGAACATTTGGGCTACGAGCTCATGATCTGTAGGCTTAACAGTAAACCATTCTTACACGGCATAGTTCTAAAAATGTTATGACTTTAGACATGCATAGGCCTACATAGACAAATAGTTCTATGGGTGCTATTGCTGTCAGACTAGATGTTTCTTATACAACTTTCAATTATACACTGCATATTTGTCGATAACTGACCGTGATAACTGCCCGGATAACTAACTGACATTCATCCAAACATCCCAGGGCGCGGATGCTCCATCAATTATTGCCAGGGTCAACACAAGAGTAAATCATGGTCCTGTATCCCCATGGCTTCATTCATAAAACAAACACACTACGTCATAGCATCCTTCTGGGCACAGTGTCTGTGGGGACCATTCATCAACATGTTGCTTTTATTGTTGTTTTTTTTTTTTTGTTATATTTATTGCTCGATTAGATCTGCATTTGTACCTGCGTTTCCAATTGAAGAGTTCGTCTTGTAGTTCCAATTCTAAAATAATTGTGTAAGACGTGAATAGCTTTTTTTTTTTAAAGTTCATTATTATTTTACAATGTATAAAAGTCAATACAACATATTATGCTCTGTTAGTACTTAAGCTGCCCCAACATTTCAGACGCGCTTTCTATACAGAACATTATAGCATCCAATGAAATATGTACGTTTATTGTTTTATTATTCATTTTTATTTACAAGGGTTCAAAAGAAAAAATAAATAAATAGGCGTTGTGAATTTACACAGAAATTCTATTTCAAGGGAGAAGGGAGGTAAGAATTAGAATCAAGTATAGACATTTGGAGTAGGGAATGACTGGAAAACATATTTATTTGTTACAGTTGTAAAAAAAAATATTTTCATTCGTACCATTTCCCCGCCACTCTCTCTCTCTCTCTCTCTCTCTCTCTCCTTTTCTTTCCTTTGTGACTCTCTGTCACTTTTCCACTCTGACACTCTACGCCTGTCCGTTTTCCTATTTTGCCTCTCTTTTTGTCTTTCTCTTGCTCTCCTAATTCTCTCTGCCTCTTAACATTGTTTGTCCTCTTTCTACCACTGTCTCTTGCTCTTCCTTTTTCTCTGCCTTTCTCAGTATCACTCAATATCTCTGACCTCTCGTTGCTTCTTATTACCTATGCCCAGCTCGTACTATAAATGTTTCTCTCTGCCATACCCACTCTCTCTCTTTCTCTCGTTTTCTCTCTCTCTGCCTTTTATCTGCCTTTTTTCTCTTTGACCTTCTCGTTCTGACTATCTCTTCTCTTATTTCGTAGAGAAAATAATACATATAATATATGTATATCTGTGTATGTTACTGTAGTGTTGTATTTATATATATTTATATATATATATATATATATATATATATATATATATATAAATATACAAATATATATACAGAGAGAGAGGGAGGAAGGGGGGGGGGTAGATAGACAGACTGACAGACAGACAGATAGATAGATGATAGATAGATAGACAGATAGATAAATAGATAGATAAATAGATAGATAGATAAATTGATAGATAAATAGATAGATAAATAGATATATAAATAGATAGATAGATAAATTGATAGATAAATATATAGATACATAGATAGATAAATAGATAGATAGATAAATAGATAGATAAATAGATGGATAGAAAAATAGATAGATATAGTTATTAATTTGTGAGATTGAGAGATAAAAAAAGAAAATGCGATAAATAAATAAACAGATATGTACGACGGCGCCTGTATACACTTTGACCTACTGAAACTGCATAGCTACACAAATCCTCCTTCCCACGTATCCATCCAGCCGTTCCCCCAAAAAGAGATCATAACTTATGAATGTCACCAGAATCTGTGAAAGGGCTACAGTCAGGGGCGTCCAATTACGTTGTATGTTTGTGTTAGTTTCACGGTCTGTGTGTGCGCCGAGACTGAAATTATGATCCCAAACCAAATATTTTGTGTTGGTGGTTGAAAAAAACAAAGGGGGGGTTAATCTCCCTTTAAGCCCCCACCTACCCCACACCCCCGCAGCGCCTCTTCATATAGTAGCGCCTATGGACGTAATCGATAGGCCTACTTGATTTCATCGCGACATTTATCCTCTTCCTCCCCCACCAACATATTTTCGACAAACAGAATTTATGATTATGCCCGTGAGGCACAGCATGACCTCTTAACCTCTGTCACATTATCCAATGAAAATGTGCAAAATCCCGTTGTTGTCCTCATTCAAGTTGATAGGTGTGAATCAACTTTGTAATCAAACGTTTAGTGTGAGTTGCTAATATTTTGATTATCAAAAACTTTCACTCATTGATTTCATCTATTTAAGTAAGCCTATTAATGTGTTACTGAGTATAATAATTAAACAATTAGGTAAGCAAGCAGACTTGTTATTAATTGATAAATATCCACATTAATTTTTTTCTTTAACAATATTTTTTTTTATATTATTTCATATGTCAATATAATATTATTATCAGTCTATTTATCAATCTATTTTTCTATCTAATAATATATATGTATATCTACTTAGTACCTCTATACCCAGGCCTATTTATCTATCAGCCTTTCTATTTGTCAGTCTGTTTACGCTGTGTTTTCTTTTTTCTTATTTTTATCTATGTAGGCCTATAATATTTCTATGCATTTATTTAAATATCTTATTCCCTCTGCTTTATCAAAAACTCTCCCCCCCCCCCCAAATCACCTTCTTTCTAGCCACCAAGCAATCTCCTTCTTACTCTTACTAACCCACCTACCTACTCACCTACTTGTGCGTGAATCTATTTGTTGATCGGTTTTCAGTCTGTTTAAAGCGTTTAAATTAGAAGATAAAATGTGCTATGCACTCTTTCTTTAAAAAAAAAAGAAAAAAAAACAAACAATAAACTTCTTTACCTTCACCTATCCCTTAACCCGAGGGTGGGTCGTTGGGGCACCATCGTTGACTGTTCACTATCTCTTGCCATTTGTTTAGGTCCTGTGATGCCCTTTGGGAGTCGATGAACGACAGGCCGGTCCACTCCTTGATGTTGTCTTCCCATCTCTTCTTTTGCCTGCCTCTTTTTCTTCCTCCTTGGACTGTGCCCTGCATTATAGTCTTAACCCTTACAGTCCCGGGCGCGTATATAGCGGAACTGAAGTCAGCATATATAGAAGTAGGTCGGTACGGGAAGGGTTAATAGACTTCTAAGTATTGGAAAAAAAACAACAAAAAAACCATTGCACAGGTAATTCCATAGTCTACACTCTACACACTGTACAGCGGTAAATAATACATCTCATAAACGGATTATTGACTGGTGCTTTGGGCAATATTTCTTAATTGAAGTAAAAATGATTGATGAATGAATTACATTAATTGTAAGCTTATTTATTGTTGTATGTGTGAAATCCCTAGCTACACTTGTATATAATAATATGTATCTTTTGTTCTCAGTTGTCCTGATATTGTCAAGCCGTGTAGCTTTTAGTAGTTGTGAAAGCTAAAATTGCAGGGTAAGTGGTAGAATGTAAGGAGAGCAGTGTGTGTGTGTGTGTACAATTGACAGAGTAACTAGTCCAACAATATCATGTTTAATTGACAGAGTAGTTAGCCCAACAATATAATTGTCAATATCATTGACCGAGTAGCTAGTCTAACAATATCATGTATAATATCATTGACAGAGTAGCTAGTCCAACAATATCATGTTTAATATCATTAACAGAGTAGCTAGTTCAACAATATCATGTTCAATTGAAAGAGTAACTTGTGGCATGAACGTTATCAAATACGTTTTATCAGTTTTCTTTTAGAAGATGCGCTCACCAATTGCCACAGAAACCAAAGTGTCAAGAATATCCACAGAGCTATTACAGTGCTGGATAACTATCTGTTATATTATTTTTCAATAAATAGTAAATACATTATGTTTTCAAAAAAGGAGATAAATCTGACCCCGGAAATTATAGACCTGTTTCTCTAACAAGCATAACATGTAAATTACTTGAACATATAATATATAGTAGTATAGTAAATCATCTAGACAAACTAAATGCACTGTGCCCACACCAACATGGCTTCAGGAAAAATAGATCATGTGAGACTCAATTGATAGGCTTAATAGATGACTTGTCTAAGGGATTAGATAATAACAACCAAATTGATGCTATATTACTAGATTTTTCAAAAGCATTTGATAAAGTTCATCATTCTAGTCTTCTTAAAAAACTTAAATACTTTGGCATCTCTGGTCCCTTACATCAGTGGATTCAGGACTTTCTTATAGGCAGAGAACAAACAGTGATAATAAATGGCTCTAAGTCATCACCAATAACAGTAAACTCAGGAGTTCCACAAGGAACTGTTCTAGGGCCCCTACTATTTCTAATTTACATTAATGATCTGCCAAATTGCATCAACACAGGCACAAAAGTAAGATTATTTGCCGATGATTGCATAATTTATAGAATAATAAAGACAGGAAAAGATAGTGAACTTTTACAAAAAGACCTAGATGAACTACAAAAATGGGAATCAAACTGGAGTATGTCTTTTCACCCAGAAAAATGCCAACTAATAAGGGTGTCCAAGAAAAAGAAACAAATAATAACAAACTACTTCATTCATGGTAAAGAACTAACTCAAACTAGCAATGCTAAGTATCTAGGAGTAATAATAAATGATAAGTTATCTTGGAACCCTCACATTGATGAAGTAATTAAAAAATCAAACAAAACATTAGGATTCATAAAAAGGAACTTTTACAAATGTAATAAGAATATAAAACTAAAATGCTATCTCACATTAGTTAGGCCTATACTAGAATATGCAGGATCTGTATGGGACCCATCAACCAAAGAAAACATTAAAAAATTAAAACAAATTCAAAAAAGAGCTGCAAGGTTTATAACTAGTGAATATTCCCAATTGACAAGAGTAACACCATTAGTCAAATCACTAAACCTAGAAACACTAGAGGACAGAAGGGCAAAGAGTAAAGTAGTAATAATACATAAGGCATTAAACTCTAATTTAGAAATACAACCCAATAACAATCTGTTGCAAAGCTCAGATAAACATAAAGACAAAAACACCTTCCTTGTCCCTTATGCGAGAACAAATGCATATAAGTACTCTTTCTTCCCGAGTGGCATTCGGGCATGGAATGGGTTGCCTGAACAAACCAGGAAAACCAATAACCTAACATCATTTAAAACATTAATAAAAATGCAAGACTAGACTCGGACCACGGATGAGCGTAGGACGCAATAATCTTCTTTATAGAAGGAGCGTCTGTCATGTATAAGATAAGATGTTACACTTGACTTGACATAAAGAGAAAACTGAGATTGTGACGTTCGAGTCCTTTATAATTTACGAAAAACATATTTGTTTTATCCAAACGATAAATGTATATGTATATCTAATGTATATCTAATCCTTTTGTCACTCTGAAGTTATTCACTAGTCGTGTTGATCTCGTACAACATGTCATACCACATATCCAGAGAAAGGACAACTTATTTAAAACTAAAACTGGTTGTTGCAATAACCCATGCATCTGTTCGTAATGTATTACCAGATGATCATGTTAAATTATGTCATCAGCAATCTCTGAAAGAGCATCATAGATATCAACAAGAGGTTTCCTGACTCAGTGGTTTAACAGCGAGATTAGAAACATGATCTAAAATTCCCCAGCGAGTTGAGGCAGAAAGGAATACATAAACACGTTGCACTAGATAGGGGTGGGCAAACGTTTTTAGCGTAGGGTCACATTAACAAATGTAAGGCTATTGGGGCATATTTATATATTTTCAACTTTATTTGCAGCAACCAATCACAATAAGTAATTATGAATAGGCTCTTAAACAGTTATAGTAATTTTATTGCACTTATTTACTAAGTTTTTTAACAAGGTTTTACTTTTTTTGTATTTTAACATTATTCTTTTTTTGTTTAATCTATCAACGTTTGAATTTATATTATACAAATACAAGCCGACTAAATTGTCGCTACAATTAATGATTCCTAATGAGATGAGTGGGGGGAGGGGGCACGGTGGCCGTGGCGGCGCGTTCGGCTGGCGTACTGAATGTTCTGGGTTTGAATCGTGGTGAAGGCTAGGTTTTTTTTACCAGGGTCTGGAGAGTCTCCCTGAGTCTACCCAGCTCTGATGGGTACCTGACATTAGTAAAGGTTAAAGTAAAGGCGACTGTGCAATTTACTGACCACACAATCACCTAGTATGCCGTGGCCACAGAATCGTCAACCCACCCTTTCTGTGGTGCTGTTAGCAGGATGGTCATAGTTACCATACAAAAAAAAAAATACCGTGAAAGGTATCATTTTTATGCCTTTTAGAAAAATTAAATGTTTCTTGGTATGTACCGTTCTTATCTTATGGTTCAATATATTTCCACGCCAACAGCGTGAAAGTCAAACTGCTCAACTATATTATTTTGTAAAAGACAATTTATTTAGTGTCGTAGCAAGACCAAGACCAAAAGAAAAGGAGCGTTATAGAGAAAATCATTAAAGCGTTTTTAATTAAATAACAAATTAACCGTGTTTGTTATTATCATCTTTTTAAAAAAATCCATACAATAGCTAATACACAATTTCATTACTCAACTTACACATTAATGGTTATCGTATCAAGATTTTAATTTAAGTTCTCAAGATATTTTTCTAGTAATAACAGTAATACTTAAAATTTCTTTACACTTTATAGGGCCTAGTTCGAACTCAGCATAACTGAGATTTACGCCAAATATTATTTAAGACAATGCGTACTTCACAGGTTTGAACTACGGTCAAGAGAAGAGGTGCATAGTAATCATACAAACTGGATAGCTAATGTAATGTTTAAAAATGTACATATATATTCTTTAGTCATATAATATTTATATTATTTTCAACTATCTTTTATAGTTTGATAATTTTAAAGTTATAAATTGTAAGCCATTAATATTTTTTAAAGGAAACAAAAAAGAAACATATTAAAAATATTAATGTAAAGATAACTGGTTTATTATCTCCCTTCAATGAAATTCTCCAAATTTGATGCTAGTGATACCAAACGAGCTAATTGTTTTAATATAACTAGTGTACTTCTGAAAATGCTCATCTATCTTAATTTGCCTTAAATTAGGGAAAGAGTTAAATGTTTTGAATTTGATTTCACGGCAAGATATTCCCAGTTTCAGTGCAAATCCATTCCAGTGGTCCAACCCTTTTCGACCTGGTCCTTGTAAATGCAAGAAACATCGGCTTCAACAATTAGTTCTCCTCATTCAAAACCGGAAATATTTTTTTCATCTAAATACACCTTAATGGCTTCCAGTCAAGAAACGAATCTACCCAAGGCTTTACCTATACCCCGTATCACTTTGTTCTAGAAGAGACTTGATAAATTATAAAGTTGATTATCTTAACAATAGATTCAATCACGGATGGCAAGTCCAATGATGAGAGTTTTGAATACAAACATTCCTGAACTAAAACAGTCGACGTCCAGTGTGATTCCCATGTAGTTCGTCGTGCAGCACCCATCAACTATGCTGACATACGTTGTTTTCCCTTGCATAAAAAAAATATTCTTGGAGGCCTCTCGTGCCACCGAATATCGATCTGCGTGCCAAGTCTGGCACGCGTACCTTGGGTTGCCGACCCCTGAAATAGAGTAAGGCAATTTTTAAAAAATATTTCTTTTTTTTTCGTATCTATTAGTGCAGCCCCAGAAATACGCCGCCTAGTACGAATGGTGGTTAGACAGAGCCTAGGTAGAATGTAAATGTTGAAAAGTGATGAGGATAATAACCAGGCCTTTTATTTTCTGTTCGTTAATCAAAGTCGTAACAAAATAAATAACACATTTTGCATTCCATTTTTTTTTTTGCAGGCTGTGAATGCATTGTGCTAGTTGCCACTTCCAGATACAAATAGCCTAGCTCTAAAGTGATTACTCACTTAGAATAAGATTTGAAATTCCTAAACGTCATGGGACATGGGACAAAGTGTCGGTTATAATATTACAGAAGTTTAACAGATGTTAAGATGGAAGCAAACTGTCGAGAAAAAGAGATACATGCCTGCCCAGACAAAATCACAAAATTTCAAAGAGAAACTAAGTTGACAACTGCTCTTATGTCATCAAAGAAACTTCAAGTAGGCCTAGATGACCATAGCTGTAAATTATCTCTATGTCAAGATAAATTCTTCAAGAAGATAAACAGAGCTATAGTTGATATAAACATCAAAATAGAATTGTCAAGAAGATGACCAATTTGTTTTTTTAAATGTCATCATATTATATTCTACCAGTTTCTCATTTTTCATGATAAGAACTTCAGAAGATGAATGATTCTACCAGCTGCCCGGACTACACCACAAACGTAAACATTACAAACAGTCCACACGTGACCATTATCTTGGCTGTGACATGCAGTATTTTGGCTGTCTTTATTGCTGCCTCGAATCTTATCATAGTTGTTGCCGTTTGTCGTCAGAGGGCTCTGACTCCCCAGAATGCGCAGCGCTCTTCTGGCGGAAATAATAATC
The DNA here is from genome assembly GCA_949126835.1 of Anisus vortex. Taxonomy (NCBI): domain Eukaryota; kingdom Metazoa; phylum Mollusca; class Gastropoda; family Planorbidae; genus Anisus; species Anisus vortex. Next base: position 5,639,624 of record OX421505.1, on the reverse strand, counting down.
CACCATCTCAGCTGTTGATGGTTTCCATGGCGGTCTCCGACGCCATCATCGGACTCCTGAGCATGCCTCTTGGTGTATACGTCATCGTCAATAACGGGCGCTGGGAGCTCGGGAAGAACATGTGCTCCGCCTGGAACTGGCTGGACAAAGTCCTGTGCACCGTATCCATCTACCACGTTGCCTTCATGGCGCTCGACAGGTACTTCGCCGTCTGCAGGCCCCTGATGTACCGCATCATGTCCAAGAGAACCACACTCTGTCTCATCGCACTCTCGTGGTTCGTCCCCACCGTGGTCAGCACTGTCTTGATGACCGGAGGGTGGCATCGCAATGAAGTCAGCTGGCTGGGCACGTGCTTAGAAATAGCCGGGGCGTGCGCGCCGATCTACAACCGCCCTTACCTGATTGCCGTCTCGACTTTAGATTTCTACGTGCCTTTCCTGGTTATCTTTATACTGTACTTTCTCGTTGCCCTGGAGATTTATAGGCACCGCAAGAAGTCAATCTCCATAAGCGTCATGAAGAAAATCACCCTAGTGAAGACCAAATCTGTCATTAGATTTGTCCGTAGTGCTAACAGTAATACTAACAATGAACACCAGAAAGAAAACATGGACTTGAAAATTATATCTGTCTGTGATGACAAACATTTTGGCGAAAATAATGATGACGTTCATTCAACAAATGCTGGACTAACAGTAGAACCGGTGAATGCTGAAAACCATTCTGTCAAAATGCAAGGAGATTCGGAAATTTCCGGAGCGCTTCGCTCCGAAACAGATCCCGGATTGGAGATTAACTCGTCCTCGTTGGATCCTAATACATTGCAGCTGTTAGTTTCGGTAAAACAGGTGGCCGAAGAGGAGGGAGTAACACAGAACAGCGTGTGCTTTTCCAACAATATGAGCCTACAACTTTTTGGTGACGTTTCCTCGACGTCGAAGGAAAATGGAAGCGAAGTGCCTAGTGCGGAAAACAATTTAACTGGTGACATTCGCAACTTCGACGGAAATTCACAAAAGACTCCATCGTGTGATGAAGTTATATTGGATTTACGTACTTTAAAATCGGAAATATCCGTACTTTCCATATCTCCTGTTATCTTAACTCACGCGGATAACGACAGGCAGACTGGCATCAGCGGAAATTTCCGAAATCCACTCAACCACAGTCGCCAAAAATACATTTTAAGCGGCGAAGGCTGCGACGAGCGTTCGCATACCGAACCGGAAGTCCTACCGACAAAACCGACCAGCAAGCAGCGCAGCGGCGCAAACAAGGCCTTCACGACCATTGGCTGTATTGTCGTCTGCTTCACCATCTGCTGGCTACCGTTCAGCATCTACAACTTTGTCTACATCTACAGCGGCTTCGACCTGGCCGCCTGGCCATCCTTGCTGTTCATGTGGATGGGCTACGCCAACTCGGCCCTGAATCCGATATTTTACTGTTTCACCGACTCCGTAAGGCAAGCCGTGATCGCCATTTTGAAAAAGCCAAAGAAAAGAACATGAAGTGACGGATTGGATTTCTAAAGTCTCAGACATAGTGTATTTAGAACAATACCCATATACAGACTTTTTCACCTACTTAGACTGATAACAGGGTTCGGCAAACTTTTGATAATAGTGTGCGAAATTAGGATAACTAATGCTTTCAGCGTGCTAATAGTATCAAAGTCATCCCACTCTAGTACTCAATTTCTTGCCGAAAAAAATTGAATTGCCCTTTTTGGTGATCTCCCACGTGCCATTGTAAATCGCTCTGCGTGCCAATTTCGGCACGCGTGTCATAGGTTGCCGACCCCTGGTCTACAACTGGCCAAAGTCTTCCACTTAAGACGTCATTGAATTAGTACCTCTTTCTGAGCCCCGCCAAATTTTTTAACTGTCAAATATAAGAATGAAACTTGCATCACGCCAAATACGTCCACATTCACATCGTGTTTTTTAATCAATCAGAATGTTGGGACATATTTGTGTAAAAACAATTAGTTTCGCAAACAAAATTTCTACTAAAAAAGATCTTAGTACATAGCAAAAAGCAACCATGGTAACAGTAGGATGGAATTGAAAAGGAACGGTGTACCATCCGTGGTTATACATAATCAAACCTGGGTTTTCATTGACTACGATTTTCGTCAGTTTCACTTTTCGTCGATATTTTTCACTTTTCGTGTATATTTTCTGCTAAAAAGATGTGCCTCGGTTTTCGTCCATTGTCTTGGTTTTCTTCCATTCTGAAGCCGATCATAGTTTTAAGAGACCAAGAAGGGCTAATACTTTTTTGATAGAGCCTACCTAAGATACTTATGAAAGGGAATTACCCTTTCAATCAATTAGGATATGTACTTTTCATTCCTTTCCTTGCTGTCTTCCGTACGCTAAAAAGGATATATGTAAATATCATGTTACATTACATGTTTTGTTTTTATTTTTCATATTAGTATTTTATATTCATTTTAGATATATTTCTTAACGTTGTAAATATTAAACACTATATATATTATTTTTAACTTTTTTTTTCTTTCTTTTTTTCATGATAAGTTGGCCTATTTTAAAGTCTCTGTAACGAATCAATTGGATTGACATTAAATAGGGCTACACTAGAATATATATCTTCTGTATGGGATCCATTAACTAAAGAAAACATTAAAAAATTATAACAAATTCAAAAAAGAGCTGCAAGGTTCATTGCTATCGAATATTCACAACTAACAAGAGTATCATCAATAGTTAAATCACTAAACCCAGAAACACTAGAGGACAGACGGGCAAAGAGTAGATTAGTAATAATACAATACAAAAGTCATTTAACTATAACTTAGAAATACAACACAATAACAGTCTGTTATAATGCTCAGATAAACAAAACAGTGTCCTTATCTCTTATAATATGAGAACAAATGCAAATAAGAACTCTTTCTTTCCGACTGGCATCGGGGCATGGAATGGGTTGAGCGTACGAACCAGGACAACTATCATTTAAAGACTGTTGAAAATGCTGGATTAGACTCAGACCACGGAAGAGCGTGGGACGCACTAATCTTTTTTACAGAAGGAGCGTCTGTAATATATATAAGATAAGATTTACAACAACAAAAAAAAGTATAATATCGGTTTTCGTTTGTTTTGGATTTCAACGATTGTTTTAGGATGAATTATAGACAAACATAATTTTACTATTTATAGATCAGTGGCCGACAATCCATGGATATATAAGTTAGTTTAAAGTGGCTTTAATTTATTATAATATTTATTTGTTTTATAATATAATATCTTCTACTTTACTTATCAACTTTTCTTTTTCGCATGTTCACAGCATTCTAAATATGATTTTGTATGACAAATAGGCCTATAGGCTACCAAAGATACATTGATGAGCAAAGAAAAATATAAATAATGCATACTTTAATATAAGCAATAAAATAAAGTATTAGTCTGATTGATCTTATCGTGCAAGTTCGTTACCTTAGCCTATGATAAGATAATAATTATGCAGCCTATGTAACAATGTAACATTCATAAGCCAATATGTAGGCATATGACTATGAATCTATGTAATTTTATGTATGTTTGTGTTGTAACATAATTTGATCTGTAGTTACCGTAAATTTGTTCAGAAATAATTATAAGAAAAACGTTAATGAAACAAAACAACAACGCAACAACAACACATAAACAAGAGAGCAGAAGTTAGAAAGAATGCCCCCCCCCCCCCACACACCTTGCGAAAACAAAAAGAGAGAAATATAGCTAGATAGTCCAAACAGTCTAGAGCAGGCGTCAGATAGTCCAAACAGTCTAGAGCAGGCGTCAGATAGTCCAAACAGTCTAGAGCAGGCGTCAGATAGTCCAAACAGTCTAGAGCAGGCGTCAGATAGTCCAAACAGTCTAGAGCAGGCGTCGACAACCTTTTGATAGTGTGCCAAAGTAGGAATACTTATTTGTTCAGCGTGCCAACTGCCAACATCCTAAAAGTCATCTTACTCTGGCACTTAATTACTTTGTAGAAAAGAATTGAATTTCCCTTTTAGAAGTCTTATACGTGTTATTGAAAATCGCTCTGGGTGGCAAAGTCTAGCAGGCATTAGTGCCTTTTGCTAACAGTGTGCCAAACTAGGATTCCTAAATCATTCAGCGTGCCAACAGCCTAAAAGTCAACCTGCTCTATTATACTTTAAAAAAAAATATTTTTATAGGACAATTAATTTAACTCCGTAGCAAGACCAAGGCCAAAAGCAAAGAAGATTTTTTATAGAGAAAATCGTTCTAGCATTTTATATTTAATACAAAATTAACGTTATGTTGCCGACCACTGGTCTAGAGTCTAGTGGTGTCATTAGTGTTGAAAGTTAAAAGGGAGATTATTTAAAAAAAATGGCAGTAATAGGCTAAAGAAAGACAAGAAAAATATAGAAAATAGCACAAACTTGCTTGTCGTTAGTGTCTAAGTAATGAAAGGGGGGATAATTAGGAAAATCATGAAATAAAAGTGATCGTCCGTCCATGTGATTAATACGTAGAATAATAATCTTCTATCTAGAAGGAACGTCTGAAAACGTATAAGGTTTATGAACTTGGGATATAAACTTGTTAATAAATCGTCATTTTTAATTAGAAGTGTCATGTTTCAAATGTCATCGGTTTCTAGACGGGCTTCAGCATGTGCACACTGCATATTTTATATATAGTTCAGTGATGTGTCATGTGCTTGTTGTTTATGTTTGTGTCTGTATTTCCGGTTAAACCGAACACGATGGCGGCTAACTTGAAATCGGCGATAAATTTCCGATTTTCCCCATTAATATTTAAGAACAAGGACAATTTCGTGCCCATACGTTTTTTCTTAGCCAATCCAAATGACGACTTGAAGAGTCTAATATTGGTAAATATTTAATTAAGACTCACTTTAAATGTGTTATTGTTTAAGACTAGTCTAGTCTAGATCTAGCTAGGCCAGCTAGGCCTTCTTACTCTTACACTTTGATGTGACTTTGCCTACTCTTACAGTTACAGTGACTTACTAATATTAATATACTAAATATTATATATTTTATATTTACTATATATTTATATTACTAGACCTATACTATACTTACTCTTAGTCTTCTTCATATTATAATTTTGGCAGTGTCTATACAGTTATACGTCCGGCGACCGGACGTATAGCGCGGGAGATATACGTCCGGCGACCGGACAAAATATTGCGGGAGATATTCTTCCGGCGAGCACGTCACGTGACCGCCGGACACATTCGGAATATGGAAGATATTATTCTTGCGGGCTTGTTATTTTACTACCCAAGTACAAACAAGAGACGTAGAGCGTATTGATATTAAAATATTTATAAAGAAACTGGCATTATGCCTAATGCCTAATAGTCTAATTATTAGTTTAATACTTTGAATGGATACATTGAATGAAATTGTTATGATGTCCATCCACATTCATAGTAGGCTAAATGAATGGCTTATCGTAATTGAAATTGTAGCGCAAGTCAAGATGTTTACTAATGACTTTATTAAACTTAAACTACTTTATAAATTGTTTGATAATGACATTTAACACGTTTTCTAAAGAAATAGACATTAGGCCTAACAGTCGAATTTTTTATTTCTTTGATACTTTTAATGATATTATGTCCACCCACATGAATAAATAAAGGGTATTCTCGTAATGAAATAAAAAAAAATATCTCGTTGTACTGTATTTGAATTTTAAAAAATAAAAATAAAAAAAGATGGAGAAAGCTGGAGTCGAACCTGCGACACTCCGGTTGCCAGATCACGCTACTGACCACTATGCCACGATGCCTTAATGTTAACACACAATATATAGTAATTAAGCAACTCGAACATGCGCCAGTAGCCGTGTACTTTTTTTAAAATTTGGTTGGTCACGTGACTTGGGTCGCCGGACGTATATCTCCCGCGCTATACGTCCGGTTGCCGGACGCGCAGACACTCCGTATAATTTTATTAGTAATAGAGTAGTATTATAATAATTATTAATTATAGTAGAAGTAGTCATATAATATTAACAAATTTAATTAAAATTATGGGTAATTATTAAATTTATTGCTGAGACCCAGTTAAGACTGAGGAAAGAGTCCACAATTTAACCACTTAGATCTAGTCTAGGTATACAATTTTAAAACATCACAAGCAAGAACTACTAAATTTAGTCCTGCCCATCAGTGAAGATTTGAAACACAGAAGATTAGAAGGGGCAGTGATTTGAGTGATGGGGGCCTGGTCCAGTCACGTCCATTGTATTTGTCACAGTTTGTGTTAAAGTTATAGAATATGAATATGAATAATTAATAATTCTATATTTTATAATAGTAATAGGCCTAGTCTAGAGTCTAGGCCTATATATTTATAGGCAAGGCCCAGGGATGCCAGTTTTCAGGCTAAAGCCTGATTTCAAGCTATTTGAAAATTTCCGGCTAGCTCCTTTAAAGGGAAATAGACAAACAATTAGCAGTTCCTCCCCTTCTTTTACACATGCTGCTTATGTAAAGTTTGTAAGTACACCACTATTTGCATTACATAATTAGTTAGGCTAAATTAAAAATAATGTTTATGGTTTGTGTCACTATACTTATTGTCGCATGTTCAGGCTTGCATATTAGTTTTTGGAGAGAAAAAATTTTTCAGGCTTTTTTGTCTAGGCCTGCTGGCATCCCTGAAGGCCGTATGCCCTAAATTACTATGCCTACTGATTAAGATATATATATTATAATTGAGTTGAGGCTATTTAATTAGGCAGTGTCTATACGTCCGGCAACCGGACAAATAGCACGGGAGATATACGTCCGGCGACCGGACAAAATATTCTTTCGACGAGCACTTCACGTGACATTATTCAGAAGATATTATTCCGGCGGGCTTGTTATTTGACCACCCAACTACAAGTACAACTGAGAGACGTAGATCTAGAGCGTTTTGATATTAACACATTTATAAAGAAATGGGCATTAGACCTAATAGTCTTATTATTAGTTTAATACTTTGAATGGATACATTGAATGAGATTGTTATGTCCACCCACATGCATAAATGAATGGCTCATTGTAATTGTAGTGCAAGTTAAGTTGTTTACTAATACTAATGACTTTATAAGATGTTTGGTCAGTCAAGTAATAACTTTTAATATGTTTTCTAAAGAAATAGGCATTAGGCCTAACAGTCGTATTTTTATTTCTTTGACACTTAGAATGAAATTATGTCCACCCACATAAATAAATGAAGGGTATTCATGTATTGAACTAAAAATATCTCGTTTCACTATAATTGAATTAAAAAAAAAAATAGTGGTGAAAGCTGGTGTAGAACATGCAACACCAGTTACCAGCAGACAGTACTGACCACTAGGCCAGGAAAACCTGGATAATAACATACAATATATATTAATTAAGCAAATCGGACAAGAATAAACGATTATGTGTATGAGCCAGTAGCGACTTAGGTCGTCGGACGCATAGCTCGTGCACTATTTGTCCGGCCGCCAGACGCATATCTCGCGCACTATTTGTCCGGACGCGTGGACACTTCGGTTAATTATTGGCTGCGGCTATTCAGACCCGGGTCTTTTTAGTTTTAGCATGAAATGGCTATTTGGACCGAGCTTTAGTCGGAATTCATTAGAACTCATAAAAAACACTAAAATAGAGGGAGGTAAACACAAAATATATTTGTCTTAACATATTTTATTAGAAATAGCAAAGAAAACACCAAATCTATCCCTATCCTTTATAACCTAACCGATACTATTACCAAAAATACTACAAAGCCAACCCTAACCTATATAAACTAACCGATACTAACTATTTATTACTAAGTCTATCGGGTCCGAATAGCCACTTTGTTCATTATTAGGCTACTTACTATAATAAAAAAATAATTAGGCTATGTCCCTAAATCAGATGAGTATGCTAAACTATAGACTATACTACTATAGGACTATAGGGGGCCTATAGACGATTATATGGCTATAGAAGTATAGAGTATTGTATGTTGAAATTTTAAATTATATCAATCATATTTTTATAATATATTAATATCAGAGTGTCTAGGAGATCGGACAGATACTACCGATAGGCCTAGGCTAGGAAATATAATATAATTATAATAGTTCCGGCGGGCATATCATAAGAGATATTGTTCCGGCAGACCTAAATCTATCAAGTAGTGTTCTTGACTTAGTGGTTAGCGTATCCGACTGCCATGTGGGTGTCCTGGATTCGATTCCTCACTGATGCCTTTTTTTTCTTTTTCTACTTTTTTTTTTAAATTTCCATTAATGTAAAGAATTTTAGGACATAAGTTTTCCTAAAATGTTTTCAGTTAGTAAAATCAAATAGTTTGAGACAGGTGTTCGATACCCAGCCAAGGATATTCTTATTTTTTTGTTCATTAAAAAGGGTTAGGGTAATGTAAGTTTTTTATTGGTTAGTTTCTAGGCTAGGATATCTTTGTAGTTTTTTTAAGAACCCATCCTTTAGTTGGCTGTAGCATTTAAAAGCTTGTAGGCCTACATGATAGCTAGCCTTAGATCTGCCGGAAAAAATCTCTAGCGCTGGTCGTCCGGCGGTCACATGACATTCCCACCAAAGCAAAATCTCCCAGCTTATTCGTCCGGACGCCTAGAGAATGCCTGTAAAATATATGTAGTTTTTATGTTTGTTTATTCTAATTTTAATTTAAATACACCTAAAAGTTACTTTGTTAAATATTGTTTACATATTCATCATCATTGGCTCCATAGTCTCGGAAGATGATTAGATTAGCGCTCCTGAGATTGGCGAGCCCTACAGAATTTGCTGTTTGTGGAGACCTATCCTTGAGAGACAGGCCCTGTGGCATCTCTGGCACTTGAAAGCGGGACCGTTGGAGTTTGTCAGGGGCAGCCTATGTTCTTAACTTTTTCTTCGCTGCTCTTTTAGCCTCCACGAAAAGGCGAAGTTTGCCTTCTGCAGCATTTGTACCGGTGTGTAGGCTACTTCTGTTCTGAGCCAGGTTCTCCCAGTTTCTGACCTCTACATCTATAGCATTTAGGTCACGCTTGCAGGTGTCACTGAACATTAGTTGTTTTAAAAAAGGCAGTGTCTACTTGTCCGTTGACCGGATGTAAAGGCTAGGTAGGGAGACGACCACAGGAGATATTTTTATGGCTGTCTTATTATGTATAATAAAAACAAGAGGCTGCCGGACAAATATAGGCAAATTCCTACTACCAACTAAACCTTTTGGATTACCCTATGCTTAAAACCGATACAATTGAAAAAAAAAAGTTAAAAAAATAGGAGTTAATTAAGTAGGCTTAATAAAATGTAGATGCTCAGTAAATATTATATTTGTTATTAAGTTTCAATACAGTGTAGGCCTAACTAAAGAATAAAATACTAAAGCTTCTAATGAATAATTTACAGTGACATGATTCATTTTTAAGCACAAACAATATACCCGGTACACAAACATTTCACACAAAAAGAAAAGAGGCGGAATACATTTTTTTGGTATGATTCGTTGAGTTTCATGTCAAAGCTATGTTTTAATGGTTCCTAAAGCTTGGCTTGATACAGTACTAAAAATATTCAGTAAATTTCATTTTTAAATTAAATTTATGATTTTATGAATATAATTAGTCTCTGAACAATTTTAAAAAAATCTGCTGTTCTCATATTGCGCATACATTACACCTATGAATAGCCGGTGATCACTCGACATGGCTTTGTTACGCCCGTCACATGACTTGGTCGCCGGCGCATATCTCGTCACTATTTGTTCGGTTGCCGGACGCATAGACACTTAAATCCTTATTGTGAAACCTGCCATAAGTAAGCCTATAGTAGTGTATATTTTTAATATAGTATATACTATATAGTTACTTCGTCTGGGTGTGATAAGTCTGAGTATAAACATAGATCTCGATCATGGACATAGTAGGCCTATAGAGTAACTATCCAATCTATGTGACATAGATAGAAATAGACCTAAATATTTCAAAGGTATATAATTTATTAATGTTTGGATCAGCCTGTTCACATTTTATTCACAAAAACAATTCCACCTCTATTCAAAAGAGTAATTAAATACTAGAATGCTATCAGGGTTCATTTTCATGGGGTTGTTAATTCTAAGCTCAGTAGGACAATTTGCTCCGACTAGTAATGAGCTGACAATGCTCCAACAGCGTGATTCAAGGCAGGCTAGAACAGTTCTGGGTCAGTTTTGATTGGATGGGTTACCAATACCGATTTTTCCCTAAGATTTAATGATGATTAAATAATTTAATAAGGCTTTACTTTTGAATCTTACAGAAAGGGGGTGGCTACATTGTAGAGAATATTGAAGATGCTGACATTCTGTAAGTTTAACTATTAATGAAGTTTTTTTATTATTATTATCTACTACTTTTTAAGGCTGCAAAAAAACTTTTCCTTTGTTCCTATATTAAGGTTATTAGGTAAAATGGTAAATCATTTATATAAATTAGATTTAGGCATAGGACATTATTCTCGTGGAACGGTTGAGTTATTTGTGCTAATTATAGAGCCCTTAGTTTGTTGTCCCAACACAAAGTTTCAATCCATTGATGTAGAGAATCAGAAATGCCCAAAAATAGCAATGACTGGTAAACAAGAATGTGAACTTGAATGCTTTTGAAAAATTTAGTTCTATCATTAATACAATGGGATCTATTTGGTTATAATTATTATCTATAATCATTTTCTTGTTTGTTTTGTTTATAGAATATATTTATTTATTATTTTAAACTGGTTTTTAATCTGGTACAAATTGATTTGGCTTTTTTTTTTAAGCCTGTGTGAAAAAAGAACAGATCCTAAAATCAATGATGGTTACCTGCCCTTTGATTTTATCGTAGACTGTATCATGAAAGATACCTTTCTTGCGGTGGATAAATATAGGTAAAGGTTGGCATTGCAATCTTAAATCTTACACAGCATTAAGTCTTTTCTTGCGGTGGATAAATATAGGTGAAGGTTGGCATTGCAATCTTAAAAGTTGCACAGTATTAAGTCTTTTCTTGCATTGGATAAATATAGGTAAAGGTTGGCATTGCAATCTTAAATCTTACACAGTATTAAGTCTTTTCTTGCATTGGATAAATATAGGTAAAGGTTGGCATTGCAATCTTAAATCTTACACAGTATTAAGTCTTTTCTTGCATTGGATAAATATAGGTATAGGTTGGCATTGCAATCTTAAATGTTGCACAGTTTTAAGTCTTTTCTTGCTCTGGATTAAATGTTTTACAGCATTAAGTGTCCATTGACACCTGTTGCAGTTAATAAATTCCAGTACTTTATTTTCATTTCTTTCTTTATTTTTCTTGGACAGAGAAAGGGCTCTAGGACTGAGGTCGTCCTCATCAAAGGATCGTTCTGGGAGTACCGACAGTAATGCTGACAGTGAATTAGGGCCGACTGAATCCTCTCGAGTTAGGATTAGGAAAGAGGATTTGACAGGGTAAGGTTAGAAATGAGATATTCATTTTTATACCATTTATTTTTTTTAGTTCAGAACTATGTTCATTTGTCTTTTTTTTTTTTTTTTATCTGCCATCAAACTATCTGCACTATTAGATAAGGTCTTGTTAGTGTTAAATGTGGAAAGCGCCATGCCTAGAAATAGCTTAATACTGCTAGGAATTATGTTTCCGTGGGTGTATTCAGACTTAGGTCTAAATATTTAAATTAATTATTTTTAGATATTATCAGTACACTATAACATTACATTTAGACATTTATTAACGGTAAATGACTGTTGTATTTATAAGCAACAAAAAAAAATAAAAAAATTTACAAATAGGCCAACATACATATCGTATATACTTGTTGGGACTCTTGGCTATGTGCGAAAGCTGACGAAATTCAGGGCTATGCAGACACAAAAGACATGAAGAACTTTTACAGGGGTCTAAGAGAAATTTATGGCCCTGTTACCTCAGGCTCATCTCCGCTCCTTGATGCAGAAGGCTTTACGCTTATCACTGACAGGGAGAAAAGCTTAGAAAGGTGGGCGGAGCACTTCAGGAATGTATTAAACACACCCTCTTTTGTGGGCCACGAAGCCATCAAAAGATTAACACAAGTCCCGGTAAACAACACACTGGAAGCTGTCCCAAATATGAATGAGCTAATGGCAGCCATCTGACAAATGTCAAATGGGAAAGCACCTGGCCCCGATATGATTCCCGCTGAGATCTATAAAGAGGGTGGTCCTGTGCTGTCAGGTAAACTGCTTTGCCTACTTCAGACCATATGGGAGACAGAAACGGTACCACAGAACCTCAAAGATGCTTCCATAATTCACCTCTACAAACGCAAAGGAAACCGACAGGCGTGTGACAACCACCGCGGCAAGATCTTGGCTAGAATTATACTTAATCGCTTAAATGTACATCTGGAGCAAGGTCTACTACCAGGAAGCCAGTGCGGCTTCCGCAAGGAGCGCGGCACGATAGACATGGTATTCGCAGCTAGACAGCTCCAAGAGAAGTGCCAAGAGCAGAACCTAGACCTGTATTCAATTTTTATCGATCTGACCAAGGCCTTTGACTCAGTCAGCAGAGATGGCCTATGGAAAATCATGGCAAAGTTCGGCTGCCCAAGAAAGTTCATAGCTATGGTAAGGCAGTTTCATGACGGTATGCAGGCCCGTGTCCAGGACAATGGAGAGATGTCTGAACCCTTCCCAGTGACAAATGGCGTCAAGCAGGGATGCGTTCTGGCTCCAACACTGTTCAGTCTAATGTTCACAGCCATGCTCAGTGATGCATTTAGGGAAGGACCTGAGGGTGTAGACATTGGGTACCGCATTGATGGCGGGCTGTTCAACCTTAGGAGACTCAAAGCAAAAACAAAGGTCAGGTCTGACACCATTCATGACTTACTATTTGCCGACGACTGCGCTCTCAATGCCGCTCTGAAGCTGATCTGAAACACAGTGTTGAAAAATTTTCCAGTGCATGCTCAAACTTTGGACTTACCATCAGCACTAAGAAGACAGAAGTCCTGTACCAACCAGCCCCCGGAAAGCCCTACATCGAGCCAAACATCAGTATCAATGGTTAAAAAATTAACACAGTAAACCGCTTTACGTACCTTGGTAGTACACTGTCTCAGGGTGTTGTCATTGATGATGAAGTAAACCTCCGTATCTCAAAAGCCAGTGCAACCTTTGGAAGTCTGTACAAAAATGTTTGGAACAGAAGGGGCATTAGCACCCAAACCAAAATAAAAGTCTACAGAGCAGTCGTGATCCCTACTTTACTATATGCATGTGAGACTTGGACTGTTTATCAACGACATGCTAAGCTCCTGAATCACTCCCACACAAAAAGCCTGAGAAAAATCCTAAATATCAAATGGCAGGACAAAATTCCAGACTTTGAGGTACTCGCCAGGGCAGGACTCCCAAGCATCCACACAAGCCTGATGCAGGGCATGTTATACGCATGCCTGACTGCCGTCTTCCAAAGAGGCTCTTCTATGGCGAGCTAAAAAACGGTCAGCGAGCTCGCGGAGGTCCAAAAAAGCGCTATAAAGACACCCTCAAGGCATCACTCAAAGCGTTTTCCATTAAAGAGGACTCCTGGGAGGTGACAGCCAAAGACCGTGCCTCATGTCGCTCAGCGGTCCATGAAGGAGCAGCTCTTTGCGAAGAGCAAAAACAGAGAGCAGCTGAGTCAAAGAGACAAGCCAGGAAAGATCGTGCCCTAGAGCCCATTGTCGACGCTCTGACCTTCCCCTGTACGGTTTGCAGTCGCACCTTCCGCGCAAGGATAGGCCTCTTTAGCCACATGAAAACCCACCGCACAGCCACACCCCATACTTCATAGGACGACAATAATGGTCATCGTCGATCACAACGGACAAACAACAACAACATATACTTGTTAATAAATCACACTTTTTTTTACCAAAAATGTCTACAAAAAGTAGGGGTGGGACTTGTACACCCAACACTGTTTTTGAAAAACATCACTAATCTGTCAGAAAGTTTCCTACATCACCCTTATCATTTATTGTAGTGATGTAGAATTACTAGGATGTGCAGGATTTTACATTTAGAAAATTTTCATAGGTCTAAATATACTAACTTTATATAACTGAAACTGAAATGGACAAATGTTTTAGGTTTTTCAGACATCCCCTTCCACACCCCTTGCTTTTTAACATTTGGACCAATTTTGTGATGCCAAAACGTAGTGTAAGTTTAAAAACACCATGGTGTTGTTGTATTTTTTCCCCTTAAATCTCCAATCAAACAGCCTGCACGATTTTTGTCCTGGGACGACTTAATTGTCAGTCATTGATTAAATTAAACTCTGCCTTTTCTGTTCACACTTAATACTCTCTAGAATGAAACGGAAACAAACAAGAAATAAGAACTACCAAGAAAAACAGCTGTTGATATTTAACTAATTTTATTTGTTAAACAAATTGAAAAGCATTTGTTTCTTGTTTTAACTCCTTATAAAATTTGTCAGTTTAAATATTTGTATTGATATATTGCCTCATGAAGCCTCGTTTTAATAATGTGTGACTTCTATTGCCACATGAAACCACATTAAATAATGTGTGACTTCTAATGCCACATGAAACTACATTAAATTTGTGTAACTTCTATTGCCACATGGGGGGGGGGGGGGCAGGTGGTTGTGCGGAAGCGCGTTCGGATGGCGTACCGAAGGTCCTGGGTTTGAATTTTAGTGGCGGCTAGGATTTTTTCCCTGGTCTGGAGGTATCCTTGAGTCTACCCAGCTCTGATGGGTACCTGACCTTAGTTGGGATAAAGTAATGGCAGCTGTGCATAGTTGTGCTGGCTACACAATCACCTAGTATGCCATGGCCACAGAAACTTGTGAATGCTGCTTCACCTGACCTATGGATCAATTTGGTCAGACTGGAACTTTCTATTGCCACATGAAACCACATTTAAATAGACTGTGACTCCTATTGCCACATGAGACATATAAGTGTCATGTTTTGTATTTTCTTTTCTATGATTTTACAGGAGAAAGAAGTATACTCATGCAGAAGATTTGAACATCATCAAATATCTCATCACTAAAGACCTTTACTCTCAGACTGGTGGCAATGTTGTTTGGAAACGAATGGAGTCGTACAAAGTAATGTTTATGTGTTGGACGTTTTTACTTGACACATATTAGCTGAACAGTGTTTTTATGTATACAGGGTTCGTACGGTGTCTGGAAAGTCTGGAATATGTCTGCAATTTAAACACAAGCATTTCAGACTTAAAAATGTCTGGAAAATCTGTACTTTTTCACCAAAACCCCCAAAAAGTCTTAAATATGTCTGGAATCCTAAAATTGCTACAATCATCTTCATTGCCCTTTCAGACATGCCTACCGTTCCGCTTTTGGCGAATTAGTACCGCTTTTTAAAATAAAAAAACACATTTTGTTCCGCTTTTTACTAGTTTAGTTATGCCAAATTGGAACGTTTGGGTTTTTCCTATGTTGAAATATAGTCCGTGTCTAGGTTGATAAAACAAAGGCACATATAAAGTCACAATGCTATAATTATCATTACTTGGGTTTTCTGGGTTTATTAAAAGAGATATTCTGGTATTTTCTAACGTTTTTTGCGGTATTAAGCGTGTTTAGCAATAAAAAATTTGTATTGGTAAGATTGTGAAAATGTCTAATTGTCCTGCCTCATAAAGTTTAAATCTGACTTGTTCAAACAGTAAAAAAATGAATTCAGTTTTAAAGGAAGGAATATTCAGAGAAGTTTATTCAGCAAAGAAAAACTGTAAATTTAATGTTCTTCGTAGGTCGTAGGCCTACTAGACTACTTATACTAGATCTAGATCCATTGCTTGTGAATTGTCTTAAAACGTAGGTAAATAGATAAATAGATATCTATAGGATTAGGTATGTTCCTCTTTTTTTCTTTTCTTTTTTTTTTTTCAAAGATTGTTAGTCTAGATAAAGAGTGTTCTACTTTTTTGTTCAAAAATCCTCTTTTTCATCAAGATTGTTCTTCTTTTGAGTACTTAGGGGTTGGCATGTTTTCCCTTCACCCCAGCTGGGTCCCTCTCTCTGACCTAAGCCTTTCTAGTTGGTTGGTTGTAGGCAGTGCCCTCACATAGGGGCGGGCAGAGGGGGGGCTTATGCCCAAGAGGGACACTTCCAGGGAGGCGGCAAATGTAGTCTAAATATGGCAAATATACCACTAAACAAGCAGTTACAGTATGCAAGGGGGCGGCGCTGAAACTTTTGCCCTGGGGCGCTACATAAGCTTGTAAAGGCTCTGCTTGTAGCCTACTTGATTTTCAAAACCGGATTTCGGTTTGTTGGTTGCAAGGTAATCATGACTTCAAGTAGTTCACCTTTTTTTACAATTATTGTTTTTTGGAAATTAGATTAAGCTTTTAGTTTAGGGAGAAATTGTATGCATAAGCTCAGAATTAACCTACTATAATCTCTCCCCCCCCCCCCCCACCCCCCACACACACTATTTACTCCTCTCTACCTAGATATAACTCACTGCTGTGAGGTTGTATTATTATAGCAAAATTTTAGTAGGCCTAATGATCCTAATGATTGGAAAGTAATAGAATTAGATTATCTATTTTCATCATTAAATCTTTTATTTAAAATAATAATAATAATTCGTATTTATAATTAATTATCATCGTAGTCTATAATTATAATTTAAAAAAAATGTCTGGAAAATGTCTGGAATTTGATTTTCCAAAAAGAGTATGAACCCTGTGTATAGCATTTGTGCTATACTATATGAACTTTTTCCCGACAGAATTAGCTTTTCAGATATTCCATCATTTTGAGGCACATTTAAGGTGACTAAATATATCTCGATACTGTCAACATTATTTTCTCTATAGGCTTACATCAGAAATAATTATAAAAAAAATGAAACACAAAATGTACGAAAAATAATCAAATTCAAAGTAAAATTGGTACTGCTCAATTTCCGTTTAAAGTGGCAACCTGCTACCTGTCTCTGCCACCCTTTCCAATGCTGGTCAGTTGTTGTTTTTTCAGCCATTCTCTTGAATATCTTTTTCCAGATATATTTTGACTACAGGGTCCTCCATGCATCCAGAAAAGCAGAGAATCAGTTGGGAATTTAAAAATATTGTTCTGGCCGGGATAATTTGGAATTAATGAGAAAAATGTATTAATGTTAGGTTCCCGTTGCATTAGGGCTTGATAAACTCATGGACGCCTTCCATTCCCTTTAGTAAACCCTAGCCTTCACCAGGATTTGAACACACGACCTTCAGTATGCCAGCTGAATGCGCTGCTGCACCACCATCAGGACCCATATACATTGCCATATATAGCATATTTTTAAATGCTATATTGTTGTTGTGGTAGTTGCAATAGTTGAAGTTTATCTACAATGGGCTCCATACACATTGCCAGTTGCATATATATTGTTGTAAGTGATAGTTGCAAAAGTTGAAGTTTATGAAGTTAGAAACTGAAACGCTTTTCCTTTTTAAAAATTTTTTTTGCTTTATTTTGACTCCTCTATTTTTTTTTGTTTGTTTTGATTCAAAGGTGACTCCACATACTTACCAAAGTATGAAGTCAAGATTTAAACTGATTATGAGCCGACTTCATCTGTACAATATTCCTGATGACTGGATAGCAAAGCTGGAAGGAACATGTCATAAAGATTCAACAAAAGTTAGCGATGCTTCAGGTACAGGCAACACTTTATATATCATTTATATGTAAAGAAGATACATTTGCTCTGTAGCCAGATTGAAGATACAAATAATCAGATGAGAGTCTAAATGAGATTTCAAAGCCAGATTCCAGTGACAACAAATAAGATCAAGCAATGAATTATGTTGTAATCAAATTAAGTTCTTTAGCAAAATTCAGACTTAAGTCTAGGTAGAGCAGTGAATTTTAGGAATAAATGGTCCTGGTATTATTATTATTTTTAATAGGTTTGACTTAATTGCAGAACGCTATCATCACCATGCAGGGCTCTGGCTTGACTCACCACCTGCTTCCACTCGGACCTATCTGTTGCTTTCTTTCTCCAGGCCTGGATCCCAATCTGTTGCAGAGCCATCTCAACATCATCTAACCATCTCAGTCTGGGTCTGCCTTTAGATCGTTGTCAGTGTGTTAAACTAACTTTTACTCCTCTGCTGTTTTGCATTCATTCCAGGTGGCCAGTCCTCAGTAGTCTGCCTTTCTTTATCTCAGCCACTATTGTAGGATATCTGCAGAGCGCAATAGTTTAATTTAAATTATTTTTTTTTTAATGTGCATGTATTTGTAGGTGATAAACAGTGAGGAAAATGTAAACAATTTCACATGTTAAACTTTTAGAAACACAAAGCACAAAAGACCAAAAACTATATGACCTATATTTACTAATATTCACTATTGAAAAATTCATTTTTCTAAAATGATACTCTAAACTAGTTATGTGGTAAAAGCTTAAGATGAAAGCGTAAATTCCTTTGCATTATGTGTGGACAATGTTTAGTTTTGTCAATTTTATTTGCTTTTTATTTTCTGTATATATTTTTATTTTCTTCTGTTAGCATCAAGTGTTACTGAACTCTTTCTTCTTAACCTGCTTTTTCTCACTCTGACCTTTCACCTTTTTTTTTTTATTATAGGAATAATTACTTGTAAAAACACAAGAAGATTTAAAAAAAAAAAGATTAAAATAAAGATATTTTCACTAATAATTACTTGTAAAAACACAAGAAGATTTAAAAAAAAAAAGATTTAAATAAAGATATTTTCACTAATAATTACTTGTAAAAACACAAGAAGATTTAAAAAAAAAATATTAAAATAAAGATATTTTCACTAATAATTACTTGTAAAAACACAAGAAGATTTAAAAAAAAAAGATTAAAATAAAGATATTTTCACTAATAATTACTTGTAAAAACACAAGAAGATTTAAAAAAAAAAGATTAAAATAAAGATATTTTCACTAATAATTACTTGTAAAAACACAAGAAGATTTAAAAAAAAAAAGATTAAAATAAAGATATTTTCACTAATAATTACTTGTAAAACACAAAAAGATAAAAAAAAAAAAAAAGACTAAAATAAAAATATTTTCAAAGGCTATAATATACATGGACCGCTTGCTTTAGTATTTCTGCTATATGATGACTTGAAACACTGATGTTCGGAATTCCCGATTCTAAATAACGTAATTGCTATACAGGAAATAAAGTAATTGATATTTTTACGTAACCAACTCTTACGTTTTGGATCTACCCACGGAATATAATCCACGGACGAGACACCAATTATTACATGACGGCCATTTCATAATTAGCATGGATTAATGTATTCCAATCCATTTGTTACGGGATGGCAAACCATTTAGAATTATTACATTACCACTGGGCATCAATGATGAGATATTAATCTTTACATAAATGTCGGTCAAATGGTAGTGCATTGACGATGTATTTAATGATCATCTAACACTTTTGGTACATGCTGAAAGTATGTAGATGTTAGTATTCTGGTCAGATTTATTATTTATTCATGAAACCAATTACTTTATTATTATCGTCCATTCAGCTAACATTGCTTGTGCTTGAATCAATATAGGTATGATGTAATTTGGCTGAGCCCCCAAGATAGTTGAGTACGACTGAATTATGTCGTCATTCATAAATGATAGTAGACAGTTCAGTTATTATTATTATCCAGCACACTACTTGAATAGTATTGTATGAATTCATTAATTACTCATTTATTTATTTGGAAATATTGTCTTAGAGATAGATCCGATTCATTCTCCCTGGGCGGTTTAAGATATTGTATAGCATTGAGTTCATACTTCATAACAACTAGCAGTGTCAATTTATATTGGCTCTCAATTGAAGTGTGAATGGAATATAGGATTCATTTAGTTGATAAATAGTTAGATATAAATACACCACAAACACTCGAACGTGAATGAGATAATAAATCCATCAAACATCAACAATAATTTAATGGGTGATTTACAAGGGGAGTATCCATTGGATGAATATTGGTGGGTCATCAGTCATCAAGTACATATTCCAAATTATTATATATATTTCCATAACAAAGGAATTAATATACGAGCACAAATTATTATGTTCTATAATAAACAAGTGCAACTACACATGGTGGTTAAAAAGATATACTTTCCTGTTAGAACTATGCCAGAAACACAATGTATGAGCGTGGCAGTCCTACACATTAGTATTTTAAATCCAACACAATGAATAAACAATTACACAGTATTAAACATTATCATTGTTATCCAGGCTAACTCAGAACAATGAAGGAACGATATCTATCGGGCAAGGCTGAATTGAGGGTGAGACTTGAAAGAATGTGCTCTCACTAGGCAAGCTAAATTCGGAGAGAGAGTTGTAGGAACGTGCTCTTTCTAGGCCATCTAAATTCGGAGAGAACGCCTCAAACAAGTGGGCGATCTTTTATTATACTATCATGTCAACAATATGGACGAATATGTCTAAAAAATCGGAATTACTTTAGAAGTCACCAGAACTGCTTACGTCACTAAGGTTCAATAAAGAAATATTCTACTTCCCAATAGTAATCGAATACGTCATACAATGGTATCAAAATTGTCCCCAACTCTATGTTAAGCTATTTGTCAAGCCTCGTTCTAATTATTATCTTCCCTCAGTTGATTCGCGTTTCGATTTTATTTATTAATAAGAAATCTACGTTAATTATAATTATTGGAAACTCTGTTTCGTAACAATATACAAGTTCCGTTTTATTTAATCGCTATGATTTTCTCAATGAAAAATTAAAATCGAAAGTAGTACAGAGCGGAAACATTTATAGATCAGTGTTGTGTGCGCACGGAAAAAGATCATACGCTCTAAAAATAGAGCAGGAGGTCCATCTTATTATAGTCAATGATAATAGGATTAATAGGTGCTAGTATGCACTAACAAGGTCAAAGGGAAATGACTCAGGAAAGTCAATTGTATAGTACAAGAGTTATGGGCACTGGGAAGATTGTCAATGTCACAATCTAGTTTGTTCTACTGCGTCTTAGCTTTATAAAGAATGTTTTACATGTCTGAGTCTGATCACGGGGTTTTGCATGTCTCAGTCTGATCACGGGGGTAAAAGACCGGAGGAAAGTTAGTCGACTCAAATAGCTGGAAGCGTATAGACGTATACGATAGACTCGGAATTATACCACATTTTATCAGAATACTATTTCATTTCTTGGACTTATATTATATTATATGATTCATTGGATATTATATGTGATTGTTGGATGTACTGTGAATAATGTATTGTGAGTAATAATAAATAGATATATATTGCTGCGAAGATTTGAATTATCAAGTGTGTTAAACGTACTGTGAAAATAATATTAAAGAAACATTTAACTCAACTCAATCAACTCAATCAACTCATGATTCTATTAGCCTATGAAGAACACTAATAATTAAAATAGAATCAATAACAATAGGCCTACAAGTATTCATTTAAAGTCAAAAAATGCGATTTAATAAAACGGAACTTGTATAAAAATTACTTCATTTAGAATCGGGAATTGCAAAAAAAAGAAGATAATGGCATAAAAAACTAAAGCAAGCGGTCCGCGTATATTATAGTCTATGATATTTTCACTAATAATTACTTGTAAAAACACAAGAAGATTTAAAAACAAAAGACTAAAATAAAAATATTTTCACTAATAATGTTCCAGATGATGAAACAGGTTCATTCAGTGAAATTGATGAATGGAAATACAGAGAGTCAAAAAGTGAAAGATGTAAGTTTGAATGTAATTAGATAAATCTGTAGATAAACTTATTGAACAGAAATAACATTTTGTTGATGTCCTGTCATGATTGGTTTTTATTGTTGATTAGTCAAATATAGTAACTTTTTAAAATATTTTTTATCAATCTGATTGATACTGATATTTTAAGTTTATTTTTAAAAGTTATTTTTCGTTCATAAACAACTAAAGTTACAGTGTTTTTTAATCCCCTTTGCTCTTTGTAAAAAAAAACAATTATCTACATCATTCAGTTATTATATTTACAACTACCAGATACAAAAGATAAGCTGATGTTGAAAAGATCCACACATGATAAAGACGACATACAGGGAGCTGAATGCATTGACATCTCTGATGATGACCTATATACAACAGATATTTCCCCAATCCAAAATCTAGAGAGGGTAAATGACTCGCTGTCATCTGAATCTGTGTCATCTGTCATATTTCCATCTACACCTGACCAGAACGATTCAACATTATTTGTACCTGATAGACACGCAAGTGGATCATCTGGTCACCACAAACAACACAGTGATTCATCACCATCTGTATGCACTACACCTGCAAGAAGATCACCTCGACAGAAAATAGATCTAAATGATTCATCACCATCTGTATGCACTACACCTGCAAGAAGATCACCTCGACAGAAAATAAATCTAAATGATTCATCACCACCTGTATGCACTACACCTGCAAGGAAATCACATAGACAAAAAAAATATATCATCAAGTCATCACCATCATCATCATCTGGAACCATTTCCCATGAATCTATGACAACTAGACAAAGTGAAGACCAAACCAATATATGTGCTGCTGGTTCTTCTGCGAGAAAATCACCATGGCGCAAGAAACAACAAATTGATTGGTCGCTTGATCAGCCCATGACACCTTGTGAAATACAACTGAATTATCCAGAAAGTAATAGCACCCTGAAATTATCTTTTGAACAAAGACATTCAGACAGTGATGAAGAACAACAAGACTCAGATAATCTCTCTACACAAGTTGATTTTATTCATGAAGGCATAATTCCAGACTCATTAACAACTCAACTGGAAGGTACTTGTTTCCTTTTGCTTAAGAATTTAATTAGAATTTTTTCCACATTGTGTCTATTTTTATAACTTGTTAAGATAAAACAAATAGAATGAGTAGATTCATATTTTAAATGTTGTTTAGAAAATGATTATTTGCATTTTCATCATCATCATCATCTGTCCTTTGGGTTCCTTGTGGAACATAGGGCCTCTGTCAAAGCACGCCACTCTTCAGGGTCTCTTGCTAGTCGCTTCAATTCTTCCCAGCTCTTTCCAGTATGCTTCGTCTCCATGTTCGCTTGGGTCTTCCTCTATGCCGTTTACCCTGGGGATTCCACTCTAAGGCCTGTCTAGCTCTGTCGTTGTTATCTTTCCTGAGGGTGTGTCCAATCCATCTCCACTTCCTTTCCATTATTTGTTCTACTGTTCTTTGTCCACACCTCTCCCACAGCTTGGAGTTTTCTACCTTGTTGAACCATTTTATTTTGAGTATATTTCTTAGGCATCTGTTAACAAAGGTCTGGAGTCTATTTTTAGTTATCTCTGTCATTCGCCATGTTTCGGACCCATAAAGTAGGACCGTTTTATTGTTTGTGTTAAAGATCCTTACTTTAGTTTTGACAGAGATGTATGTAGATCTCCAGACCTGTTTCAAGTTGGCAAAGGCTTGTTGCGCCAAATTTATTCGACGTTCGATGTCCTCGTCTGCTCCTCCTGATGCACTGACCACACTTCCAAGGTATACAAAGTTATTCACTTGGTCTAAGCTTTGGTTTTCTACTTGTATGTCACCATCTTGTTGGTGGTTTATTTTGAAAAATTTGTTTTTTTTTATGGCTTAATTGAGCCCTACTATTTTTCCAGTCTCACTCATAGCTGTGATCTTCTCTTGCATATCTTGTAATCTGTGGGACAGAATGGCCAGGTCATCCGCAAACTCTAAGTCTTCTAGTTTTTGCATGAGGGTTAATTGTATTCCTTTTCCTGAGTTAGCATAAGCTTCTTTTGTGACCCTGTCTAGTACTAGAAGGAACAGAAGTGGTGAGAGGAGACATCCTTGCTTGACTCCAGTTGTAACATGGAATTCATCTGACATCTTACCATTATGTACTATTTGGCAGGTAAAGTTTTCATAAAGACTTTTGATGATGGTTATTATTTTATTAGGTATTCCATAGTGCCTCATGATTGACCATATTGTCTCTCTATTAATACTATCAAAAGTCTTTTCAAAGTCCGCAAATGTAGCATAGAGTGGAGATTGCCATTCAATAGATTGTTCTATAATGATCCGGAGTGTTGCTATCTGGTCAATGCATGATCTTCCTCTTCTGAACCCAGCCTGTTCTTCTCTTAGGAGATCATCGCAGGCTTCTTTAATTCTGTTGAGTATTGACACGTCTTAATGAGGCGTGAACTTTTGAACCCGAATGTTTGTGAACTTCCTGTTCTATTTTTAAACTAATAAACAAAAAAAGCATGCTTTTGCTGGTGTTTGACAATTGATTTCAACCTCGACGGCCAGTTCCAGTCTTTTAGAATTATACAAAGGATACAATATTAGTTATGAGGAATCCGTTTTTAACATCAAAAGTGAACAGGCGATAATTAATACTCAAGTGTTAGTCGCGTGAGGTAAAAGTTTTATTTGTTTACAAAATAAATGAGTCAATAGTTGCGTTTTCTTGGTTATTGAAAAACAAAATGCGTAAATTCATAAAAACGAATAACAAAAATTATTTTGCATTAAGCAATAAGTTTGATTTTTTAAAAAGGTGATTTTTCACTTCTGACTTTCACAATACATTGTTTTGTTTTGTAAACATCTATTGGAAATGAAATAAATTTTAATCCCCAACAAATTTGAGTTCAACCAGTAAAGTAGCACACAGACATTGTTTTGAAAAAAATGATCGAATAAGAACAGAAATGTTTTTGCAGTGACCTTTTATGCATGCATAAACGTTAAGCCTTGTCCATTGTTCTGCTGAAGACCTTGCTTGGTACTGAGACTGAGAGTAAAGTAATTCCTCACCATTTATCACATTTTGACAGATCCCCATTCTTTGGAAAATTTTAATCAGTATGCCGTTTTTCCATTCTGCAGGAGAGGTTTCGGTTGACCAAATTTTATTAAAGATATTGTGGAGTTGGTTAACAATTTCAGCTCCTCCTTCTTTTAGGACCTCAGGTGATATATTGTCTATGCCTGCTGCTTTGCCTGTCTTCATTTGATTGATGGCCTTCCATATTTCTTCTTTGGATATTTCTTCCATATTTATGTCCAGTGTTTCTCCTGTGGTCAGATCGGGTAGATTTAGAGGGGTTGGTCTGTTTAGCACTTCCTGGAAGTATTCTTTCCATCTTCTGAGCTGGTCATCTATGGAAGAGAGGAGTTTACCTTGTTTGTCTCGGACTGGCACATTGTAGTTAGCTTTCTTGCCACTCAAGAGTTTAGTAATTTTATATAACTGTTTTAGGTCTCATTTTCCTGCTGCTTCTTCTGCTTGTTCAGCTAGTTTATTATAAAATGTTCTTTTATCATGTCTAAGGATTTTTGAGACCTCTTTTGCAATTGTATGATACTCTTGTTGTGTTAGTTGTTTATGTTTTCTTGTTTTAGCTTGGTTTACTGTTTGTTTTGCATGTTTCCTGTCTTCAATTCTTTGCCATGTCTCGTCGCTAATCCAATGTTTTTTGTTTTTTTGGGGCAGGTCTTAGTACTTCATTACAAGTTCCTATAATAATTTCTTTGAAGTTATCCCAGGTTTTGTCTATGCTTTCCTCAGTATCATCTGGTTGTAGTGCAGAGAATCGGTTTTTAAGGGTTAATTGTAATTCACACTTCCTCTGTGAATTCTGGAGTTTGTCTAGGTCGAACTTGGTTCTCCTGTTTGTTTTTTACCTTTGTTTGGTTAACTTTATTTTTAGCCTGGCCACTACCAGGTGGTGGTCTGATCCAATGTCTGCTCCTCTTTTGGTTCGTACATCCTGTAATGTGCTCCTCCAAGTACGGCATATAGCGATGTGGTCTATTTGATTCTCTGTTTTGTTGTCTGGTGAGACCCACGTTGCTTTGTGACATTTTTTGTGTGGGAAGATGCTGCCTCCGATCACCAGTTCATTGAATGTACAGAAGTTAGCAAACATCTCTCCATTTTCATTCATGTTGCCCAGTCCGTGTATGCCCATTGTCTTCTCTCTCCCTTTGTTATCACTTCCTATTTTAGCATTCATATCTCCCATGAGGATCAGTATAACTCTTTTGGGTATTCTATCCACTATACTTTGAAGTCGTTCATAGAATGCAACTTTATCTTCTTCGGGTGCAAGGTTGGTGGGAGCATAGCACATGATGATGTGAACATTTTGGAATCTTGATAGAAATTTTGCCCTATTAATTCTGTCTGAAACAGGCTCCCATTCCAGAAGACTCTTAAATGAATCTTTGTTCAATAGGAGTGCCACTCCATTTTCATGGGTGTCCTCTTCGTTTTCCATTCCAGAAAAGAGCAGTTTCACCTGTTTGAAGCCTAGTTTCTCCAAAAGTGTTCCACCGTACTTCACTCAGTCCCAAAATTTGCAATTTGTAGTTAGCCATCTCTTTGGTGATTTGGGCGCATCTGCCTGGCTCTAGCAGGGTTCGGACATTCCATGTACCCAAGCTGAAGGGTGCCTTTTGCATTAGGAAATGTTTCTTTTTCGTCGGTTTGAGTAGGGTGGTCGGCCTTGTGGGATTCTGTTGAATTTCCCCACACAGCTTCATAAATCTCCTTTGTGGAGCCCTACTCTCGCCTCTGACTGTGTTTTGTAAGTTTGCTTTGATTTTGGTTTCTGTAAAGTTTTTTTTTTCCAATGGCGGGTTGTTAGCCCTGCTCACAAACGTCTGGGATGATTCCCTTTACAGCTCTCTGGATAGCTGCCTTATTTTTCGGGTAAGGTTCCCTAGCCTTTGTGGATCCCTCCACTTCCTGCAGGGCAGCAGGTTCTGATTTTGGTCCTCCCGGGTATTTGATTTCCCCGGTACATACCATATCTGGTGGGCGTTCCCCAATCCGCCACCCGGGGAGGCGCTCGATGGGAGATCAGAAACTCCACATTTTGGCTGGATAATAATATTAAGTTGGGGACACGGTGGCCGAGCGGCAGCGCGGTCGACTGGGTTCGAATCTCGGTGAAGGTAAGAATTTTTTCCCAGGTATGAAGGGTGTCCCTGAGTCTACCCAGCTCTGATGGGTTCCTGGCCTTATTAGGGGTTGGGTAATGGTGTCGTGGCCACAGAAACTGGTGAACGCTATTCACAGGCTCTATGGATCAATTTAGTCCAAGGTTATACTTTACTTTTACTTTCATATTAAGTTATTTGTTATAACTAAAGAATGACATTGAGTTTAAATTTTAATGTCTAATAGTTTAAATCTTTACATTCATAGGATGTAACTGTGAAGTTGAAATCTCTAATAGTTTAAATCTTTACATTCATAGGATGTAACTGTGAAGTTGAAATGTCTAATAGTTTAAATCTTTACATTCATAGGATGTAACTGTGAAGTTGAAATCTCTAATAGTTTAAATCTTTACATTCATAGGATGTAACTGTGAAGTTGAAATCTCTAATAGTTTAAATGTTTACATTCATAGGATGTAACTGTGAAGTTGAAATGTCTAATAGTTTAAATCTTTACATTCATAGGATGTACAGACATGCCTACCGTTCCGCTTTTGGCGTATTTGTTCCGCTTTTTGATTAAAAAACACACTTTGTTACGCCGTTCCGCTTTTTACTAGATTTGTTACGCCAAATTGGAAAGTTTGGGTTTTTCATGTGTTGAAATATAGTCCGTGTCTAGGTTGATAAATCAAAGGGAAAAATAAGGTCACAATGTTATAATTATTATTACTTGGGTTTTCTGGTTTTTTTAAAAGACATATTTCAGTCTTTTCTAACGTTTTTTTTTTTTTTCGGTATTACACGTGTTTGGCAATGAATCTTATTTTCCTTTACTGTATTGCTAAGATTGTGAAAATGTCTAAACGTCCTGGCTCAGAAAGTTTAAATCTGATTTGTTCAAACTGTAAAAAAACATACAGTTTTATAGGATGGAATATTCAGAGGAGTTTATTCAGCAAAGAAAAACGTGGATTTAGGGCCTTAGCCTTAGGCCTTTATCTAATGTTCTTTGTACTAAGCTCTTAGGTCTTAGATCTAGATCGATTGCGAACTGTCTGTAAAACGTAGGCCTACCTACATTTTAAATAGTGAAATAGTAAATAGATGGGTATGTTCCTCTTTTTTTTTTTGTTATAAAAGATTGTTACATAAAGGGTGTTCCGCTTTTTTGTTGAAAAATCCTCTTTTTCATCAAGATTGTTCCTCTTTTTAGTCCTTAGGGGTAGGCATGTCTGGATGTAACTGTGAAGTTGAAATGTCTAATAGATTAAATCTTTACATTCATAGGATGTAACTGTGAAGTTGAAATGTCTAATAGTTTAAATGTTTACATTCATAGGATGTAACTGTGAAGTTTAAATCTCTAATAGTTTAAATCTTTACATTCATAGGATGTAACTGTGAAGCTGAAATGTCTAATAGTTTAAATCTTTACATTCATAGGATGTAACTGTGAAGTTGAAATCTCTAATAGTTTAAATCTTTACATTCATAGGATGTAACTGTGAAGTTGAAATGTCTAATAGTTTAAATCTTTACATTCATAGGATGTAACTGTTAAGTTGAAATGTCTAATAGTTTAAATCTTTACAGTCATAGGATGTAACTGAAGTTGAAATCTCTAAACTAATAGTTTAAATCTTTACATTCAAAGGATGTAACTGTGAAGCTGGTGAAAGTGAGAGAATCATAGAAAGAAAAGTCAAGGTAAATATTGTCACGTTACATGTAAATATTGTCACGTTACATGTAAATATTGTCACGTTACATGTAAATATTGTCGCGTTACATGTAAATATTTTCAGGTTACATGTAAATATTGTCACATTACATGTATATATTGTCACGTTACATGTAAATATTTTCACGCTACATGTAAATATTGTCACGTTACATGTATATATTGTCATGTTACATGTATATATTGTCACATTACATGTAAATATTGTCACGTTACATGTAAATATTGTCATGTTACATGTAAATATTGTTACGTTACATGTAAATATTGTCGCGTTACATGTAAATATTTCACATTACATGTAAATATTGTCATGTCAATGTAAATATTGTCATGTTACATGTAAATATTGTGGGGAGGTGTGGGGAAGGGGAAAGCAAAAATTCTATCAGATACTAGTCACCCTATGAGTGCCAACAGGGCATTCCTGTCAGATACTAGTCACCCTAAGAGCGCCAACAGGGCATTCCGCGTAGCAAAGGTTACGGACTTCACATTACATGCACTTCTACACTTCTTCTCCTCATTTCTTCAACTAGTTTTTGTAGCACATCCAAAATTTTATATGAAACATGGAACCAGATTGCACTGAGAAAATATAAAAATCTTAATGGCATGGATAGACTTGATATATACAAATTAAGACCACATTCTGTTCTTTAAATAATCTTGATTGAGTTTTTTCGTATTGTGCCGTGAATTGTTGCTTGATCTATTACGTGTGCTTACTTACTGCCCGTAACGCCGCGGGCGCATAGGGCAGCAACAAAATCTTTATAATTGACTTTGTTGCTGTTTCCGTAACCGGCTTGTTTTTCCAGGACAGAGTGGTTAACCCTGTGCCCAACCCCCAACCTGGGGAAGCAGGGTACTAGCTTTAGTCTGACCCCTACCCGCGCAGACCTTCCCAGCTTGGTTGAACCTGCCAGGAGTTAAAACTCCAGCTGGTATAGCTCTGGGGGTTGTCAGGGTACTCAAGCTGGCAAACTGCGTCAAGGTCTAGTACCGATGTTGGCAGTATTACATGCACCATCAACAAATATTCCAATGCTGTCTTTTTGGTTAAAATTTACATTGACTTACAATTTATACTTATCTGGGAATAAAGTTTTCTATCTGAAAACTATATGCATATAATAATATATTATTTTCATTTTTGAAATTACGACATTATAAATATATTTGTGTATAGATATAGCATATTTTAAGCAATGTTTTTGTATAAATAAATGAAAAAGATAATTTGTGTAAAATAAAATTTGACTTAAAGATTTGTATTTGTATTTTCAGTATCTCACTAAAAACTTACATGTGGAGACACTGGAGGCTTTATATCTTCTGAAAGCATTTCAAGGAAGTTTAAAGAGAGTCTTAGAATATTTGCAGTGTAAAAAATAAAAAGTGGAGTTATATATGTAAGTGCAATTGCTTATGAATAAAACAGACATGTTTAAAAATTAAAATACTTTTTTGATAATATTATTACCGGTATATGTGTGGTATAAATATTTTGTTGTTTTCCAATCCTTGTTGATAAAATTAAAGTTTAAATTGTTCACTCTTTCATCAAACTTACAATTAGAACAAAAGTTGATATAACTATGGATTTATAGCATCAATATAAATAATAATAAAGTTCTTCAAGGAATTTTTGGTAGGTCTGACTAACATGGGTATACTTATTATAAAATAAGCTTTGATGAGTTTCAGAAAACAAACATAATTCATCTTTTATGCATGGTGGTGGGGTTTTTTGACTGATAAATGACAGACATACACACAGAAGTGCTCCAGGCTTGACCTGATGTGTAGCATACCTAACCTTACAAGGTTCCTTCTATTAAAATAATGTGTGTACGGCAGATTGAGTTTAATTATCATTGAAACTATTAAATATGTAACACAGAGCGAGACTCACGCATATTTTGTGCGAGAGTTAGAGATCGGGTTATAAAAAGTAAAACAGTCTGAGAGAAACACAAAGACTAGGAGAGAAGAGTAATGGAGTAAAGTAATCCCGTCAATCTGAATTGATCATCTGTGCTGGTCAAGCTGCGTTAGTCAGTTTCTGTTGCAACCACATACTAGGGGATTGTGTGGCCGATACACACAATGCCCAGTCGACGTTATTTTTCTCTAACTGCCTAATGTCAGGTACCCATCAGACCTTGGTAGACTCAGGAACACCCTCCAGTCCCGGAAGCATATCCTAGTTTTCAGACAACTACTGCATGGTGAAAAAGAAATTACACTCAATATTGCTTTTAAAGAAATGTTTCATCTTTGAATTTATAACAATGGTTTCCTGAATTAAGAAAAGCATGCTTTATATATAGGCTTATATAGTAGGCTTATACTATATAAATACAGTTCTATTAATAATAAAAACACATTAAACAAAACTCTTTCACTGGCTATTTCCGTAATCAGGATAAAAAGCTCTTTACTTTAAAAGACTTAAAAATAAATAAAACCTGTTAGGCCCTACTCCAGTGGTTCCCAAACCTTTTTAGGCCGCGACCCCTTAATACAGCTTCTAATGCTGTGGCGACCCCCCCACCTCCCAAAAAAATTATTAATTTTGTCGCTACTATTAGTTCAGTACTATATTACTGCCATTTGATACTGTTATGGATTGTAATGTAAATATCGGATATACAATTGTAATTTATTTTGTTACACGTTGAACATAATTAAAGTATAGGCCTGGTGATCAATCACAACAGCAAAAGAAAAGAAAAAAAAATGTTAGGCATATATTATGTAGCCTATATTTCTAATTACAACACGAACGTCAGAGCTATGACTGAGATTGCATATTTTTCGTCGGATAAGAAATTCTCGGGGTAGTCCTTGTAAGAGCACAACTAAGCAGATTATCTTCCACAACAAGTTTACTTCTGTATTTACATTTGATAACCAACAAGGTGGAAGCCCCTGTTTTACTAAGATTTTTTGTTGAAATGGAAGACGGCGCAACACAACCTCAGTCAAAATAGTTTATGACTGCAAAAGTTTGATCCAGAATTTTGTGCCTGGCATTATAGAGAAATCAGTTCTTGATGCATTGTTGTTAATAAGTTTAATGAATCTGTTTGTGCTGTCTCGAGAACATCTTCAACTTTGAATGTGAATTGGCTTCTGCCAAGTGCATAGATATGTGGTGGAAAGTACCAGGAAATTTCTTCTGCAAGCATGTGCAAGTGTTCTTTTAAAGAAATTATCATCGTAATCATTCTGTCTGCTTCAATGTACAGATTTTCAAAGAAAGTAGACCAGGGCCCGCGAGAAAAAAAAAGGGCTAGTGCTAGACCTCCTTTCCAACACTATTGATATCTAGATGATTTATTTGCATTAAATACGTTTTCAGAAATCTTTTAAACAGGTCTGTGGACCACCATGTCCAACTGTCATAAGAGTTATTATTAGAATTCACAGCTGTATAGTCATATTAATTAATTATATGTGACTGTGTAATATGTATAAATTGTTGTTAGATTTTTACAAGCCAATAAATAACTCGAGTGGGTTGAGTAAATTTTCAACAAGCCTAAAAAGATCAACTTTCCTCCACGTCATAATAAGCGTGCGTCAGCTAACTATTTTTAGAATATGACATCAATTTTGTTCAAATAGTAATATTTTTTTAACACTATTCTGATAGGCAACAAATTAAATATAAAAATAAACACGAGCTGCAAGAAGGCATATTTAGCAGGGGGAAAGATAATTATCTAACATCAATAAAAAAATAATCACAAAGCAGACTTACATATACATATAGCCTAATGATAATGTAGTTATAATATAGGCCTAGGGAATCTTGGACGAAAAATTAGGCTTTAGTCAACATAATATTGTAAGGATAAAATTATTATTTTTTTTACCTAAATGTTCCATTGCAATATATAAGTAGAAATGTTTGTTTCAATGTGTCTTTATATTTTGAGTAAAATCCAATCGACCATAAGTGAACCTGACGTTAAACCACGTAGGCGTAGGCCTATATAATATATTATTATTAATATTATGTCAACTGAGGAAAACCTTTTTCTATACCTGATTTGACCGTGGGGCCATCTACCGGACTTTTTTTTCCAGAAATACGGCCTATAATATTATGGTCTTACAGTTAAAGGGCTTTTTGACCCACATTTAGATCGTCCTTAATATAGTTTCTTTCATTTATCTCAAAAGCACATTAGTGTCCATGGCAAGGTAGTGCTTTAGTATACCGTCTGTGGTCGCTGGTGTCCATGTGGTAATTAAAAGAACAAAGTCACAGCGCAGTGATAATTCTACCAGAGCTGTTAATTTCTCGTACCACGTCTACTCTTTGTAAATTATTGTGAATGTATTTGACAATGCAAAAAGAGAAAAAAAAGGAAATTAGAGGACTTATTTATTTCGCGTGAAATTATTTACTTTTATCACATCTAAAAATATATTTTTTTTTACATTTAAACTATTTGTGCCATACTTATTACAAGAGTATTTTCCCTCTTGGTTTTATCCCATCAACATTCTTTTAAATATCTTCTTATAAAGAGCTTTGATTGTGAAAAAGCCTAACCATGGCAACCAAGGTTAAACCAGATAATTTGTACTCGTCCATTGTAAACTTGTACCTTTGATTTTATGAGTTTGAGTCATCAGAAATATCGTTCCGCACAAGCACTATTTATTGGTAAGTTAAGACAAATACAATACAATTTGGACAGACC
Organism: Anisus vortex; assembly: GCA_949126835.1. NCBI lineage: Eukaryota > Metazoa > Mollusca > Gastropoda > Planorbidae > Anisus > Anisus vortex. Next base: position 5,606,102 of record OX421505.1, on the reverse strand, counting down.
AGGATAAATGGAACACAAGCCAATGGTGATACGAAATTCGATACATTGTTGAGTGTCAGTTTGTTTACACTGGACTTTCTTAAGAAAACAAGTCCATAAAAATAAGACAATTGAACAATTATAGTTTGACTTAGTTTGTTATAAGTGTACAAATCACTAAAATTCAGATTTTGTTTGAATTATTGAATTTTGTAAAGTGTAATGGATCTGAACAATTTCATTTAAAAATACATTTTGAAAAAATACTAGAGAAATGTTGTTATAATATTTATGACAGTATCTATCAATGACAAAATGGTTACCGCGATTTTTTTTTTCGACATCAATTTTAATTATAAAATTTATTTTACTATCATGTTTTTTAAATATTAATTGATAAGAATTGTTGTTTGTTTAAAGTAAATAAAAAAACTGTTTACTTGACATTATATACCCGAACACAGGGCCAGCCTTAACAATTGCGGGGCTCTATGCGAAATGGATTGTGTGGGGCGCATTCTGGGTAGGGATAAGGATAATAAGTGAAAATTAAGATTTTGTAATAGAAATTGTTCAATCTATCTTCATGAATTGTTGACCTCAAGTAATTCTTTATTAGTTTGAGGCGCGAGAAGATACAATAGTTACGGGTATTAGAGACCGGTCGAAACCAAATTTTTGGGATATTGTATTCCTTACAAGTAGTTTCAAATAGATTAAGAAAATCAACTATTTTTTCTTTGCCATCAAAAGAAGGCATTTTAAATCTAACACCATGTTTACTTATTTCACTTATTGCTTGTTCAACTTTATTATTTTGCAATTTAGCTATTTCTAGTTCATGTTCTAATTTTAGCTGTGTTTCTTTTAATTCATTATCTAATTATTTTTGTTTTAATTCATTATCTAATTCTTTTTGTTTTAATTCATAATCTAATTCTTTTTGTTTCAGCCCATGGGCCCTATGCTCTGCACGTTCATCTCTTTCTTTATCTGCTAAATCTTTTTTTAATTTCTTTACTTTATTTTCTACAAACTCTTCATACTCTTTTTTATCTGTTATGACAAATTCCTTAGTTAAAGCTTTGGCTTCTTCATACATCAATTGAACTTCTGAGTCCATTATTTATTGTTTTTGTTAACTATGATTGTTAACTATTATTGTAAAAATAGAGTGCTAAAATTTTATACAACTCAATGTTATTATTATTGAATAAAGTACAATGCTATTATTATTATTTAAAGCACCATGTTATTTCTATTGAAAAAATTATTCTAACAATTATTCATGAATTTGAACAATAAATAAAATCATATAGGTATAGTATTGCTTTTGTGTAACCTTATTATGTAATATTATTACTTTAGGGAAGTCTATGAATGCTAATGTTTACTTTGGAACTAGCATTATATAAAATATATTTAGAAAACTAAATTAATAAAAAAAAATTAAATTAATAAACACAACACAATAAAAATTAAATTAAACACAACGCAATATGAATTATTCACACAAATGCTGCTTAGACAGACAATGATAGAGGAACAATTTTTTTAACAAGAGAATCACAATATTTATAAACAATCACAACACAACAATAATTTTACTTCAATAATACAAATAATTATGAACATAAACAAACTAGACCAAAACAACTAACAGAAATGATTGCAAATATACAAAGAGAGTGAAAAAACTGTACTCTGCATGTATATAAACAAACCCTAAAAAGAATCATTTAACATATAAAATAATAATATGTGTAGTAATCAAGAATTATTAGTTAAGAAGTTAAGAGAGTGAGAAGTAATTTAAAATATTTGCTAACTAATAATCCGAATTCGAAATTCACAAGTCTAATTAATAAGACGAGTTAATTCACATAAATCAATTGTTGAGGTTAATCCGAGTCTGAATATTGTAAAGTTCACAGTAAATACTTGCATTAGTAAATAAAATAATTCAATGTTAATGAGTGTTTATACAGATAAATTTCACAGTCTAGACCACAATCATTTTAAATTAATGTTTATAGTCTTTGGTATAATTTTTAATTGGTACAAGTTCGGTTCCAACTTCAGACATCCTTTTAGGCTTCGACATAAGTTAAACTCAGAATTCGGTAAAAGTTCAGGCTTCAGTTTAAGCTACATCAGCATCAAACACAGGAACAGTGTCGGTTTAGATATACGACACATCAGGATCAGGTTCAATTCTCGCATGAATTTGTATAATTTGATTAATGATGAATACACAATTTCAATTGCGTATAAAATGTTCAAAATCAATTCAATGTTTATATAAAAGCAATCAATGTTTGTGTTTGGCAACAAGTTATTTTATAAAATAACTTCATTCACTTCATTGCATTAAGACTTACTCACTGAAAATAAAATATAAAAACAACTCAACAGGCCACTTAATGAAGCATTTAATTGAACCAAATTACTAATTGAATTTTTATATACATGAAAGTATATTTACATTAACTGTTATTATTATTATTAAATAATGTACAAAATAAACAGGTACCGGTATTCCTCTATTAAACAGCTTTTCAACAGCTTTAAAGTACAACAATTTATACCAATTGGCTCACTTTATACATGATTGTTGGTGCAGACAAAAATATGAATGGTAATTCCCAAACATTTCAGTTTCAGCAACAGGAAGAAAACTGACGCTATGGAACTAAAAGAAAACAACTAAGGGCTTTTTGCGAAGTTATCCTCTGCAGACTACATACAGGGCATACAAAACTAACACATTCCTATCTCTTAAAACGAGAAACGGCCCCAATATGTGCATTCTGCAATGTCATCTTGACAGTTTCTCACATTTTGTTGGAATGCATTTAATGAAATTCGACGTAAATACTATTAAGCTCTTACTGTACAACTCTTCATGAACTTTTCAGCAAAATTAAACCAAAACATATAATAAACTATATTCAAGACATCCAACTGTACTACAGAATTTAAAGTTATAAGAACAATAAAATGGATACAAGAAAAACATGACAACAACGTTAACAAAAATGCCTTATACTTATATAGCCTTCGATGTTCATGGACAGGAAATACAACAATTCCATTCAAGTTTTAATAATGAATATGTATGCATGGTGAACATAAAATGGTTGATGTATTCCAACCCTTACGGTTCTTTCGTTCATTCATTAACAAAACATGCTTATGTGCTCCGTTCCTGGTTGTTCAATGATCAAGAAAAGATGTAGGGAAATTTCAAGAAGTGCAATACTTTTGAATTACGAATTCTAGACTTAGGCTATAGGGCCTACAAGTAAAAAAACAGCAGTGATGTTCCGTCTTGCTGTAATTTATGCTAAATTTCATCAGATAAAATGTATGTTCCTAGTTCCTACCTACCTACATCCTACATATCCCGTAGTCTGTTGGACCGTTGGGGGCACCACAGATGACATGTGCACCAGCCTCCTCCATTCCTCCCGTCTCTCAGCCCTTCTCATCGCGTCGCACAGCTTTACTCCTGTCCACTCCCTGATGTTCTTCCATCGTTTCTTTTGACTTACTCTTTTCACTCCCCCTCCCCAGTGGTGCCCTGCAAAATGGTTGTTGGCAAGTCCGTTGGCTCTTGTCATGCGGTCACACCATTCCAGCTTTCTTTTCTTGACTGTGGCGTCCAGCAGGTCGTTGTATTGTATGATTTCCTTGATTATTCTTTTCCGTATCTGCATCATAAATATTTATATATAATGGCTTATTATTGTTTACACTGCATTTTTGCGTCATGTTATCTGCAGTCGTGGGTCACGTCATCTGCAGTCATGGATCACGTCATTTGCAGTCATGGATCACGTCATCTGCAGTCATGGGTCACACGTCATCTACAGTCGTGTGTCACGTTGTCTGCAGCTATAATATGTTGAGTGCATCTGCAGTCTTGTGTCATTGCATTTCTACACATAAACTTCTCAAAATATCTCCTCGAGGTGAAATAATTCGTGTTAAATCTAAAACTAGTACATATTGATAGTCTGACTCAACCCATTACATTTTACCTTTTGTAGCCTGGTACAGGGCGGTCGCGAAATATTGAAAATAAATGCACTAAGCCAATTGTAATATAAGGCACGGGAGTTCGTCAATTAAACTTGGCCAACAGATAACTAGCGTCTATCAGGTGCTTCAACATAAATATTATCAACAGGCTCGGAGGTTATTAATTCAAATCATTAAATTAGTAGAGAGGCGGATTGGTCTAGTGCTTTGTTGAGTCATAATATGTGTTATAAGTGAGCCAGTCCAAGCTCACTTGATTGATAGAAATATAGAAATACAATTTTTGGATTTGAAAATCAGGTAAAGGAAAGAATGGAAATCAATATCAATAACGAATATAAAAAATAGGACATTGGTTTTAGTTTGTTTTTTTCGTGTGTACATTCTTTGCTTTTCGAAATAACTATAAAAATTGCTTACTAATAAAGAATTAAAAATTAATTAATGAATTCTCGAATTTGCCGAAACCATTCCTTCTATGTTTTGTTTATTTTAAAACTAGGACTATTCACTATTCTTACTCATAGTTGGCTGGAAATGGAATTCGAACTCTTAGAGCCATCTTTGCAATATCGGGATGGTAAAGTGCTTTTAAAGTTCAACACACTAAACAACTCCGTAATTTATCAATTTCTGAAAATGTTTCTTGAATGGGGGAGGGGGTGCCTAGCATGTTTGTACGAAGGCAGATCGTCAATGGAGATGACAAGATGACAACAGGTTGTTGATAAATCGGGGGGGGGGGGGGGGGGGGGGGCTTTGACTCGAGGCGTTAATTGTAGCTTAACATCCGCTTGAAGTTGTCTGTGCTTTTATTGCAAGCAATATTCGGGATTCGAAATATTTGGGATTCGAAAAAGCAAAAAAAAAAAAGGCCTATGACTAATTAGTGTTTGCAAGGCATCTAGTGTCAAGGAATTATTTCGTGCGAATGAAATATGGTTTTAAAATACTTTTTTGAAACCGCCAAATTGCATTTCCAGTTTTCATTTAACATAATTAAATTAGGGCCGGACTTAGATCTTGCGTGTCCTTTGACATACTCTTTAATTCATGAAAAGAAAGAAATGAAATATGAGCATTAATGATTAATGGGCCGTATTGCTGCTGAGAGTTAACAGAGGTAAAGAAAGAAATGACCTAATTATTATGAAACATAAAAATGGCTTTCGCGTGAGTGACGTCGCTAATGAGTACCGGTACAGCATGCCAAAAGTAACTATATCCACAATTATAAAGAAAAAAGAGTTACTCGAATCAGTCAATGTGGCTAAAGGCGTAACTAAGCTGCAGAAGCAAAGACCTAAAATTTTAGAGAATGTTGATAATCTTCTCGTACTCTAGATTAATAAAAAGTATTTAAAGATACAATTTGCTGTTATAATATCACCATATACATGGGCCTAATAATCGTGAGACAGTTTAGGCCTATATGTTTGTTATTTTATTTATACATTTATATGTTTGTTTTTTTAAAGGCTCATAGGCCGTTTGACCGATCGGGACAAAAGTTAAATGTATAAATTGGAAACGTCCTGCAAAATAAATTTTAATTACATAAGCAATATAACTTTATTTGTTAATTTATTTTTTAAATATACGTAGGCCTATTACTAATTATGTTAAACGGGCAACCGTAAACAATAAAATAGCACAAAAATCTACAGACCGAAACAAACATTCTGACATAAGTTTTTATTGTAATATTGTTTGCTATTTTTTTCTTTCTCTTTTAAGAAAACCCATTGTAATCGTTCGTTTCTCCGCCATTTTGAAGGGCATAACTCCTAGTATTGCAATACTTTAAAAGGTTTCGTTGTATAGTTATGCAATAGTTATGTAATAGGCTAGGATTGGTTTTAGTAAATGTCTAATTCTCAACGCTGTGCTATCATAAAATACTGAACTCAAAGAATAAATTATGCTAGATGCAATATTCGTTTAGAAATATATACTTTTAAAACTTGTAAATAATTAATAAATCATATTTAATTTTTAACTAGACTATTGATTATTAGATTCAGATATTGTATTGATTTCAAATAGATTAATTTTTACACTTGCTCATAATGACCCTGCTCTTGCCCCTTCTACCCCACAATTCCACAATATTATACCTTAGTTTCCGCCTCACCTCCAAATAACAGCTTGTACTGGTTTACACTGCATTATTTGCTTCCTTGCCTACATTTTAATTTTGGATACGCCACTGCCAAGAGACGCCAAGAGTAAATGTTGACAGGCCAACCTTTAGTTCGTGTCTCAAATAACATTAGAAAAAACAATTGCTGTACATTCAACATTGAGGTTTGCTGGAATAAACACACGACTCATAATGGCATCATGTATTGCTATTATGTTGGCCATTTCTCTTGCTGTACTAAGTAAGCTTTTAGTGTTTAATTGAATCTTTTTGTATATTGAAGAACTATATGTACAATTGTTGTCAAATGCTTTAATTCCTTCTATAGACACCTGCTAGTATTATATATATAATCTATCACTGTGATAAACTGTCAAGTGCCATTTGTTAACAAAGTGAGGAATCTTGGTGTTGTATTGGATCCTACGCTGTCTTTCAACCTGCATATTTCTCAAATGTGCAGAGGTCTATATCTACAGTTGCGTAGACTCGGCCAAATACGACCCTTTTTGTCCAATGATTCTGCAAAGACACTGGCAGTCGCTCTGATACTTTCGCGTATCGACTATAGTAACGCCCTGCTAGCCGGCCTGCCCGAGGACAAAATCGCCAGGCTACAGCGAATACAGAACAGTACTGCGCGTTTGGTTATGTGCAGGTCTAAAAGAGACTCGGGAACTGCCCTTCTACGCTCGCTCCACTGGCTCCCCGTGAAAGCCAGAATTGAGTATAAAGTGGCGCTACTTCGCCATCAGTGCATTTTTAATAACAAGTTTCCGTCCTATCTCAAGGCACTAATCACACCTTATGTCCCGCAAAGAACACTTCGTTCTGCCAACTCATCGCTTCTGGAAGAGCCCCGTTTCTCTCTGACGACCGTTGGCCTTAGAGCCTTCTCAGTATCCGGTCCGAAGGTGTGGAATCAACTTCCCATTCAACTGAGGCGAACAAGCTCTACTGTTACTTTCAAACAGAACTTAAAAACTCATTATTTCAATATTTACCTTAGATAACATTTAACATGCTTTAGAAACTTACTGTCTTATTTATGGGTTGGGTCGGTTAATGCTACATTTATTTGTTTTGTCTTTTTAATCATCAATTTAGCTCTGTTAGGGCCTACCTGGCCTAGGGTAATATCCGTATTCTTAGTTGTATGTTAAACGCGCTCTGAGCTTACATTATGTTTGTTGGCAGCGCTATACAATTATTATTATTATTATTATTATTATTATTATATATATATATATATACATTTTACGGCACAGTTGGCTTGGACGTTTTGAAATGCTCTAAATTCTAAAAGATTTGTGCAGATGACGTGAAGGTCTTGCATCTTTAGTTTCTTAATTAATTGGTTTATATAACTAGTTAATAAAAGTTTAGGCATGTGTTTTTTTTTAAAACGATTCAGACAAGAAATATATCATTGTAAACGTGGTACTTCTTTACTTGACTAATGAGGAGGTTATTTTTAAGATTTAAAGATGTTACATTACACTTAAACGGTGGCACTTTTATATTAGTTACTTCTGCGGCGGTAATGGTAGGCTACTTAAGGCCTAAAACATAATTTTAATTAATAGTTCACTATTTATTTGTAGTTAAATGCTCACCAAGTGTATGAGTCGGGGCCCTGGGTATGACAAAATGAAAGAATAACCCCGCTGCCTAGTCCCAAATCCCATGTCCTAATACCAACAAATTGTAGATTGTACAAGCAGATAACACCTTGTGGGGTGCGGCTTAACAAAACTACAGAATGCACAATAATGGAACAAGTTTGGAGCATCCCCAGTAGGATCGTTCTGGCACGTTAATCTCGACTGTTTGTCTTGTAGAAACTCAGCTCTCACAACGTGTGCAAGGGTTGGCTAAACTAAAAACAATGTTGTGGTTGGGAAACTAACCGTTTATCATGCTAGAAGTAATACGCTTGTCTCAAAGATAATGCCAGGCATGTCTAAGTTCGCACTGTCTCACCGTAAACCGCAAACGGCTCATTAAATCAGTTGATGTTCGTTAGATGGAAACTATCCTACTTGGATAACTGTGTGCAATTCTAGAGCTAAAACGAGCAATCAAGCTTCGACAATCGTGGAAAGAGGGCTTTAATTAGTTCCAAAACTAATGCTCGAACTCATCGCGGGATGCAGCGTTCCCATTCCTAGCTCTGGATAACCGTGTACTGATCGCATGGCCTCGTGCTGACAAATCTTAGAAAAAGCAAGAGAAAATCTCGTCTGCCGACATAGGCACATTAAAAAATGATATCACAAAACAAAAACTAAATAAAGCTTGTAAAAACACAAAATTTGGAAGTCCCCAGGTCATGACTGAATAACAAACTAAATAATCAAGGGATTAGGCTCCATGTATATAGGCCAATATCTTTAAAATCAAACATAAATATACTTGCTTAAGAATTTGTCAATGCACTCTTATAGTGCTTATATTATATAACACATAAAAAGGTCTTAAAAAAGCCGGTAGGGGCAGAAGAACACATCTGCATTTTATAGGATTGAATCTAATCAAACATTTATTACGATTATTTACAGAATATAATATATGATCTTTCGTGAATTTTCTTTATCCCTACCGAACATAATCACAACGCGCAGCAGAGGCAACATATTAAAAGAAACGAATATTACACATTTTAGATGAATTAGGACACATGATGAATACTACAGAAAACAGAAAAAATGGAATCCAATAGACCCTGTTTAAACAGCTTGAAGATCTAGACTTTGCAGATGACATAGCCCTATTAGCTCAAAGTCATAAGCAAATGCAAGAAAAAACTGCAATACTAGATTCCCGGGCACAACAGCTAGGACTTAAAATAAATGATAGAAAGTCCAAGATAATGAGAATAAACTTCAAAAGTACTGATGCAGTGGAAGTAAGAGGAAAGGAGCTGGAAGAAGTAGACAACTTCACATATCTAGGAAGTATAGTGGACAAGGAAGGAGGATCTGGAAAAGATATTAAAGTAAAGATACAAAAAGCAAGAGGAGCCTTTGCTATGCTAAGAAATATCTGGAAAACAAAACAAATTAGAACCAAAACTAAGTTAAGAATCTTTAATTCTAACGTAAAATCTGTATTACTATATGGCTCAGAAAGTTGGAGATTAACAAAGGGGGATTTGAACAAACTACAAACTTTTATGAATGGCTGCCTACGTAGAATAATGGATATCAAATGGTATGACAAAATGACAAATGCAACTGTACGGGAAAGGACAGCACATATTCCAGTTGAACAAGAAATACAAAAAAGAAGATGGAGATGAATAGGCCACACATTGAGGAAACCAACAACAAATTTGACTAGACAAGCTCTTTCGTGGAATCCCCAGGGTGCAAGACGAAGAGGTAGACCAAAGAACACCTGGCGGAGGGAAGTAGAAAAGGATGTGCAGGTGATCGGGAGAACTTGGAAGGAGCTAGAGAAGATAGCCAGAGACAGGAGGACATGGAAAGAGATTGTTGATGGCCTATGCTCCACTAGGAGTTGATAATGGCGAAGACGAAGGACACATGATCTGGCTTCAGGAAGAAGCTTAAATATATGGCATCTCTGGTACCTTACACCAGTGGTTTTAGGACTTTCTTATAGGCAGAGAAATAACAGTGATAATAAATGGCTCTAAGTCATCCCCAATAACTGTAAACTCGGGAGTGTCCACAAGGAACTGTCCTAGGACCCTTACTATTTCTAATTTATATTAATGTTCTAACAAATTGCATCAAAACAGGAACAAAAGTAAGATTATTTGCCGATGATTGCATAATTTATATAATAATAAAGACAGGAAAAGATAGTGAACTTTTACAAAAAGACCTAGATGAACTACAAAAATGGGAATCAAACTGGAGTATGTCTTTCCACCCAGAAAAATGCCAACTAAAATGGGTATCCAAGAAAAAGAAACACATTTCTTTTTATTCTTCTTCGTTCTCAAATGTTATGATAGGGAGGATTCAGACAAGTCCGATAGCTGTAATGAACTGCGCCGTGGCTAGTCCACCGAACAGTTTGTCGTGGAAGGTAGCCCCCAGGGGCCAAATGGCTGACCTGATAGAATGATACAGAGGGCAGGTCTGAAGGACATGCTCCGCATTTTCGGGAGCTGTTTCGCAGGGGCACATTTCGCTTGCTCCAATTTGTAGTTTGCGGAACATGTGTTGCTTTAGCCTCTTGGAAATTGGCGGGAGAGTGTGTAGTAAGCATCAATCTTTGCGTTGTTTTGTTGCAGCTCAGACCATCTTTCGGATTCATTCCTTTTGAGTATTGCCTTAATTTCTTCGGGGCTTCGGGGTAGAGATGGGTCTGTCTGGTTTTATCTGCCTCCAGCTTTAGCTAAGGTGTCGGCAGTGTCATTTCCTTCATTTTGAATATGCCCAAGGATCCACTGGAGAACCAGTTCTTTAGTTATTTTGCTCAGTTTTAAAAGTTCTGTACTGAGTGACTGGTTGATCAGGGCATTTGGGTTTTTTAGAGATTGGAGCACTGTTTTGGCGTAAGTGGAGATGACAGTCTGGCTGTTGTGTGGCTTGCAGTGGCATTGCTAGGGATTTGGGGGCCCGGGGGGGCTTGACCTCTTTAGGGGCCCCTGCATTTTGACATTCGACATTATGACATGAGATGATGTACTTAATAAATTTATAAGTATAAATTCAAATTGGTACAGTATATCAGTAAAATTAAAAAAAAAAATAATTACGACTCTTTTAATGAATAATACCGTTGTTTATTGGCGAGATAATGCACAAGTGACAAATCTCTATTCATATCGCCTCACGTCGTGCTTTCTGTGCAGCAAAGCCATCTATAACATCATCTAGATCATAGGTTCTCAACCTTTTTCGGCTCACCGCCCCTTTTAAAACAAAATTTCCGCTCACCGCTCCCCCCCACCCACCCTCGAACTTTCTTTTATCGCTCTCAAAGTGGAGTTTTCTAATCAAAGGCAAGTCTTTCAAATTGATGGACACATTTTATCATACCACATCAAAGCTGGTTTGATCTTACTACAACCTTCTTAGATGTAGATCTTTTTTTTTTAAGTGGAGGAATATTGACAATTTTAAAATGGAGCAAGTTGAATTTTAAACATTTAAAAAGGCATCCAAATGTTCCCATTTGCTTAGGAAAATCATCTGATATTCTCAACTGCTTGGCATTAAAATTTGCTCATTTACTTTCAGCTTTTGGTTCAAATTACACCTGTCAACAGATTTAATCGCACATCAAAGATGTTTTAAGCATACAAAGAGGTCACCTACACTTGACTAATCATTAATTGATACAGACTAATTGCATTTAAACGAGTTTTTATACTCATCTTCTTTAATTAAACATAAATAAAATTAATTCTAAAACAAATTTATTTGTATAATTAATTTAGAAATATAAGAGACTTATTTAATAGCAATATATTAAGTAATTTCTGTAATTATTAATGTTTAAATATAAACTCCTTAAATCGACAAACAATTAAAGCAGTTAATGTTTATTTACAGCTTTTTATTTAAAATTTTGTAAACATTCTAATATATAAATCTTGTTATGAATACCATAAGGTTAAATGTATATAAAGAAATAATAATAATCAGTAATATTTGTTACATTACAAAACAAAACTTTTTCGGCATCACTATTGAATCAAATGTGGAAACATTTTTTTTAATTAATGGGAGATAATTAGACCGTTTCATTTGAACTAATATTTCTAATGTCTTTTTCTTTATAAGAAAATTAATGGCTTACAATTTATAACGTTGAAATGATAAAATTGTAAATAGAATTAGAAAATTATTTTAATATTATAGGATTAGAGAATTTATATGTATATTTATAAGCACTACAATAACTACCCAGATTTTATGATTACTTTGTATCTATACCTTCAAAAGCTATTTCTTTTGAGGTTTAAAGAGAAGTAAGAAAATCTCGGTAAAACTGATACCAGAATATCATTAACATTAGCAGATGTTAGGGCGACAGTGATCGGTCAGCAGTAGAGATGGGCAAAACCGTTCACCACGCTGATCGCCGCTCAATTGAGCGCTCACTAAAAAGATACGGATCCGTTGAACGGTTCCACGGATCACTTAGTAATTTACCCTCCCCCCCCGCCTCCCTCCATAATTTTATATGTTGGATGTCAAGGGGAGAGAAAAACAACTTGGATCCCTTGTTGAAACGCCGTTTTTTTTTGTTACTTAAAACATAAAAAAATATAAAAAAGAAATAATTGTTCTCAATTGTCTAGTTGTAGGCTACTAAACTAATTATAATTAAACTTTTGTTTTTAAGCTATAATTACTTTTTTTTCACCTAATAAGTAAAATTAAAAGGGTAAATGTAAAATACTGTAATCATATTGGCTAATTATAATGCAAAAATGGTATCATCAACATTATTTACAATTGACAGCAATTGTACGATCACTCGCATTTGAAACCAGCATATCGAAATGCAGAACGGGAACCGATCAGTACTGATCCGGGTCTTTTGACAGTGATCGGCTTTCGGATCCGTTCCTTTAAAAGACCCGGATCAGTTGATCAGTTCTTTAGTGAGCGACCCATCTCTAGTCAGCAGGGTTCACAGTTGACAGTCCAGTGATCCAACCACAGGACCAGCCGGCAGCTCACCAGTAGCTTATTTGCCAATTACTGACCCCTACCTCGTCTCTGCCTTCCACATACCTCAGAAGAAAAGAGACGTTAATTCATGTTACATTGCGTAAAATCCTAAATAAATTGTATGTCTCGCTTAGCTTGGTTGGTCTGGAGTGTTTAAAATTGTAGGGGAATAAATGCATTTTATTTGAAATTTTCAACGAAAGAATGGGGATGTCACTAAAGAAAAATATTTCTGGGATGTGTGGGGGCCCCTTTTGTGTGAGGCCCCTGTTCTATGGAACATGTGGAACGGGTGTGTAGTCAGATTTTTTCCCTATGTTGCTTAGTTCGACTCTGATTTTTAGTGGAGGGCTTGGGTCCCAGGGTGGGAAGTAGCTGTGGGGTTGAGTAGGCTCAATTGCAATGTTTTCTATTTTGTATTTACTTTTTAAACAAAAAATAGCAAACTACTTCATTCATGGTAAAGAACTAACTCAAACTAACAATGCTAAGTATCTAGGCGAAATAACAAATGATAAGTTATCTTGGAACCCTCATATTGATGAAGTACTGAAAAAATAAAAAATAAAAACATAAGGATTCATTAAACGGAACTTTTACAAATGTAATAAGAACATAAAACTAAAATGCTATCTCACATTAGTTAGGCCTATACTAGAATATGCAGCATCTGTATGGAACCCATCAACCCATGAAGCCGGCTGGTCCAGCGGTTAGATCACCGGACTGTCAACCAAAAACCAACTGACAGGTCGCGGGTTCTAGCCCTACCACCGGCGGATCCCTGTCGCCATGCAGGAGTTTTGGGCCTAGTGGACGTAATAATCTTCTATCTAGAAGGAACGTCTGTAAACTTATAAGTGAAGTCACAAGTGAACTAAAGAAAACATAAAAAAATTATAACAAATTCAAAAAAGAACTACAAGGTTCATAACTAGTGAATATTCCCAATTAACAAGAGTGACACCATTAGTAAAATAACTAAACTTAGAAACACTAGAGGACAGAAGGACAAAGAGTAAATTAGTAATAATACATAATGCAATAAACTCTAATTTAGAAATACAACGCCATAACAACCTGTTGCAAAGCTCAGATAAACATAAAGACAAAAACTCGTTCCATATCCCTTATGCGAGAACAAATGCATATTGTCTTACCGATAACATAAAATCAATTTCACGAGCTTCAAATTCACTCCCTGTAAAAATTACACAAAGACAACCAAACCTAAATATGTTATTAAACAACACAAGCTTAACTAAATCAGAACTACTTCACATTTTTTCTACAAGAAATCAAAGCCACACATTTTTGTTCTAGAGGAAAAAAACAAAATGGATAAAATAAGATTGCAGCTCCACCCTAAAGATGTCGGTCTAGTCTTCTTCACAAACTTGCAACAAGCAGTCCAAACACTTTCTAACAACATCTCACTCATATTAAAGGAAATCACTCTACAATATCAAACAATGGACTGCATTATAAGTATATACAACATCAATATATCCTACTGGAATGTCTAAAGCTAACCAACAGTAGTCCACATGTTACATGGAATGTCTAAAGCTAACCAACAGTAGTCAACATCTTACATGAAATGTCTCAAGCTAACCAACAGTAGTCCACACCTTACATGAAATGTCTCAAGCTAAAAAAGAGATACATAAATGCAGCCCCCTTTCCCCATACGATTACAGACACACGGAATAGCATTATCATCATCATCATCAATCTCGTGACCGTTGAGGTAGTAGGGGGGAGCGAATGGACACTTCGGCAGTCACCTTTCTCCACTTTTGCATATCTTGCGCTGTTGTCAATAGTTGAGTCAAGTGCAGCCTTGTCCAATCCTTGACATTGTCGAACCAGCATCTCCACTGACGGTCTCTCCTACGCCCACCTTCCACCGTGCCCTGGAGGATTGATTTTGGCAGGTTATTGTGCCGCAACAAATGACCGAACCATGTCAGTTTGCGCCGTTTGATTGTTGCCATAATGTTTTCTTGAGGGACTGCATTTGAGGATATTCTGCCCCACGCCACACATACGCATTAGTCCTGTGTTCTACGTAGGAGATTCGAAGTATTTATCTCATGCATTTATTATATCACCAACGAACAGATAAGAAAAAGAATACAACAGGAAATTGGAAAGTATGAAGACCTGCTGGCCACAGCCAAGAAAAGAAAACTGGAATGGTATGGCCACGTCACCAGAACCAACGGGCTTGCAAAGACCATCCTGCAGGGTACCACCAGAGGAGGCAGAAAGAGAGGAAGACCAAAGAAACGTTGGGAAGATAATATCAAGGAATGGACAGGTACAAAACTGTCCGAGGCAATGAGAACGGCTGAGAGACGGGAGGAGTGGAGGAGGCTGGTTTACATGTCATCCGTGGCGCCCCAACGGTCTAACAGACTAGGGGATATGTAGGATGTAGGTAGGATTTTCGAATGCCTGCAACTTGTTAATAACATTATAAAACAGCTTAAAAGAAGGGATAAATGTGTTTGTTTGGCATTGACTGCAAGAGGCTTGAAGAGAGCCAACAGCTCTGCAGCCTGGTCAGTAGAAGAAGAAGTAGAAGAATACTCTAAAGCAGGGCCGGCAACCGTTTAATAATACTGTGCCGAAGAAGGATTCCTAATTTATTCAGCGTGCCAACATCCTAAAGGTCATCCTGCTCTAGCACTCAAATCCACGTAGACGAGACTTGAATTGGCTTTTAACGGGTTTTCAGCGTGTCATTGAAAATCGCTTTGCTTGCCGAGTCTGGCACGCCTGCCGTAGGTAACCGATCCTAGGTCTAAAGGGTAATAATATTGATTAAATACTTCAGGCTTAATTTCTCATAATTTTTGTCTAGTTTCCATATATTAGGATCCATAAAAATGTCTTTCATTATATAGTACAGGACATGAAGGCACTTAACACCACTCAGAATGTGTTCATTGCAAAAAGAGGACTCATGACGATAAGCGCTTTCAAGTGTCATCATTTTCCAGATTTCGTTTATGATAAGTATGGTGATTCAGAAATGTGTACCTTCTGGTCGGAAAACACATTGACTTTTTGGGAGGCTAAAGCTCAATGCGAAGGTTTGTATAAGACATGGTATCTAGATATCATGTTTGTTTGTTATCTAGATGTGTGTTTGTTATTTAGATATCCTTGCCTTTGATGTATAGATATGTGTATTTCATATCTAGATATATGTCTGTTTGTTATTTAGATATATGCATGTTTGTTATTTAGATATATGTGTGTTTGTTATCTAGATATATGCGTGTTTGTTATTTAGATATGTGTGTGTGTTTGTTATTTAGATATATAAGTAAGTAAAGTACCAGTCGGACCGAACAGGTCCGATGAAGCAGCGTTCACAAGTTTCTGTCGCCACGGCATACTAGGTGATTGTGTGGCCATTTACTTTACCCTAACTAAGGTTAAGTACCCATCAGAGCTGGGTAGACTCAGAGATACCCTCCAGACCCGGGAAAAAATCCTAGCCTGCACCAGGATTTGAACCCGGGACCATCGGCTCGCCAGTCAAAATATAAATGATCTCAATTATACCTTGGTACGTGAAAGTAAAAGTTGGATCATGATGACCGGTTCACTGAAGTTTGTTGTTGTCTGCGTGGACTGAGGTCACTTGGTCATATTGTGCGTTGTCATAAGTTTCACCCCTATTGCTAGACTGGTCTCGTGTGTATTAGACAGAGGAGTGTGTTGACAGCTTGAGAGAGAAGCAGACGTATTATATATTTTCATCATCTCGTATTTGTGTTTATTTCTGTTATTTTGTGATTAAAGAGTGTCTTTTTTGATAAACAAGTTTCTTGCACTCGACTTCATATTTGTATGAAGGTTTAGAATCAACAACCCTCGACAACAATGAGTCGCAGCCTATACAAATGAAACAATTTAAAGTCATCAATCAAAAAGAGCTATGCTAAGACTTTATATAATGTTGAACTGTAATCTAAAATTATATATATGTTGTTGTTGTTGATGCTGTTCGTCCTCCATTTCCAGGGATGCCCACGTCTTAAAATAGCTTTATGGCTTCTCTGGTGGTAAAGGCGGGTGGCAGTTTTGCTGGTGACAAAATCTCCTAGAATGTCGTGGCCGCAGTGGCGTGTTTAGGCATGTTCCACATGTTCCGTTGGAACAGGGGCCCCCACACAAAAGGGGCCCCCATACATCCCAAAAAATATTATTTTTAGTCTTTTCTTTTGGCAATTAGAAAAGTGCTGTTAATAAAAATAATTATATGATTGTAGAAGTGCACAAAGAAGGACAGTCTTCAGGGACTGCTACAAATACTTTGAATGAGAAATCGCAATTGATTGTTAACTGACACTGATTAGACACACTGTAGGCCTACATGGTTGTTCATGTATGAGTGTTGAAACAAGCAACTGAAGTGAAACAAAGTGAAATGCTAATTTTCTCGCCAAATCCGCGAGTCAGAGTCAGACACAGTGTGTTACCGGCACTGGTTATCATTCAGCGTCAACATCACTGTACATAGGCTAACACAGCAATGTCGGAAGGCAGGGGCGATGCCACGAGGGGCCTCCACATAAATTTAGGAACAGGGCCCCCATAATCCTAAATACGGCCCTGCGTGGCCACAGAAACTTGTCAACGCTGCTTCTCGGCCCTGATCAAATTGGTCCGAAGGGATGCTTTTTTTTAGAGATAATTTGTGGAGTCAAATATATATTTTAGTTTTCTCTAAATATTTATAATGAATAACTTTAGCTCATTATAAGGAAAACAATGAACAAATTTATAAGAAGATGGAAGATTTGATATTTTTGATATTCGATAACTTGAAACACTTTGTTTTGGAATTTCCGATGGCACCCTGTCCACTTAAACTTCCGGTCGAGTAATTCACTATGATTTTCTCAATGGAAAATTAAAGATTAAAATTGAAAGTTGTGTACAGCAGAAGTCTTGAGGCAAGTTTAGGAGTCATTTGGGACAACGTAATTGGCTGCGCACGGAAAATAGTGCGAGCGGTCCATCTTATTATAGTCTTTTTCTTTACATAGAAATGGGATCGAGACTGGCTGTTTTCAACACTGCTGATTTAATGAAAATCATGAATAAACGTTATATACATAGAACAAGATGGTATTATATTGGTTTGGATTGTATTAATTCAAGGCATCACTGGGTGTGGCATGACGGGACTGTTTTGGAAAGAAAGGATTATAAAACTTATTGGATTCCAGGTAATTGAAGTAGACTAATGGAAGATACTAACAAAAATACCGGTATTTAATTTATTAAATGGTTAAAACATATTTCTTTAGTTTCAATAATCGAAATTTCAACAAACCTTTATTTTAACTGTTAGACGTTTCGTCACCCACCCATTAGATCAGGGGTCGGAAACCTATGGCTCGCGAGCCAGATGTGGCTCTATTGATGGCTGCATCTGGCTCGCAGACAAATGTTAGATTATTTAAAAAAAATTCTTTAGACTAATTTGATCTAAATATTAATTGCATATCAATATTTCATTCTACAAATGAGCTTAAGTCTATTGCAGCTCAGCATGAGAATTTGTAAAGGAGATAAACTCCGCTGACCTAAAAGAAAAATAGCAACCCTGCATTCATTGTAATTAAAGTTACTCTTGCCTTACATCCAAATACAATTCATGCTGAAGTAAAATGCGTGAACTAGAAAGCCGGTTCGTGGTGATTTCTGTGGAAAAGTGGTAAAAGTACATGTCGTTATGTCTATATCTGACATGGTTCAACTGGGGCTGCCGTATATTGCTGTCGTTATGTCTATATCAGACATTGTTCAACTGGGGCTGCCGTATATTGCTGTCGTTATGTCTATATCTGACATTGTTCAACTGGGGCTGCCGTATATTGCTTTCGAAAATAGCGGCCGGTGTGTGCATGTTCAAAAGGGTCCGCACAACAGATTGTCGTCGGATCAGAAATTTCGTTTTAATCGCGTTGTCAGCTAACTAATTTTAGAAACCCTTTTGACAAGATGCATAAAATAAAGAAAGACGATGAGTATCGTACTTTTCAGCAGGAATGGACAGAGGAAGAGAGAACGGGTTCTGCAGTGTGTTTAATATGGAGTGATAAAATTACATCTATGAAACGGTCAAATTTAAAGCGACACTTCGAGACACGCCATTCTACATTTGCATCGAAATATCCTACGGGAGACAGCAAGAAGAAAGCATGTCTAGAACTGCTATCAAGAGTGCAAGCACTGCTAGTCAGCAGTAAATCCGTGTTTGGACCCAACAAAGTGACTGGAATTCGGCTAGCTTTGCTGGTGCTTTAGCTATTGTGAGAAACGGAAAGACATTCACAGATGGGGAGTGTGCCAAAGCATTCATGCTTGATGTTGCCAATCAAATTTTTGATGACTTTTCGGATAAGGAAAAAATAATTAAACGGATAAAAGACATGTCTCTGTCGGCTAGAACTGTTCACGATCGTAGCATCATGATGTCAAATCAAATTGAGGCAATGCAAGTGAAGGACAAAAATGCGGCACCGTTTTTTTTCTCTCTCGCTTTGGATGAGTCAACAGACGTCAGTAATTTATCCCAGTTCAGCGTGGTTGCAAGGTATGTTGTCGGTGATACATTACATGAGGAAAGTCTTGCTGTTTTGTGTATGAAAGGCACAACAAAAGGGCAGGATTTATTTGAGACATTCACTGAGTTCGCTAAAGAAAAAAATCTACCGATGAATAAACATGTTTCGTTGTGCACTGATGGTGCAACGTGCATGGTGGGGAAAAACATAGGATTTGTCGCTCTTCTTTGTGAGCATGAACACAGACGCATCATAAGCTTTCATTGCATCCTACATTAGGAGGCGCTTCGTGCTCAGACGTGTGGCGAGCAGCTTGGTGAGGTGATGTCGCTGGTGGTTAGGGTAGTCAATTTTATTGTTGCCTGAGCATTAAATGATCGCCAGTTTAAAACACTTCTGGATGAGGTTGGAAATAATTATCATGGTCTGCTTCTGCACAGCAACGTGCGTTGGTTGTCAAGGGGGACATAATTATTGTACTTTTAGTGTTAAAATTACACAAAATGCACACATTTACTTGAATTTTTAGTTTTAAACGAAATGTATGCCTCTCACAGTATTACTTTTCAAAATATGTAGTGTCCATGGCTCTCTCAGACAAAAAGGTTCGCGACCCCTGCATTAGATCAAACGCTGTAATTTTTGCTTTTTAAATATCGTTTAATTTAAAAGCATTCTTGTATAGATGTCTTAATAACTTTAAAGGCAACTCTATAGCCTCTTTCGGCATAGTTTCGGTTTCGACTGAAGCCCAAAAGTTAGCTTTCAGTTTGCTTTCGGGTTCGGCCGAAAGTGATATTGACTTTCGCTCATCGCTGAATAGGCCTATATATTTTAACTTTCATAATTTAGACTGCAACGCAAGTACTGCATCTATTACTCTGCTTATGGATAATTCTGAATAAAATGATTTAAAATACACGTATATACAACTAGATCTTCTATCATACAACCGAAATTTCTGTTATGTTGAAAGTTGGGAGAAAATAATTTGTATATCATGGTGTTCTACAATTTATTATTATTATTATTTAGACTATTTATTTTTTGTTCTCGAAGACATATGTCAAAATAATGTTTGATACACACAATATCATTTCTTAACATTAACATTAAAATTAAATGACTTGCAAACTCTAATTAGTCAAAGGCGACTCCTTGGCCTATTTGTTTTTCAAATCCCGAATATCGCGTGCGATAAAAAAACACCGACAACAACAAACGGCAAACGCGAAACGCCTAACGCTAGTCGTCGGCGCAACCTTCAGATTCCACGTCTCGAGAAGCTAAAATAAAAGTGATTTCTCCACTGATGCTGAACGCTCCAATCATATAAACAGACCGATAGACTTAGAACTTCAAAAAATAAAAATAAAAAATAAGAGAGGCATAAAAAAATAAAATATAAAAATTTAGTGGAAAAATTTACCTAAAAATAGTCTTGTTCAAACTTAGGCTTTAAATTTAATTCATACTGAAAAGTAACTTGCATATGGGCTACTTAAAAAAATAACTTTACAGCGCATGTCGGACTAATATACACGGCGAACTCCAATTACTTGAACTACGGTCAATAATATCATTCTCCAACATGTTATGGATTTCAGTGCGGATCAACTCTAATTTAATAGGATTCACCCCAGAAGGGGTTTGTAGTGCCAACATGAACATCATTAGTTTTCTTAGAAATATCAGAAAATAATTCTTTATCAAATCTCTTTCTGGTTAAGTTAAATAAGCTATGTAACATATAGTCTCATTCAGGTGTTTTAGTGGACCGCACACTGCATGTCAAAACACCATTTTAAACAGACTGAAACCAAGTGATTCCTGAACTGCTTGTCTGGTTGCAAACAAGAGTAGATGGACACCTTTATCCAATCTATATCAAATTTCAAACCTTAGGTCTACATCATGGTCTGAAGCGTATGATGGACTCTCTCAAGAACACCTTGACTTCCAGGATGATATGCACATGTACAATTTGTAATTGGTTCATCACTTGCTTGAAAAAAATAGATGTAAAATTAATACTTTATTCTTTTTGCGCGGTCATCGTCAAAGCATTGACAACTTTCGTCACCGTGATGTTGCGAAGAGGAATGACCTCAGGAACCCGTATTGAAGCACACATGATTGTCAAAAGATATAGGGTGACATGCCTTGGTTTTGGAATATGACCCACACATTATCTGAGCACACTACTGAAGGGTCCTTCAAATGCTGGAATAGGATGTAGTGCTGGTGTAATCTGATTTGGCTTTACAACAACATAACAAGTATGACATGTTTTGGCAGTATTCAGTAAAACTTGTTTCAGCTTTGGCCCGTAGAAATATATGATTATTTACTGTAAGTTTTTTTGGTACGCAAATGACCTGAGACTAGTGAATCTTGAAAAATGTGCATATTGTCCTTTCGATAGTCGAAAGGCATCACAATTTGATGTATTACCCTCCACTCTTCATCTGCTGATGCCTCAGGAGGTCTCCATTTTCTAAACAGTATGTTATCATTCACATAGTAACACACTGCTTCATTTGGGACTATATCAGCTGTTTAAGCCGTGTTTTTATTTTTATTGTATAAGTTTACAGACGTTCCTTCTAGATAAAAGATTATTACGTCCACTAGGCCCAAAACTCCTGCAGGGCGACAGGGATCTTTCGGTGGCAGGGATAGAACTCGCGACGTGTCAGTTGGTTTTTGGTTGATAGTCCGGCGAACTAATCGCTGGATCAGCCGGCTTCTCGCAACATGGAAAGTTAATGATTTTTATTTAGCTCTTCAATCAACTTCATTTGAAGTCCCATATTCTCCTGAGAATAATAATCTGTTATTTTTCTTAAATTCACTTCTTCAATTTCAGGTTGTGGCTAGTTAATAGAATTTGATTTCAGTAATTTCAGTGTCTGATTTAAAGTGTTTAGTTCACTTTTTTTTAAAAAGTATAAGTCTTACTGTATTACTTTACACAGGTGAACCAAATGCAGGCGAGGATCTATTGTGTGCTCATCTCTACATACACTATGACAAATTAGCAGATGTTGCTTGTTATGCTAGAGTGTATTACGTTTGTGAAAAGCCTGAATTGACCGTAAAAAAACTCAACTAGTAACTCAACATGTAACACTGAAGTTGACAATCAACTCTCAACTGGCAACTCAAATGTCAAGGATAACTAGCAACTAAAATGTCAAAATTAACTAGCAAGTCAAAAGTCAATTCTCAACTAGCAGCTCAAATGTCAACATCAACTAGCAACTCAAATGTCAAAATTAACTAGCAACTTAAATATTAAAAAAAAAATGGAATGAAAGACTTCATAGATATAAATAAAAATAAAATTAAATATGATGCAAGTAAGAATTTTTGTTTTTTTAATTCTCAATTTCAATATAAACCTTAATAATAATCTATTTTCACGCCTACAACCTTAGTGTATTGTAGTGCAGCTGTAATAGAGGCGTAATGGAGCAGATGGGTTTAATAGTGGTATGAAAGTCGACAGCTACTGCATAAAGTATCATCTCACACCTTGATACAAACCGAAGCCTGAAAATTATCTGGCCTATATCTGTGCAGCAATTCTACTTGACATGTTTAATCAAGCGGCATTTTGAGTGATTTATTGGAAGTGAACAAGTCCTCGACAGCAACACCTTGCATAAAGTCGTTGTAATTAGAAGCATTAAAAATATAAAATTATTACATATGCACATTATTATTAGAAAATCTTCCGTAAATATCAAGAACCGAACGAAAAATTTGCTTATAAATATTTAAAATGATTGCAACTATACGCTTCTTCAGCTGTCTCGGACTTGGGCGTCTCCCTTAATTTGTGTCCATGTGAGGCCAACAGCCTTATCCTAGCCTACGACCGACATCCGCCAAGTTTGCCTGGGCCTGCCTACTTTTCTTTTGCCCTGGGGGTTTCCACTCAAGTGCTTGTATTGCCACACTATCTTCTGGTCTTTTCAAAGTGTGTCCAATCCAATTCCATCTACGGCTTTTGATGCTGTTGTCGACGGGGTTTATGTCTGCTCTTACCCCATAGGTTGATGCATGACAGTGTTTCCGGCCGTCGAATTTTCAGTAAGCTCCTCAGGCATCTGTTTACAAATGTCTGCAGCCTGTTTGTGTTCGCCTTGGTAACTCTCTAGGTCTCAGAGCCCTATAGCAGAACTGCGTTTATATTTGTATTAAATATTTTTGTTATATTTAAATTAAGAGTTTAAAATTAACTTGAAGTTCTAACACTATTATAAAGATTGTAACTCAGGACAAATGTAAGAAGTCGTAGAATTATATGTAAATTAAATGAATAATTAGAAACCTGCATATAAACATTATTGAAACTTTAAAGTATTGATGAACTCAAGTGTAGGACGCAATAGCAGCCTGCATAGAAAGGACGTTTATAACGTATAAGGTCAGTCAGTGAATGAAAACAATCGTCGCTGCTGTTAAATTAAAGAGAAGATAATCAATGTTTTCTTACTACATTGAGTTCAATACGATAAAGTTTCCTTTGACGAGCGACTTTATAATGTGACATGTTAAGTTAAGTGGTTTTAATTACAGTATTTAGTGCGGGCCTTTAGTATTGGTGTATATCGGTCAACCTGGAACCTGGAGGCTCGCAGTTAGGCGTGGCACAACGTGTGCAGAGACTGAGCGCAAAGAGACTATCGCCCTAAAAATATTGAGGCGGAATCTACAGCTACAACAGCCATCCGCCTTTAATGTATCAAGTACGAAAGGGAATGCCACTCCCGGGTTGGTCTACACAGCCATTCACGGCGGTGAAATTAGAATCACCTCACCTATAAAGCTACACCATCGTCTTTCGAGACAGACGGGTGTCATGTCTGCCTTCTCTCTCTCTTCCTCTTCCATCTCTCTCTCTCTCTTCTTCTTTCTCTCTCTCTCTCTCTCTCTCTCTCTCTCTCTCTTTTTCTTCACATCATTTCTTTCTCTAAGTCGTTGTTGGCTATTTGTTGATATACAAACACGTTTTTTTTTATTAAAAAAATTACTTACTAAAAATGAGACACAAATTGAATGGTGTATTCCAACTTCATCCAAAGGTACCACTTAGACTTATTTGATTCCAAAAGAGTGAAATTAAATCAGTTATGAGAAGATTATATAAAGTTTAAAGTGCGGTACACTGGGATACGACGAACGATTCAGGTTACGAACGATTCCGGTTACGAACGATTCAGGTTATGAACGATTCATGTTACGAACGATTGAATTTTTGTTGTCTCGGGTAACAAACAATGCACCCGTTTACGAATGAAGGAGAGAGTTAAATAGGAAGGTTTAACGTTTGGGACAATCGATCTGTTACAGTATAAACAATGAGCTCGCAGTACTAACATTGCTTAGTGTTAACCTAGTAGCCTAGAAATAGCCTAATTATTATGAAACATGAAAATGGCGATCACGTGTGACGCGTCGCTAATGAGTACAGCATTCCATAAAGCAACTATATCCACAATTATAAAGAAAAAAGGTTTACTCGAATGAGTCGATGTGGCTTTAAGGCGTAACTAAGCTGCAGATCAAGATCATGAACCGTCACTTGGAAATGTCCACACATCGCATCCAAAAGGTGTCCCGCTCTACCCGATTTCATCAGCTCAAACTGCACGTCCCACACTCCTCCATACACATTGCCAGTTGCATATATATTGTTGTAAGTGATAGTTGCAAAAGTTGAAGTTTATGATGCTAGAAACTGAAACGCTTTTCCTTTTTAAAAATTTTTTTGTGCTTTATTTTGACTCCTCTGTTTTATTTTTGTGTTTTGATTCAAAGGTGACTCCACATACTTACCAAAGTATGAAGTCAAGATTTAAACTGATCATGAGCCGACCTCATCTGTACAATATTCCTGATGAATGGATAGCAAAGCTGGAAGAAACATGTCATAAAGATTCAACAAAAGTTAGCGATGCTTCAGGTACATACAACACTTTATATATCATTTATGTTTAAAGAAGATACATTTTCTCTGTAGCCAGATTGAAGATACAAATAATTAGATGAGAGTTTAAGAAGGTAATTTCAAAACCAGATTCCAGTGACAACAAATAAGATCAAGCAATGAATTCTGTTGTAATCAAATTAAGTTCTTTAGCAAAATTCAGACTTAAGTCTATGTACAGCAGTGAATTTTAGGGGTAAATGGTCCAGGTATTATTATTATTTTTAATAGGTTTGACTTAATTGCAGAACGCTATCATCACCATGGAGGGCTCTGGCTTGACTCACCACCTGCTTCCACTCAGACCTATCTGTTGCTTTCTTTCTCCAGGCCTGGACCCCAATCTGTTGCAGATCCATCTCAACATCATTTACCATCTCAGTCTGGGTCTGCCTTGAGGTCGTTTTCAGTGTATTTGACTAACTTTTACTCCTCTGCTGGTTTGCATTTATTCAAGGTAGCCAGTTTAGCGTAGTCTGCCCTTCTTTATCTTAGCCACTATTGTAGGATCTCTGCAGAGCGCAACAGTTTAATATATTTTTTTTAATGTGCATGTATTTGTAAGTGACATACAGAGATGAAAATGTAAACAATTTCACATGTTAAACTCTTAGAAACACCAAGAAAAATAGCCAAAAACGTTAAGACCAATATATACCAATACATTTTCACACTTTAAAAATTCATTTTTCTAAAATGATATTCTAAACTGCTTATGTGGTAAAAGATTAAGATGTTTTGATCGAGAAATTAAAAAGTGAGTAAATAGCCTTAAAATGAAAAAATTGGCTAATATACAAATGATTTTATTATCTGGATGTTATAGATGAAAGCGTAAATTCCTTTACATTATGTGTGGACGATGTTTAGTTATGTCAATTTTATTTGCTTTTTATTTTCTTTATGTTTTTGCTTTCCTTCTGTTAGCATCAAGTGTTACTGAACTTTTTCTTATTAACCTGCTTTTTCTCACTCTGGCCTTTCAAATTCCTTTTTAATCTAGGAATAATTACTTGTAAAAACCCAAGAAAATTTAAAAACAAAAAGAGAAAAATAAAGATATTTTCACTAATAATTACTTGTAAAAACACAAGAAGAATTTGTAAAAAAAAATACTAAAATAAAGATATTTTCACTAATAATTACTTGTAAAAACATAAGAAGATTAAAAAAATATATATAAAATAAAGATATTTTCACTAATAATTACTTTTAAAAACACAAGAAGATTTTAAAAACAAAAACTAAAATAAAGATATTTTCACTAATAATTACTTGTAAAAACACAAGAAGATTGAAAAAAAAAGACTATAATAAATATATTTTCACTAATAATGACTTGTAAAACCACAGTAAGATTTAAAAAAAACACACTAAAGATATTTTCCCTAATAATTACTTGTAAAACCACAAGAAGATTAACAAAAAAGACTAAAATAAAAGATATTTTCACTAAGAATTACTTGTAAAAGCACAAGAAGATAAAAAAAAAATAATACTAAAATATAAATGATTTCACTAATAATGTTCCAGATGATGAAACAGGTTCATTCAGTAAAATTGATGAATGGAAAAACAGAGAGTCAAAAAGTGAAAGATGTAAGTTTGAATGTAATTAGATAAATCTGTAAATAAACTTATTGAACAGAAATAACATTTTGGTGATGTCCTGTCATAATTGGTTTTTATTATTGATTAGTCAAATAAAGTAACTTTAAAAAATATTTTTTATCAATCTGATTGTAACTGATATTTTAAGGTTATTTTTTTTAAAGTTATGTTTAGTTCATTCACAACTAAAGTTACAGTGATTCTTATTCCCAATTGTTCTTTGTAAAAATAAACATTGTCTACGTTATTCAGTTGTTGTTATATTTTCAACTACCAGATAAAAAAGATAAGCAGATGTTGAAAAGATCAACAAATGATAGAGGCAACATACAGGGAGCTGAACGCCTCGACAGCTCTGATGATGACCTATATACAACAGATATTTCCCCAATCCAAAATCTAGAGAGGGTAAATGACTCGCTGTCATCTGAATCTGTGTCATCTGTCATAATTCCAACTACACCTGACCAAAACGATTCAACATTATTTGTACCTGAAAGACACGCAAGTGGATCACCTGGTCACCGCACGCAGCACAACGATTCATCATCTTCTGGATGTACTACACCTGCAAGAAGATTACCTCGTCAGAAAAAAAATCTAAATGATTCATCACCGTCTGTATGCATTAAATCTGCAAGGAAATCGCATAGACAAAAAAAACACATCATCAAGTCGTCACCATCTCTAAAAAATCTCTAGTCAATCAATTTTTTAATTACATGATGGTAAACTTAGTTTGCAAAGAAAGGGAGTATAATAAAAACTTTGTTTTTATGGGTTAGTTTATTAACTAGTTTTTGAAGACCACCTAAAACTTTATTTCAAACATGGAACCAGATTGCACTGAGAAAATACATGGCTAATAGCATGGATAGACTTGCTCATTGCTATACAAATGAAGACCACAGTCTATTTCTTTAATAATCTTGATTGAGTTTCTACATATTGTGCTGTGAATTGTTGCTTGATCTAGTTACACTCTAGTAAATGTTCCATCATCAAATAGTCTAATAATTATTTCCTTTGCAGTGCTAAGACTTATCTTACAAATTATGCTTTTCTGGGAATTAAGTTTTCTTTGTGAAAACTATATGCATATTATAATAAAAATATACACTTTTCAATTTTGGACAATATTTTGAAAAAGTAAAATATTTATGACACTCTATATTCGTGTATAGATATAACATAACATATTTTAAGCAATGTTTTGGTATAAGTAAATGAAAATAAAAATTTGTGAAAAATAAGATTTGACTTAAAGATTTGAATTTGTATATTCAGTATCTCACTAAAAATTTTCACGTGGAGACACTGGAGGCTTTATATCTTCTGAAAGCATTTCAATAAAGTTTAAAGACACTCTTAGAATATTTGCAGTGTAAAAACTAAAAAGTTAAGTTATATGTCAGTGCATTCACTTATGAATAAAACAAAGACAACATTTTTATAATTAAAATAATATTTTGATAATATTATTTATAATTATATTTATATGTGGTAAAAATATTCTGTTGTTTTCAAATCCTTGTTGATAAAATCAAAGTTTAAATTGCTCGCTGTTTCATCCAACTTATTTTTAGACTAAAAGTTAATATAACTATGGATTAATGCATTAATATAAATAATAATATAGTTTTCAAGGAATTTCGGTAGGTCTGACTACAATGGGTATACTTATTATAGAATATTCTTTGATGAATTTCAGTTTCAGAAAAAAAAACATAATTCATCTTTTATGCATGGTGATGGGGTTTGTTTGACTGATGAATGACAGACATACACACAGAAGTGCTCCAGACATAACCTTATTTGTAGAATACCCAGCCTTACAAGATACTCAAGCACGCACTGAACTTTGTTTCTTTGATACCGGTCAAACTGGACAAAGGCTAGTCTGGTCTATATGCAATGTTATAAGTAACTAAAACAGTGTTTGTGGATGAAATCATACATGGACAACTGATAATGGCTATTCTGTAAGTGTAAAGTATGACCTCAGTAAGGATGGAAAGAATGTTGACAAACTATTTATTGCTACAACCTAAACAAAGGTCAAGCTAATCAGGCTAAAATAAACAGAGCTGAGTGGCCGGCTGGTCCTGTAGTTAGTTCACCAGACTGTCAACTGATAGGTCACCGGTTCTAACCCTGCCGCTGACCGATCCCTGCCGCTGACCGATCCCTGCCGCCCTGGGCCAAGTGCCTAGTGGACGTAAAAATCTCCCATCTAGAAGGATCGTTTGTAAAACTTAAAAGAAGAATGTGCTGAGGTGTCTTCTATTAAAAAAAAAATTTTGAATGGCAGATTGAGTTTAATGATCATTGAAACGATTAAATGTGAGACACAGTTTAAAGTCGACACATTTGCTTACAATTTGATGTATTCAGTTTTAATGAATATTAAAATTAATTAAACATATTTATTACAACATAAAAATAACGTCATAGATATAAACAACAAGAAGATATTTAGATATAAAGTTTATTTAAATACAGAAACAATAAACTGTTTCAAATGTTTTGAAGTAATATTTAATATGTTTATCATTTATACAAAATAGGGGCCTATACACTTAACAGAAGAGAATATAAATATCTTTATATCTAAACAAAAAAAAATTAATGACATACTAGTAATTCAATACAAGGAACAACCAACTCCACTGTAATTAAGTCCAGACTTTAAACTTCCACTATGGACAAAGTCAGTAGACCAACCACCAACATACCCCACACAGTGGACAGTGGCTCCACTACTTCCTGGACATGTACATGTTTTGTAGGTAAACTTATGCTCATCCTCATCCCTCCCCACCAGTACCTTGTCCATCCATTGACCAACACTGACCTGTTTAGAACATCCATGAGGATGTGAAACTATAAAGTTCAACTTTTCATTATCTCGAGAGTCAATGTATTTGTTCTTGACTTTCTTCCTGACATCATAAAAATGTGTCTCCATTTTCTTCAATTTATTGCCCAAATTGTCATTACAAGTCACACAGATAAACCCACACCTGTCATCTTCAATGTTTACATAACGTACACGTAACTTATCTTGAAGAAAAAGCAATTCACTATCTTCACTATCATAAAACAATCTCAAGGTCGTGTGGCTTGCCTCAATGTTATCAACAACCACATGTGCAGCTGTAGCCACACCAATCTTCCACCAAATATTGCAGGGTTTGTCTGAAGCTTCACATTTATCACATGGACATGTTGTATAGTTCCTTTGTTTATATTCATCTGTGTACATTATCACCCACCTCACCATCCCAGTTCCTGTCCTCAATGTTTTCTTTCCTCTCAGTTCAGACAAAAAATACGGAATCTTTGTGTTTGGCCAAAACTCTGGTCTGTCTGGACTGGTCATTGTGACACTTAGTCTAACTGTCAGGTCAGCTGCAACTTTGATGAGCTCATACAAATCACTGTCACGGTGACCTTCTGGTAGATGTCCTAAGCTGAATGATTTAATAGGTATAAACTCTGGATGACCTGGATTCTTCTTACAGTAAGTCACATGCTTGTGCAACTCGGCTTCTCCAAAAAATGAAATTTGATTTTCATGTTCACCTGAACAGGTAAATACAAATATTACAAACTGTGTTTACTTTATGTCAAAGATAGGAATTATTTTTTAATAGCAATATAGGCTAATCAATTATACAAAATATTCATATTTAAATTTAAAATTTAATACACAAATAATTTACCTATTAGCAGTTTATTTGACTTGTCCTCATTTTGGTTAGGAACTGGACAAACCCAATCTGAAATGTTCAGTTTACATAGTGTTACGAAACGCAAATTCCCTACATTGTAATGTTAATAAGCCAACTAAATCATTTAAGCGAATTGCGTTTAAACGATATAAAATATTTCTCAGCTCAAAGTTTCCCCCGGGTTTTTCCTAACCTAATTAGAGCATTATTGTTTTTTTATTAACCTCGATAAAAACAT
The DNA here is from genome assembly GCA_949126835.1 of Anisus vortex. NCBI lineage: Eukaryota > Metazoa > Mollusca > Gastropoda > Planorbidae > Anisus > Anisus vortex. The sequence goes on along the minus strand of OX421505.1, from coordinate 5,575,097 downwards.
GAACTGTGCACGTAAACACAGCGTGTCAAGGTCGTCCGGTCTCTCCTTATTTTGTTAGAGCATTATTGCTTGACATTCTGATCACGCAGTCAACATGCAGGCTTGATTAAAATATTCGTGTCACTAGGCTGGCTGGATTTTCCAACGATTGACCCATAATATATTTCTACGCGATTCGACACTTTTAGTCAGTTCTTGGTGTGCATTCGATCTAGTAACATCAAATATTCTCCGCTCTGAGTATCGTTTCTATTTGATTTGTAGTATGGAATAAAATTTATTATTCTACTATTAACTACAATGCTATATTATGTTTATTGAGGATATTCATTACTAATTGGAATATGTGTATTTCTTGATTGTGTATATAATATTATTTGGATTCCTACTGGATTGATGTTGTAAATTAAACCAAATTTATCGTTGCTTTCTACACAACTTGGTTAACGTCAATATTTCAAAGTTATATACATGTGTGTATGTGTAATATTTATTCAACTATATTAATAATTTACACTACAACTCAACATCGAGGTTCTTGCTGTATAATATGAGCCACACAAATAATTATACATGGAGTAAATCAACTGAAAACTCTAAAACTACGCTATGTGAATTGCCAGGGGATACTAAGAACCACGGAATACTCTAGACAACTACAAATAAACTTCAGAATGATATAATAAGATCTTCACTAATACAAGGATACTCACACTAATAATAACAATACTATAACTATTATTTTCATAAATTGAATGGGGGCTCTAGCCGTAAAAACATTATAAATTATAATTATAATTGTGTGATATAAATAGAAGGTCTCATCCATGATTTATTATGGTGAATAAATTGCCTTGTAATAAAATGGGTTTTGCTCGTCAGTGATTTACTAACAAACGTTTAGAGGATTTACTTCAACTTCAAGAATCGTTATACTATTTACACAAACTATTTACAACTGCCGTAATACATACTCGTAACTTGGATGGATTGTGTTGGAAAATATGAACAATATACAATATACTAAAGATTGTGATTGAATTGAACATTGCTATTGAGAATCGGAAAACTTAACTATTCAGCCTGGAAAATTATCTGGTGTATTACCTTATCAAACAAAGTAACTCTAAGAAAGTATTATTTTTATGACCTTGTTGTGACAAATCTGAACTGTGTGGTGTAGTGAATTATTCAAAGGACAGAAAGTAAGTTGGACTCTTTATTGTATTATTAACAAGATTTATAGTAACTTTTAATATATAAAATGGAAGCCACAAATAATCTTACATTGGATCCAGAGATATTTGATCTAACCTCAGAACAGCTTAATAAAATGTCGATGATACAACTAAAAGAATTGGCTAAATCATTGGGCATTCCTATCACAGAAACTAGGCCATCAAAAACTAAATTACTTCAAGAGGTAACTGAGTGTTTAAGAAAACAAGGTACACTAATTATTGAAGAAACTACTGCTAATGATAACATTAATGATGAATCAGATGATGAATTACCTTTTCCTATAAAACAAAGAGTAAAGCATACAACTGGTGAATTAAGTGAAGAATTGAAATTTAAACTTGAGTTAAGAAAGATGGAATTAGAGATGGAAAGAGAAAGCCAGAGAATTGAGATGGAAAGAGAAATAGCAAGAGAGAAAATAGCAAGCCAAGAAAAAATTGAGATAGCAAGGTCTCGAACGTCAAATCATTCGAATGCAAGCTCTGAAGCAGATGCAGAACTGTATAAGTTTAAGAAACATATTCCAGTTCTTGAAGATAATTCGGTGGAAGAGTTCTTCATGATTTTCGAGAGAAACGCTAGAGACTATAAATTTCCCGAGGGCAAGAAAGCTATACTCCTACGCTCAGCTCTGAACAAAGGAAAGGCACTTGATGTTGTATTAAGTCTTACTGAAGAGGAATTGTATGATTATGAACTGATCAAGAATAGAGTACTGCTAAGTTATGCACTAACACCTGAAAAATATAGAAAAGTGTTTCGTGAGTCTAAGAAAGAACAGGAACAATCCCATGTTGATTTTCTAAGACAGAAAAAGAAATATTTTGAAAGATGGATTCGATCCAAAGGTGTAAACAAAGACTTTGATAAATTAGCTAATCTTATGCTAATGGAAGACTTTAACAATAACATCAGAGGTGATGTAAGAATGCATTTAGCAGACAAAGGTGTAGAACAATTAGAAACAGCAGCAGTAATGGCAGACGAATATGTTATTATCCATTCCAGCAATAAATTTACAACAGTAGATAAATCTAAATTCCAGAATCGAGATATGAAGGTAGAAAAGAAAACCATGAATCCAAATGAATCCTATCAATCAAAGAGACATCAGCAGAGCAATGAAGGTCCAACTAATTCCAAGCCAACCTGTAGCCATTGTAAACGAATTGGACATACTAAGGAAAAGTGCTGGATATTGAATGGGAACCCAAATAAAAAGAATGTTGTCTTATCGTATGTAGCAATGCCAAAACAAAGAACTCATGAAAATGTAAAGAAGGATATTAGAACTCAAACAGAGATACCTAGTGCTAATGCAGATAACCTGACAAAACACACGTATCTAGGAAACTTGAAACCAGAAATAGTTCCTGAAATAGAGACAATGGTTTTCAATAATTCTAATTCTAATCTGAGCTCCAAGGAGTCTATATCAGATAGAATCACCATGAGTACTAAACATACCTCTTACAAAAATAACTTGGATACAGATCTCATCGATACTGAGATACCAAGCAATTGTTTGCCATTCATTGAAGAAGGTACCGTGTCATCCATAATAAATGGTGTCACTAGTGAAAACAACATCAGAATACTCCGTGATACAGGGGCTGAGGTTTCACTACTTTTAGAGAATACTGTTCCTACGTCACAATCGACATATACAGGACAGGATCTTACTATTCAAGGTGTATCAAGGAAAAATGTACAAGTTCCTTTGCATCAAATACAGCTGAAGAGTGCGTACTTCACTGGAAATGTAGTTGTGGGTGTATACAAATCACTTCCGTTTAAAGGCGTTTCTTTAATACTGGGAAATGATATTGCTGGAGATGTGGTGCATTCCATATCCAAGGAAAAACAATACCTTAATAAAAGTGAGAGCTTTATCAAACCTATATGCATCGTCACTAGAGGTATGGCCCAACAACAAAAGTCTGTCGAAACCATGTCAAAATCAGAAATAGAACCAGAGATTGACCTACAGGCAACTTTCCTGGCTGACATTTTGAGTGGTCCCTCAGTCAAGACTACTGAAAGTAATTTGTCACCTCGACAATTACTCCTATTAGAACAGAATAGAGATTCAGGAATTAAACACCTGAAGAAAAAGGTGATAACTGAACAGGAGGCAGAAATTAAAGGAAATGGATTTTTTCTGAAGGAGGGAATATTAATGCAAAAATGGAGAGATGTGAAATGTGATAGTGACAATTGCAGAGAAGGAAGTCAGATTGTGGTACCAGCCATATATCGTAATGACATCTTACACATGGCTCATGACACGCCATATGCTGGTCATCTAGGAGTGAACAAGACTTACCGTCGAATTCTTCCGTACTTCTATTGGCCTGGACTACATCGTGACGTCACAAAATACTGCAAGTCATGCAATACATGCCAGATAGTTGGTAAACCTAACCAGACTATACCGGTAGCACCTCTAAAGCCAATACCTGCCTTTGCAGAACCATTTAGCCACTTGCTAATAGACTGTGTAGGTCCTTTGCCTAAAACAAAGACAGGACAACAGTACTTATTCACTATAATGTGCACTGCCACGAGATACCCTGAAGCTATTCCGCTACGCACCATTAACGCAGATAAGATATCTGACGCACTGATTGCATTTTGTTCAAGATACGGTCTTCCAAAGACTATTCAGTCAGACCAAGGATCTAACTTTACATCAAAGCTGTTTAACCAGGTCTTAAAGAAACTAGGCATCCAACATGCAACTTCAACTGCGTACCATCCGCAAAGCCAAGGTGCCCTAGAAAGATATCATTAGACTCTGAAAACAATGCTCCGCACATACTGTTTTGAGAACACTGAAGACTGGGATCGCGGTATTCCATTCGCTCTTTTCGCGACTAGAGAAACTGTGCAGGAATCTCTTGGATTCAGTCCGTTCGAGTTAGTGTTTGGACATTCAGTTCGAGGACCTCTAAAACTGTTGCAGGAAACCTTGTTAAATTCTGATGAAGAGACTGGACTCGTAGCTTATGTGGAACAATTTAGCAATAGAATCTATCATGCTTTTAATCATGTTAAAGATAATCTTTTGCAGGCTCAGAAAAGAATGAAAGGGTACTATGATGTCAAGGCCAGATCCCGATGTTTCCATCCTGGTGATAAAGTCCTCATGTTGACCCAATTGTCTGGACAACCCCTGAGTGCAAAATATACAGGACCATATCAGGTTTTAGATAAAATCAGTGATGTAACATACCTTGTAAAAACCCCTGATAGAAGGAAAACACAGAGACTGTGCCATATAAACATGCTAAAACCTTATGTTGTTAGGGAAGAACAAACTGACATTAGGCCAGTGAGTGCTATCAAAACTGTTGAAACACCCCCGCCTAAATTTAAAAAGACAATCATAGAAAGTAAACTTCAAAACACTGAAGCACTTAAAAACCTCAATGATAAACTGACACATCTAGACTCAGGTGAACAGACTTCTATCAAGGGTTTAATCTATGATCATGTAAATTTGTTTAGTGATGTTCCTAACAAAACAACTTTGGTTACCCATGATGTAGTTTTAAAAGATGATAATGTTAAACCTGTCAAACAACATCCGTATAGGGTTAATCCCATACAACTTGAACACATCCGTAAAGAAATTGATTATATGCTGAGCAATGATATAATTACTCACAGTAACAGTGATTGGTCATCCCCATGTGTGTTGGTTCCCAAATCTGATGGTTCACTACGCTTTTGTGTAGACTATAGGAAATTAAACCAAGTGACAAAAACAGATTCGTATCCCATACCACGGATAGATGATTTAATCGATAGAGTAAGCACTGCAAACTATGTAACTAAGATTGACTTACTAACAGCTTATTTCCAAATCCCATTGACAGATAGGGCTCAGGAGGTATCAACTTTTGTTACTCCTGATGGATTATATAAGTTTAAAGTAATGCCATTCGGAATGGTCAATGCTCCAGCTAGTTTTCAAAGACTAATAAACACTATTATCCATGATATCCCACAATGCCATGCATATCTGGACGATATCGTAGTGTTCAGTAATAACTTTAATGATCATCTACATCAGTTAAAACTATTATTCCAAAAACTAAAACAGACTAATCTTACTATAAACCTAGTTAAGAGTCAATTTTGCCATGCAGAAATTGAATATTTAGGTCATGTAGTGGGTAATGGCAAAGTAAAACCAGTGAATGCCAAAGTCAAAGCTATACAGGAATTCCCTGTCCCTAAAACGCAGAAACAACTTCGAGGATTTCTGGGTATGGCCGGGTACTACAGGAAGTTCTGTAAAAACTTTTCTATTATCACTTGCCCTTTGACAAATCTCTTAAGAAAGAAAATTCAATTTAAGTGGACTCAGGAATGTGACCAAGCCTTTAATGATATAAAAGACATACTGACCAAGGCACCAGTATTAGTCTCACCTGATTATACTAAACCCTTCAGAATAACGGTAGACTCGTGTAATACAGGAATGGGCGCGGTAATCTCACAAATAGGAGATGATTCACTTGAACATCCCATTAGCTTTTGTTCAAAAAAATTTAACCCACATGAGGTAAATTATAGCACAATAGAGCAGGAATTACTAGGACTTATCCAAGCATTGAAACATTTCAATTACTATGTAAATGGTTCTCAGTTCCCAATCGAGATATTCACTGATCACAATCCACTAGTATTTCTTTCCCGCATCAAACAAAATCAGCGCATTCTAAGATGGAGTTTGTTTATTCAAGCTTACAACTTAAAAATAACTCACTTATCTGGAAAAGATAACATCGTCGCGGACACCCTATCGCGCATGTAACAAATGTATAAGGGGATAGATAACTTCATGTATATATTCTGATAATCCTAACTAAGAGAATTGGATCATTTAAAATATAAATGCATGAATATATGAATATGTTGTGATTATTTTATGCAATATCTTATGCCTTATTTTATGCCATGAATATTTCCATTTGCTAAAACAAATATTATTATTGTTGTAGGAAAAAAGAAAGAACCTAATAAGTTACTTATAAATATTATGGATTTATGAACATAATTTTTCTTTATTAGTAAGATAATGAATGAACAGAAATGTACATCCTTATTTTGAAACAATCAAACTATAGTTGTGATTATGTAAAAACCAAAATAGAGTAATGTGCATACACTTCACATGCTTACACACTTAAGATTAAATTCTTACTCTTAAGTTTATTTAAATATTAATTTCATTTACGTTGAATTAATTAATGATTGAATTGTTTAATATGATAACATTAGTTATGTTGATTTTTACCTTATAAATAAGATGATGATGTTTATAAGGAATGATATCTCAGAGAGTATAATTTTTTTAGAATAACGCGAACATGTGTTATGGTCTAAGGATAACTTGAGATCCTATATGATGTGGGTTTAATAGAATAAATTATTTCCCTTACTTGTCTTATTTAACGGACTACCCAGGTGGAGTCAGGTTTTTTTTGTATATTGTTCAGAACTAAAGTTAAGCGCAGGCGGTTCTAAAAGAAATTGCACACTTCTATTGTTTAGTATGCAATGTTCTTTTCCTTTTGGTACGGGCGACTGTTACGAAACGCAAATTCCCTACATTGTAATGTTAATAAGCCAACTAAATCATTTAAGCGAATTGCGTTTAAACGATATAAAATATTTCTCAGCTCAAAGTTTCCCCCGGGTTTTTCCTAACCTAATTAGAGCATTATTGTTTTTTTATTAACCTCGATAAAAACATGAACTGTGCACGTAAACACAGCGTGTCAAGGTCGTCCGGTCTCTCCTTATTTTGTTAGAGCATTATTGCTTGACATTCTGATCACGCAGTCAACATGCAGGCTTGATTAAAATATTCGTGTCACTAGGCTGGCTGGATTTTCCAACGATTGACCCATAATATATTTCTACGCGATTCGACACTTTTAGTCAGTTCTTGGTGTGCATTCGATCTAGTAACATCAAATATTCTCCGCTCTGAGTATCGTTTCTATTTGATTTGTAGTATGGAATAAAATTTATTATTCTACTATTAACTACAATGCTATATTATGTTTATTGAGGATATTCATTACTAATTGGAATATGTGTATTTCTTGATTGTGTATATAATATTATTTGGATTCCTACTGGATTGATGTTGTAAATTAAACCAAATTTATCGTTGCTTTCTACACAACTTGGTTAACGTCAATATTTCAAAGTTATATACATGTGTGTATGTGTAATATTTATTCAACTATATTAATAATTTACACTACAACTCAACATCGAGGTTCTTGCTGTATAATATGAGCCACACAAATAATTATACATGGAGTAAATCAACTGAAAACTCTAAAACTACGCTATGTGAATTGCCAGGGGATACTAAGAACCACGGAATACTCTAGACAACTACAAATAAACTTCAGAATGATATAATAAGATCTTCACTAATACAAGGATACTCACACTAATAATAACAATACTATAACTATTATTTTCATAAATTGAATGGGGGCTCTAGCCGTAAAAACATTATAAATTATAATTATACTTGTGTGATATAAATAGAAGGTCTCATCCATGATTTATTATGGTGAATAAATTGCCTTGTAATAATAGTAATAAATATTATCTGATATTTTGTTCTGTTTAATTTTGAGGCTATAATAAAAATCATCATCCTGATCCAGTAGCCATCTGTACTTATGTTTATCTGAGCATTGCAATAGGTTGTTAGATAATATTACATTACAACTATGGACATATAAGAAATACCATATTTTTAAACAAAACATTGTATTTTCAATTTATACACGAGCTGCAAGTAGGTCTATTTATAATGGAGAAAGGGGGGGGGTAATATATATATATCTAACACCAGTATAAAAATTATGGCAAAGCTGGTCTACATTCTACATTGACCTATATTATAGTTAAGGACATTCAAAGACGAAATAATTAGCCTTTAGTCAATATAGAGATAGTTTTTGTATACAGTATAAATAAAAGTACATTTTTTACCTGAATGTTCCATTGCAATAAGTAGCAATGTTAGTTTTAATTTGTCTTTATATTTGGAGTTGAATCTAATAATCTATTGTCACGACTACAACCTAAGTGTATTATTATTATTTATTTTTTGTAGTCCCTTAACCTTGGCGGTCGTTGGGGGGAGCTAATGGACACTGAATGTCCATTAGTCCTCTCTTATTATTGTATTATAGTGAGGCTTTAATAGAGCAGATGGGTTCAATAGGGATTTGAAAGTTGACAATCTACTGCTAAAATTCTAATTTAAAATGATACAATCTGGAGCCAGAAATACTAAACTACCAGTAGCGTAGCCATGGCGGGGGTGGGGCAACTTGGAGCAAGGGGAGGAAAGATCCACTAAACCATATTCCTAAATAGTTAAGAAAACAAATTAAACTAATAAAACGTGTTGCGTTATCAATAATAAAATTTGGGTCATATTAAGCATGATAAAGTGCCCATGAGTCTTTTTCAAATAAAAGAGAAGACTTTTGAAGAAAATTAGTAAGGTAATTTTAATAATAAAATGTGGGGTCATTTAACGAAAAAACAACAACCTTTTGAAGAATGAAATAATCGAGTATCTAAACAGATTTTTAAAAAGCCCTCTGCCAAAATAAAAATAAATGCAAATATTTATAAGAATAAGAAAAACTAATAAGTGGTCCAAACCGTCTGAATGAAAAAAGAGGTGGAAAAAATTTAGCTGATACGAAGTACCGTATATTATATATATATATATATATATACATATATTGGCGTTTGGTTTGCCAGAAAAAAAATTGCTTTTTAAATATAGGAGAAAAATAGCTTCCGGCCCCGTCTGATGGAACTGCAGGGGCCCAAGGTGTGCACTATCTCTGTCCGTACGGGAAAAGCAAAGCCTGGGAATGGTGAAAACCCGGGCGCTGTTGTAGCTAAGCAGCAGTCGAAAGTCACCCTCTGCCAAGCGGAGCACAGATCCGACAAGCCCCACCTAGGAGCTTCGTGTAGCCGGACTGGAGAGGCCCGTTCGCGGGATTCCCGGGTGAAAAGGCAAGACACGATAGGACTCTGTTCCCAGGATAAGCAGAAAAGCAGCTGCCATTTGCCAGCCAGGACATGTAGCCGCTCTAGACGGGAGCATTCCTGGAAGACTGGAGGTCAAAGCGGCCTACGTAATGGCAGTAAAACCAGGGCTGGTGGTACCCTGTGTCCCGGTGTACATGACATACATCCGGGGAATCCCACCTTGGGTGGTCAGGTCAGTCACAATAAGACCGCGTTCTGCCAATCCCCGACGGTGACTCCCGCGACTAGTGATACGGCGCACAGATCCAACAAGCCCTTAGGGGTTTCGTGTTCCCGGTTTAGGGGTGCTCGTGCGCGGGTATCCCGAGCTGAGAGGCGTAACACGATAGGACTCTGCTCCCAGCGAAAGCGGAGGAAGCCCGACGGTAGACGTGACCTAGGCAAAGGCTCGCACCAGAAGAGCGCCCAGCTCCGGGTGATGCACCTGAACGTGTTCGGCCTGATCCCCAAGTCTCTAGAGATCCTAAAACTCTTGCATGAGTATGATATTGACGTGGCAATGTTCCAGGAGTGCAAAATTGGTAAGAAGAGGGTGGCATCCTTTTCGGGATATACGATCTTCCGATGCACCTGCTGCTTGGGAGGCAGTGGAGGGCTGGCAACCCTTGTCCGAAGTTCACTACAAGCTCGAGTGGTGAACCGCAGAACGGGCAGTTGCAAGACCGATATCCTAACCCTGGAGGTGTTGAAGAATGGAAAGGCTTATACCCTGACCAACGTCTACAACCCTCCGAAGAAGGATTTGGACCTCACCGTGGAGGCACATCTTTCTCGCACTTGTATTGGCGGTGATTTCAATGCGGCATCACCGGCCTGGGGCTATGCTGTCGCCAACAACTCAGGACGACTGGTGGAGGAGCTATGCAACAGCACGACGCTTATCCGATTACAGGGTACCGATACCCCAGCTACCTTTTTCCACACGGGAAATGGTAGTGAATCGAGGCCGGATCTCACGCTCGTGAGTGCTGATCTGGCTGCTAGCACCTCTATGGAAGTCTTGGGCGATTTTGGGAGTGATCATTTGCCCGTGTTGGTCACTATCAATATAGGAAAAGCAAGCAGCGAACCTTCCGGGCCCAGGAAGTGGATCTACTCGAAGGCACGATGGGACGAGTACAGAGTGCGCACCGATCGCGCTCTTGAAGAAGTGCTTATCGAGACTGGGCCTATCGACTCAGTGTATGGTACGATGGTCAAAGCCATACTAGGGGTTGCCAGAAAGACGATACCAAGGTCACATGAGAAGCGCAAGTTCAGACCGTTTTGGACAAAAGCCCTAGGAGAGTTGGTCCGCAAAAGGAGGGCTGCTCGCAAGCTCGCGAGCAGGCGGAAGACGGCCGAGAGCCGTCGAGAGTACAACCGTTTAACGGCGGAAGTAAAAGGGGCTATCGCGGAGGCAAAGTTGTCGAAATGGACTGATACATGTGCTGGATTGGACCTTGCGGATAGCCGGCAGGCATGGAACCTAATCAACCACCTTGAGCGAGCTGAGGTAGCTAGCAGAGCACCAGCTTCGTTGGCAAGAGCAGGGGCAGGCCCCATGGTATCGGATACCAAGCGGGCTGAGATGCTCAACCGTCACTTCGTAAGTGTCGGAAAACTGGGTGGAAGAACGAGTGTGTCTGCTGGGCTTGATAAAGTCCGGAAGGCAAACGAACGCCACATGACGGGAGAGGGTGAGGCTAGCACATTCACGGTGCCCTTTACTCGGCAAGAACTGGAGTATGTTTTGAGACGGTGCAAAGCGAAGAAGGCCCCTGGGCTGGATGGGATCAGCAACGAGCTGATCACTCACCTTGGGGCTGGTGGCAAGGGCAAACTCTTGGAGCTCGTAAATCGAACATGGTCTGAAGGTGTCCTACCGAAACAGTGGAGAGAGGCCTTGGTGGTACCCATCTTGAAGAGGAGTAAAGACCCGGGTCAGGCCGAAAGCTACCGACCGATTTCCCTAACATCGTGTGTAGGGAAGGTAGCTGAGAGATTAATCAATAGGAGGCTTGTGAGGTTCCTAGAGGATAATGGACTGGTTACCCCCACTCAAGCAGGCTTCCGTAGCGGAAGAAGCTCGATGGATCAGGTGACGCTCTTGGTCCAGAAAATGGCTGACGGGTTTCAGCGGAAAGAGTCTACACTAGCAGTGTTCCTGGATTTTAAACAGGCCTATGACAAGGTCTGGCGGCCGGGGTTGTTGTTGAAGCTACAGAGGCTAGGAATAGCCTCTAACATGTACAATTGGATCAAAGGGTTTCTATCCCGAAGAACAGTTGCAACTCGTTACGGGAAAGCGGTTTCTCGGAAGCGCGTCCTGGAGCAAGGATTGCCCCAGGGCTCAGCACTGTCCTGTACATTGTTCCTGGCTTTTATCAACGACCTGCCGAACTATCTGGGATGCTCGTCGCTGCTTTTCGCAGACGATCTTGTGGTCTGGTCGACCGGGAGGGAAGCGCGTGCTCTCGAGCGGGCCCTCCAGCAGGATTTGAACGCAGTAGCCTGTTACGCCAAGCTATGGGGTATGGAAGTAAACTGCCTAAAAACAGTTTACTCGCTCTTTACCCTCGGAATCGATATCCTCAAAGATCCGATCGAGCTGAACATTGACGGCCGCGCCCTGGCATGCGACCAGAAGCCGGTCTATCTCGGAGTGACACTGGACCGAAAGCTAACGATGTATGACCATGTGAGGTTAGTCCAAGAGAAAGCATCTTCTAAGCTGAACATTGTCAAGAGACTGGCCAGTACTGGCTGGGGTGCGAAGGCGAGTGTGTTGAGAAATCTTTACCTAGGAGCGGTAAGATCTCAGATCGATTACAGCCTCCCGGTGCAAATCTATGCGTCTGATACTGCTTTGAAGACGTTGGACTCTGTACAAAATCAAGCCCTCAGACTAATATGTGGAACGTTCCGAACCGCCCCGACATCGGCTGTTGAAATCATGGCAAACGTGCCGCCTCTGAATGGGAGAAGGAAAAGGGCCGTTATTACTGCTTACGAGCGGTATAAGCGGTTGGAGGAAAGTTCCCCCCTCAGGATGCTCGTGGATTCCTGGGTGGGAAGAGCTCGGATCTCAATGCAGTCCTTCATGCACCACGCACTGAAGCTCAGCGCAGAGATTGGACTCCCGGTCGACCGCATGCCCATGCGGACGGGAGTGGAACCTCCTCCTCACCTATCTTTCAACCTACCAGAGATACGGGCGAACCTGATGGAAGCAGTCGGACCCAGCGCTTGCCTGACTGAGAGGCGCGCAGCTGCTCTAAGGACGGTACGGGCATACTCGGGATTCGTTGAGGCATACACTGATGGGAGCGCGATCAGTGGTACCGAAGCGCGTTCTGGGTATGGTGCTCTTGTGTCGTACCCGAAGGCAGAAGAAAAACGGGCTGAGCTAAGTGGGCCGTGTGGAGCAATCTGCATCTTTGATGCGGAGATGGAAGCCATCAGAATTGCCGTTGAGGCAATAGGGAAAACGTTCGAAGAAACACCATCTGCTCGTGATGATGTGGTTATCTTCACTGATGCACTTTCAGTTCTCCAAGCCATCGACGGCTTGGGGAGTTGGCCCGAACTGCTTGTCCGACTATTAGCTGCTATTTCCGATCTGATCCTCAGGTACGAGGTGAAGGTCATCTTGCAGTGGATTCCAGGTCATGCAGGAGTCCCTGGCAATGAGATAGTGGATGCCTTGGCCAAGAAGGGATCCCTGACACCCACTCCGGAGGGTCCGTCCACCTTCGCGAGTGCCCGCAGATCAATACGTGAGTGGGAGACAAGACAATGGAACAAGAGTTGGGACGAGTCTGACAAGGGTCGAGGTGTGTGGCAGCAACTAAAACGGCCAAATCGAGCTGATCCGTGGTGGAAGCTCCGCAGGAGAGAACAGGCTACGATAGCCCAGTTCCGTACAGGGCACTGCCCTATTGGTGCCTATTTCGGACGATTTAGGCCCAATTTCGATTCGCGGTGCCGACATTGCTTTGAAGCAGAAGAGACGGTCGAGCATTTGCTTTTAGACTGCCCTGCCTTGCAGGAGGAAAGAGTAGATGGGAATGGTCAACAGTTTGCACCATCCCTTTATGGGAACCTGGCTGTGCTACGTAGTACAAGTGTGTTTGTCCTCCGAATCCTAAGAGATTAGTCTCGATTCGATCACTCCGGTGAGTGAGGTTTAAAGTCTGATGGAACTGCTCAATAAGTGAAACCTGTTTCCTCAGAATACCTTATTTAAACTTTAAACCGACTCTCTTGTAGAAAACTAACTGGATACATTATGACATCATGCAATGACTTCCAACTGAAGAATACCCAACAGATCTACACTTTTTTTTTAAAATACACAATTAGGGCTTATCACACGAGCTAGACAAGAAACCGGCAACCTACGCCACACGTGCCAAACTTGGCACGCAGGGAGATTTACAATCAAACGCGGAGGACCCCTACAAAGTCAATTCAAATCTCTTCGACAAAAAAGTGAGAGCTAGAGCTGGATGACATTTAAGATGGTTGCACGCTGAATTGATTAGAAGTCCTACTTTGGCACACTATTACCAAAAGTTTGCCAACCCCTGAGCTAGACTACTTGTCAGTTATGTTTAAAAGTTGAGATTGCTCGTCATTTCAGTGCTTTTAGGTATTAAAATTAAAATTGATGTCCGAAAAAAACCATGGTAAACTTGTATCGTTGATAGATACTGTCATAAAGATTTTATAACAACATTTTTCTAGTTTTTTTCAAAATGTAATTTTAAATTAAATTGTTTCAATCCATTAGGCTACACTTATACAGTTCTATATGGAGTGAAACAAAAATGCTAATTAGCATCATATTTTATTTATTTTGTGTCTACGAAGTTTTTATTCTTATTTGTGTAAGAGGTGAGTTGCTAGTTTAAACTTGAAAGTTAATTTGTTTGTCGATTGTTAAGTTGCTAATTGATTGACTAACATTTTGTTAGTTGATTGTAAATTTGCTAGTCCAGTGTTGACTGTTGAGTTACTAGTTGAGCGTTGTAAATTAAATGTTGACTGTTACGTTGATAGCTCAGTGTTGACTGTTGAGTTACTAGTCGAGTCTTTTCTTAGTAAATTCAGGCTTTTCACAAACATAAGGTAAGTAAAACCAACACTCTTCATCTCCAAATTTATCATGAGGTGTGTAGAGATGGCCACACGCCCGTTGAGAATAAGCATCTGGTACACCTTGATAAAGAATATATATATATATATATATATATATATATATATATATATATATATATATATATATATATATATATATATATATATATATATATATATATATATATATATATATATTGTAAAGGATATAAAAAAAAACTATTTTTTAAATGTGTTGCTAATTAAATTCAACAAAATAATGGTCATTTCACACACATTATATCCAGTGGCGTACCGAGGGGTTGCGGACCGCACCGGGTGACACACTCTCAGGGGGTGACACCCGAATAAAAAAGACAATATTTAAAAATATGATAATTTTACAGAGTCTAGTCTGATAACAGAACGGATGGCAGATCATAATCAAATAAATGAAAATGACTAGCAGCACGGTGTGTCATCACCATACAGCATGCAGACAAGACAAGATGCAAAAGCTAAAGGAGATGTGCACCAGCTAACAATACAATGGTTCTTCAAGGTAATGCCCAATGGCGAGAAAATAATGCGTTCATGGATGGTTTACTCACTTGTCAGTGAGAAATTATACTGTTTTTGCTGCAGATTGTTTGTTGTTAATGTTATTGAAACAAAATCTAAATTTGTTACTGGGTTTGATAAGTGATGGAAACTGAGTCCAAAACTATATACCGGTAATCATGAGACATCTGAAGAGCACCTATGTTTCCTGGAAAAATGAAAACATTGGCAGCAGGACTTAAGCTACATAAAACAATTAATTGGTGCCGAAAGTATTGTCTTAATGTATAGGGAGAAAAAAAAAGTAGAGGGATCTCCTACACAGGTTGCTAGATATTTAATATTACATTGTTTCTTGCGAAGCAAAATCGGTCAGTTCGTGGCCACAACGAAGATGAATCCTCATTGAATAAAGGAAACTTTCTTGAGATGGTTTATGTAATTGATTCTATTTTAATTATTAGTGTTCTTCGGAGGCTAATAGAATCTCGAATTGTATGAGTTGAGCTGAACTTTGTTTCCTTAATGTTATTTTCACATTACGTATCCGTATAATAAACTTGATAAAGCAAATGTTTGCAGCAATGTATATATATATATTTATTATTACTCACAATACATTATCTACAGTACATTCAACAAATATGAATTATAAACACGAGTCCATGTTGCTATAAAAGTGTTTGCAAAATTTATAATAATATAGTATCAGTTATTACACAACCTCTTCTTCTACACTTTAGCTCTAACTGGTTTATCCTCTCAAAACACCTGACCAAGTAAAAGTTTTTTTGTCACTAAAGGCATGAAGACCTAACAACAGCTCACAATTCTGGACTTTTCTCTCAAAACAAAACACACACACATTATCAATACACACATACTTGGTCAAATGGAATTAAATGTACATTACAGCTTTCATCTCAGTCGTTCCTCTTGATTACATATTAGTTTAACCAGTGACAGTTTAGATGCTTTCGAAAATATGACCCAGTTCTGAAAGAGCACCAAATGAGACTACAGATAAGTAGGCCTACATGTACAGGGAAAGCATCTGCATCCTATCTTTCACCAAAAATTCAAAATGAATTTATAAATGTACTGGCCAGCCATGCAAAGAAAAATCTTGTTATGGATATAAAGGCCGCAATGTATTTGTGATTTTTTTTTGACAGCAACACCTGATATATCACACACTAACCAAATATCTGAAGTGATCAGATTTGTGAAAATCGACAGTGGGAAAGTTGAAAAAAGAGAAGTGTTTCTTGGATTTTTTACTCTAAGGAGGAGAAAAGGCTGATGACATCAGTTCTGACATTTTTAAAAATCTGAAAAGTGACGGACTTGATATAATGATGTGCAGAGCTTAAGGTTACGACAAAGCTGCTACAATGTCTGGAATCGATGGAGGTGTTCAAGCCATTTTGAAAAGAAAAAACAAGAAAGGGATAATGTGAATGAAATAGATTTTGATGAGGTGATTGACAAGTTTGCATTTTTTGAAGAGCAGAAAAGGAAACATTTAAATAAAATACATTTAATGTATAAATAACTAACCGTAAGGTTGTTTCAGTTGTTTAATGATTTTACTTTCTAATAAAGAATTAATATTGTTATCATATTTTAACTGTAGGCTTGTTTTAAGGAGACGAAAACTATGTTGAAAGTCGTGAGCGGGAGAAGGGAGTGACACCCAGGGAGGGATGACACCCAGGAGGGTGACACCCACATTTTACCGCACCGGGTCACACCAGCCCTCGTTACGCCATTGATTATATCAGCATACTGTTGATAAGCGTTTATCTAGCGTTTCTAATTTGTGACCCAGGTAAGTTTGTCATTGTGATAATTTTGTTTCCTACGATTTAACGTCTAGGCCTAATGACTTACAAGTGTAAAATGCTTTTGATTTTTTCTGTGTTAAAAAAAAATAAAATAACTCAAATATTAGCTTTTTTGTGCATTTTATGCGTTTAGTTATAATAAATAATCAACGTTATTATCAATATTGTGTGTTTCCTTGTTGTAGCCAGTAATGTAGTCTAAACTTATTTGGTAATGTGTGTTTCCTTGTTGTAGCCAGTAATGTAGTCTACACTTATTTTGTATTGTGTTTCCTTGTTGTAGCCAGTAGTGTAGTCTACACTTATTTTGTATTGAGATTCCTTGTTGTAGCCAGTAGTGTAGTCTACACTTATTTTGTATTGAGATTCCTTTTTGTAGCCAGTAGTGTAGTCTAAACTTATTTTGTATTGAGATTCCTTGTTGTAGCCAGTAGTGTAGTCTACACTTATTTTGTATTGAGATTCGTTGTTGTAGCCAGTAGTGTAGTCTACACTTATTTTGTATCCGCGATCATGTTGAGACTAACGGAATTTGAACGATCTTTGAATCTATTTTAACAACAGAATAAATAAAAACATTGCTTTAGCAGTTTTAACAAAAAATACTCAAATTACCTGGAGCCCAATAAGTTTTGTCAATAAAGGTTCCGTCATGCCAAATCCATTGAGCCCCTTCACGTAAAGAATCCAATCCAATCCAATTCCGACCTTTCTTATAATGTCTTAACGCCATTTGCCTTAAATCATAAGTGTTGAAAACAGCCAATCTTGATCCCATTTCTGTGCACAGAGAAAACCGATAAAAAACATTTTTTTTTAAATAATATAATTGTCGACATTTTAACAAAATGACTGTAATAGGAATGCATGAGGCCAATATGTGAGCATTCTATTTATTTGTTTCATAACGAGCTATAGGTCTACCTCGTTTGACAAGCACACATATAAATACACAAACATAAACTTAAACACACACACATATTTCAATATAAATTTCTCCCCGAGTGGCATCCGGGTATGGAATAAATTAATGAATACATTTAGGAAAACCAGCATATTAACTTAATTAAAAGACCTAATCCAAATGTGATAGTAGACTCAGACCAAGAATGAGCGAATGACGTAATATTCTTTTTTATAAAAATAGCATTTGTAATATATATAACATAAGAAAGACAAAATTTAAATAAAACTGCATCGGATATATTATCAAAACCACAATACAAAATAAGATTTTATAAACATTATTTACAAGAAAAGAATATAATAAGTAATCTATAGGTTCTTAATCATTTTGAGCTTTTAGCTAAAGAACTTTAAATTTTACCAACGAAAAATGAACATAATTTTTACAACCTTCACTTACAAAAATAGATCTAGTCTAAATGTATTTTATCTTAAACCAGTAAACAACAGAAAGTTTTATTAGAAAGTTAAAGATAAAATAGTGAGAAAATTCTAACTAGTTTATGAGTCATAGAGAAAGAGCTTTATAGAGATAAGGAGACAACCAGGACAAACTTAAATTCATAGGGAAAATGGAACACTTTTTTGAGAGATGGTTTAAGTAAAATAATATTTGCTATAAATTTCTCACACATTGATAGACGTTTCAGAATATTTTTCAATCGATTTGAAGTGAGTTAAAGAAATAAAGTAATATTATTCTAATCAAGCGGTGTTTTATAATGTAAGTTTTTATAATGTAAGTTTTGTTAATACGTTCATGCATCGAATTCTTTCTTCAACTTAATCAAATAGCTTAAGGAGAGTCATATAAAATACACAAATTGATATTTGTACAGATCAATGGCATCCTTCCGTCGCGCGAGACGATGGTGCATCAACTTGGTTCGAGGTTGCACTTCCTCGTGTGGCCGAGCAGGCCTATTCTTGAGTGACAGTCTTTCTTACAGCCTTTGCACACGTGTTTCGTGAATTCTATTTTCTTCGCCTTTCTTCTAGCCCTTTTATCTATGGTCTCCTCCATTCTACTTTCCTCTGCTATTTTAACCCCTTCCTGACAGCAGTGCGCCAGGTGGGCCGATCCTCCGCCTTCTCCTCCCAGTCACTTGTACTTATCCTGGCTGCTCTCATGTCCCTCATGCAGACATCCTTTAAGCGGAGGCCTGTTTTCCTCTTTCCAGTTGCCAATTCTCCATATAGGGGGTCCTTAGGGATTCTGCCTGGAATCATTCTGGAGGTATTCCATCGTTCCCAGGGGCTTTTCCACAGGCTAGGCAGTCGATGGCTTTGCTTAGCTCTTCCTTTGTGGGAATGGATCCTAGTTCTTCAATGAGCGGCATGTCGGGGATGTCAACTAGGGCGGTGCTGGAAACTGTGTTAACTGTTGCATACATTTCCAGGTAATGTTCAATCCAACGTTTGAGCTGCTCCGCTTCGTCCTTGATGATTTCTCCAGTTTTTGATTTTAGGGGTGCAATCTTTGACGTCGTAGGGCCGATTGCTTTTTTAATGTTTTCGTACATGGCTTTGGCGTTTCCCATATCAGCAGATGACTGTATGTTTGAGCAGAGGTTAAGCCAGTAGGTATTGACACGTTGGCGGGCAACCATGTGAGCATGCATCTTAGCTGTTTTGAGGGCGTGCAGCGTGTCGGGAGAGGGCTTCTCCTTGTATGCCAGGAGATATTTCCTTTTAGCTTCGCTGACAGGTTTCATTTCGTCCCAATTAGCGTCGAAATAGTCAGTGTTTTCGCATTTTTTTTTTAGCAAAGTCATGTATTGCTGAGTCGTAGATCGAGTCGCGGAGATCCGACCATTTGGAGTCGATAGTGACATTTTGAGTTGATTTTGGGAGGGCTTCTTGTATTTTTCCAATATAAAGCTGTGTTTTTACTGGTCCTTTATGCATTAGGTGTTTATTCGTTGACGTTTCTTTTCTTTGGAGTGATACGAGTTCCTTGTCATTTCTCGTACCTTGCTGGCCACCAGGGAGTGATCAGTGTCGCAGTCGGCACTATGGTAACTGCGGGAGAGAAGAACACTAGCAAGTTGTGCACGCCTGGTGATGATGAGGTCCAACTGGTGCCATTGGCGCGATCGAGCGTGTCTCCAGGACACTTGGTATATATCTTTGCATTTAAAGAAAGTGTTAGTCACACACAAGCCCCAAGAACAGCAATCTCTGTTCGTTCTCGTTTATCTTGCCCCTTCCGAAGAGACCAAGGCACGTGGACCAGGCCTCGTGGTCGCCCCCCACTCTAGCGTTGAAGTCTCCTAAGAGATAGATTGCCTCATTTTTGTGGATGCCGGCTATTGCTTGTTCTAAGGCGTCGTAGAACTGGTCATTCTCTTCTGAAGTAGAGCAGAGAGTTGGGGCGTACACACTAAATATGTTGGCTGCGCCCTCATATGTTCTGAGTTGTAGTGCGATGATCCTCTCCGTGCCTGATGATGGGGGTTCAATGGAGGGTAGGAGGGTATTCTTCACTGCATAACAAACGCCATGCTGTTTTGGTGCATCTGTGGGTCTGCCTTGCCAAAAGAATGTGTAATTTTTTTTTTTCAGTGAGCCGCTGTCTGGGAGCCTAGTCTCCTGAAGCCAGGCGATGTCAATTTTTAGCCTGTCGAGTTCTGTGTCGATGTTTCCTGTCTTCCGCATGTTGTTGATGGACTGCAGGTCAAATATGATGCCGGGACACATAGTCCTAACGTTCTAGCTTGCAATTTGAAGAGCTGGAGTCTTCTTTTTCTTTTTTGTATTTCCTGGTGCAGGGCTTTTGGCCCACTTGTTGAGCTGGTGCTCTAATCTCCACGCACCCAGTGGAGAAGGCAGACCATGACGGGATAGCACCTATTTGACTGGGGGCTACCCAGTTTAAGGCGGGCGGTAGCTGTCCAGTGAAACTTGTTTGTCTCGCCTACCGTCGGAAGCACACCCTGGTGTCAATTGAGCATTGGCTTAGAACCGGTAGACTGCTGCTTCCCATGTTTTGTCGACACCTTGCCGCGACGCTGGAGTGTCCTCTCCTGAGGTGATGCAAGCCTGGGCGGGTGATGTATGGAGAATTAGCTGTAGACCAAACAGCAGATTCCCCCCTCTCCACGTTACTGGTGTAACCAAGGGAGCGACTTGCGTCGATGCAGCTGGGCGCCAGTGACGTCGAGGAGAAGCCGGAATGTAGATAGCTTTGTATATACAGTCCGCCTGTAGGTACTCCGTTTCCTGATTTTCTGTCGGGGTTTACTCCCTCAGCCTTTCCCGGGTAACGGGTGTAGCCGCAAGGCAGCGGAGGTTTGGAGTCAAGGTTGCCTTCTCCTAGGTCCTAGAAAAACTACCAACATAAGTTAACGAGCCTCATCTACCCGAAGCGACTGGTTTTAAGGCGCCAGTTAACCGCCTTCGCCTCTTCTCCTGTTAGTAGCAACATGGTCCGCCGGGCTTAAAGATTTAAGCCGCACGTGAAGGCCAGGAGTTGGACTTTAGTTGACAGAGGCTTTATGAGACGCGGGCCTTTTAGAGCATTTCTAGAGGAGTGGGTGCATATCTCCTACTCCCGCCCTGGCATTGCCAACCTTGGACCACAGATACATACATATATATATATATATATATATATATATATATATATTATATGTTACGACCAAAGCCCGAAGACGGCCAATTCGCGATATGAACGGCTAAATCGGGAAATGGCAAATATTACCTCACATTTGACCGGCCAATGCCCGATCTCTTCTTGATTTCGGACCTTGGCCAGCCAGTATGCAAAATGGAAAGAGGCGAACGGCCAAAGTCGGAATAAGAAGGTCGTAAGTAAATTTTGAGTGTTTGTATACCGTAATTATCACATTAGGCCTATATTGATGCTCAATTTTTAATTATACTAAATTACAAAATCAGTCAAATTAGTTGAGTATAGTAAATTTTCTTTTTTTAATTATACTAAATTACAAAATCCGTAAAATTAGTTTAATATAGTAAATTCTCAATTTTTTTATTATACTAAATTACAAAATCAGTCATATTAGTTTAGTATAGTAAATTCTCAATTTTCAATAATACTAAATTACAAAATCAGTCAAATTAGTTGAGTATAGTAAATTCTTAATTTTTAATTATACTAAATTACAAAATCAGTCAAATTAGTTGAATATTGTAAATTCTCAATTTTTTATTTTACTAAATTACAAAATCAGTCAAATTAGTTGAGTATAGTAAAGTCTCAATTTTTGGTTATACTAAATTACAAAATCAGTCAAATTAGTTTAGTATAGTAAATTCTCAATTTTTATTTTTTCTAAATTACAAAATCAGTCAAATTAGTTTAGTATAGTAAACTCTCAATTTTTAATTATACTAAATTGCAAAATCAGTCAAATCAGTTGAGTATAGTAAATTCTCAATTTTTTATTATACTAATATACAAAATCAAATTAGTTGAGTATAGTAAATTCTTAATCCCTGTCATCACTTGTTACAAGATAAAGTCAAAGGTCTAGGAATACCAATAGTCACAAAAAGGTCTTACAAGTCAGTGCGTGCAGTCGTGTTTGGTGCGCTTCTACACAAGAAAGATCTACCAACGAAATATAACATGGACAAGAAAGAATCGGCGGAGTAAATTATTATTCTTTAAAGTACAACAACGACAGGGCTTAGTATGTGGGCCCAGTGTGCGTTGAAAATTGTGCTTCAAACGACGTTTCATACGGGTGTTTTACAAAGTTTGAGAAGTGTATCCTTCCATGCATCATAGTCCAAGAAACATTTGTGACTTAAATTGTTCATTCGACATCAACCCATTTAATAATTAAATGCATACACAATTTCTTTTTTGCATAAGGAGTTTTACCGCATAAAATGGTGTAAGGAGATTTATTTGCTGAACTATATTTTGTTAAACTAAGGCTGCTATAATTATAGAATTATAGAATATTGCTTTGCAAAAATATTTTTGAATTATCGGATTTTATAAATACATATACGCAAGGGTCGATTCAATCGCGTTTGATTTGGTTTTTCCCATCAGCTGTAAACAAAATAATAATTTCAAAAATGTTAGGGGGGGGGGCTGGGGCCCCCTTCGCCCCTGATTATATCTAGATAATGTGTATTACACAAACCTTCACATTTAGCTTTAGCCGTTTGAAACATGCTACGGTCTTCTGTCCAATAGTAACACATTGCTGAAGCACCAAAAACATCATAATGAAAACCTGGAAATTGATGACACCTGAAAGCGTCTATCGTTACGAGTTTTCTTTTTGCAATGGACACTTGCTGTGATTGTATATTTTGTGCTAAATGAAAAGATAATTTTATTGTTCCAAAACAATATATACTAGACAATTACAAAATGTTGGGAAATTAAGCATAACGTATCTAGTTTTATCCACTTCTACTTTAAACTAGGCAGCATCGACGGTGTGGGATCTCCACCAACAACACCTGATATCCACGCTGGAGATGATGCAATGATGTGCAGCACTAAAAAGGGAGTCCTCTGTGTGTTATATTAAATTAAGTGAAGTATACCGTTGGACCAAATCGATCCAAAGGGTCGATGAAGCAGCGTTCAACAGTTTCTGTGGCCACGACATACTAGGTGATAGTGAGTTATTAAATATACAATAAGATTGAATTAATGAGTAAATACTTACTTATAGCAAAAGAAATGGCCAATATAATAGCAATACAAGATGCCATCATGAGTCGTGTGTTTATTCCAGCAAATCTCAATGTGCAGAAATAGTTTGTTCTAATGTTATTTAAGACGTGAATTAAAAGTTGACATGTCAATATTTACCCTTGGCAGTGGTGTATCCAAAATAAAAATGTAGGTAAGAAAGCAAATAATACAGGTTAAGTAGGAACTGGTACAAGTTGTTGGGAGGTGATGTCGGACACAAAAATAAAAGTAGTGGATGGAAATAGAGAAGGAGACAAGAGAAGGAGACAAGAGAAGGAGGCAAGAGAAGGAGGCAAGAGAAGGAGACAAGAGAAGGAGACAAGAGAAGGAGGCAAGAGAAGGAGGCAAAATAAGGAGGCAAGAGAAGGAGGCAAGAGAAGGAGGCAAGAGAAGGAGGCAAGTGAAGGAGACAAGAGAAGGAGGCAAGAGAAGGTGACAAGAGAAGGAGGTAAGAGAAGGTGACAAGAGAAGGAGGCAAGACAAGGAGGCAAGAGAAGGAGGCAAGAGAAGGAGGCAAGAGAAGGAGGCAAGAGAAGGTGACAAGAGAAGGAGGTAAGAGAAGGTGACAAGAGAAGGAGGCAAGAGAAGGAGGCAAGAGAAGGAGGTAAGAGAAGGAGGCAAGAGAAGGAGGCAAGAGAAGGAGGCAAGAGAAGGAGACAAGAGAAGGAGGCAAGAGAAGGAGGCACGAGAAGGAGGCAAGAGAAGGAGGCAAGAGAAGGAGGCAAGAGAAGGAGGCAAGGAGGCAAGAGAAGGAGGCAAGAGAAGGAGGCAAGAGAAGGAGGCAAGAGAAGGAGGCAAGAGAAGGAGGCAAGAGAAGGAGGCAAGAGAAGGAGGCAAGAGAAGGTGACAAGTGAAGGAGGCAAGAGAAGGAGGCAAGAGAAGGAGGCAAGAGAAGGAGGCAAGAGAAGGAGGCAAGAGATGGAGGCAATATAAGGAGACAAGAGAAGGAGGCAAGAGAAGGAGGCAAGAGAAGGAGGCAAGAGCAGGAGGCAAGTGAAGGAGACAAGAGAAGGAGGCAAGAGAAGGTGACAAGAGAAGGAGGTAAGAGAAGGTGACAAGAGAAGGAGGCAAGACAAGGAGGCAAGAGAAGGAGGCAAGAGAAGGAGGCAAGAGAAGGAGGCAAGAGAAGGTGACAAGAGAAGGAGGTAAGAGAAGGTGACAAGAGAAGGAGGCAAGAGAAGGAGGCAAGAGAAGGAGGCAAGAGAAGGAGGCAAGAGAAGGAGGCAAGAGAAGGAGGCAAGAGAAGGAGACAAGAGAAGGAGGCAAGAGAAGGAGGCACGAGAAGGAGGCAAGAGAAGGAGGCAAGAGAAGGAGGCAAGAGAAGGAGGCAAGGAGGCAAGAGAAGGAGGCAAGAGAAGGAGGCAAGAGAAGGAGGCAAGAGAAGGAGGCAAGAGAAGGAGGCAAGAGAAGGAGGCAAGAGAAGGAGGCAAGAGAAGGTGACAAGTGAAGGAGGCAAGAGAAGGAGGCAAGAGAAGGAGGCAAGAGAAGGAGGCAAGAGAAGGAGGCAAGAGAAGGAGGCAATATAAGGAGACAAGAGAAGGAGGCAAGAGAAGGAGGCAAGAGAAGGAGGCAAGAGCAGGAGGCAAGAGAAGGAGGCAAGAGAAGGAGGCAAGAGAAGAAGGCAAGAGAAGGAGGCAAGAGAAGGTGACAAGAGAAGGAGGTAAGAGAAGGTGACAAGAGAAGGAGGCAAGAGAAGGAGGCAAGAGAAGGAGGCAAGAGAAGGACGCAAGAGAAGGAGGCAAGAGAAGGTGACAAGAGAAGGAGGTAAGAGAAGGTGACAAGAGAAGGAGGCAAGAGAAGGAGGCAAGAGAAGGAGTCAAGAGAAGGAGGCAAGAGAAGGAGGCAAGAGAAGGAGGCAAGAGAAGGAGGCAAGAGAAGGAGGCAAGAGAAGAAGGCAAGAGAAGGAGGCAAGAGAAGGAGACAAGAGAAGGAGGCAAGAGAAGGTGACAAGAGAAGGAGACAAAAGAAGGAGGCAAGAGAAGGAGGCAAGAGAAGGTGACAAGAGAAGGAGGTAAGAGAAGGAGGTAAGAGAAGGAGGCAAGAGTAGGAGACAAGAGAAGGAGGCAAGAGAAGGAGACAAGAGAAGGAGGCAAGAGAAGGTGGCAAGAGAAGGAGGCAAGAGAAGGAGGCAAGAGAAGGAGGCAAGAGAAGGAGGCAAGAGAAGGAGGCAAGAGAAGGTGACAAGAGAAGGAGGTAAGAGAAGGAGGCAAGAGAAGGAGACAAGAGAAGGAGGCAACAGAAGGAGGCAAGAGAAGGAGGCAAGAGAAGAAGGCAAGAGAAGGTGACAAGAGAAGGAGGTAAGAGAAGGTGACAAGAGAAGGAGGCAAGAGAAGGAGGCAAGAGAAGGAGTCAAGAGAAGGAGGCAAGAGAAGGAGGCAAGAGAAGGAGGCAAGAGAAGGAGGCAAGAGCAGGAGGCAAGAGAAGGAGGCAAGAGAAGGAGGCAACAGAAGGAGGCAAGAGAAGGAGGCAAGAGAAGGTGACAAGAGAAGGAGACAAAAGAAGGAGGCAAGAGAAGGAGGCAAGAGAAGGTGACAAGAGAAGGAGGTAAGAGAAGGAGGTAAGAGAAGGAGGCAAGAGAAGGAGACAAGAGAAGGAGGCAAGAGAAGGAGACAAGAGAAGGAGGCAAGAGAAGGTGGCAAGAGAAGGAGGCAAGAGAAGGAGGCAAGAGAAGGAGGCAAGAGAAGGAGGCAAGAGAAGGAGGCAAGAGAAGGTGACAAGAGAAGGAGGTAAGAGAAGGAGGCAAGAGAAGGAGACAAGAGAAGGAGGCAACAGAAGGAGGCAAGAGAAGGAGGCAAGAGAAGGAGGCAAGAGCAGGAGGCTAGAGAAGGAGGCAAGAGAAGGAGGCAACAGAAGGAGGCAAGAGAAGGAGGCAAGAGAAGGAGGCAAGAGCAGGAGGCAAGAGAAGGAGACAAGAAAAGGAGGCAAGAGAAGGAGGTAAGAGAAGGAGGCAAGAGAAGGAGACAAGAGAAGGAGGCAACAGAAGGAGGCAAGAGAAGGAGGCAAGAGAAGGAGGCAAGAGCAGGAGGCTAGAGAAGGAGGCAAGAGAAGGAGGCAACAGAAGGAGGCAAGAGAAGGAGGCAAGAGAAGGAGGCAAGAGCAGGAGGCAAGAGAAGGAGACAAGAGAAGGAGGCAAGAGAAGGTGACAAGAGAAGGAGACAAAAGAAGGAGGCAAGAGAAGGAGGCAAGAGAAGGTGACAAGAGAAGGAGGTAAGAGAAGGAGGTAAGAGAAGGAGGCAAGAGTAGGAGACAAGAGAAGGAGGCAAGAGAAGGAGGCAAGAGAAGGAGGCAAGAGAAGGTGACAAGAGAAGGAGGTAAGAGAAGGAGGCAAGAGAAGGAGACAAGAGAAGGAGGCAACAGAAGGAGGCAAGAGAAGGAGGCAAGAGAAGGAGGCAAGAGAAGGTGACAATAGAAGGAGGTAAGAGAAGGTGACAAGAGAAGGAGGCAAGAGAAGGAGGCAAGAGAAGGAGTCAAGAGAAGGAGGCAAGAGAAGGAGGCAAGAGAAGGAGGCAAGAGAAGGAGGCAAGAGCAGGAGGCAAGAGAAGGAGGCAAGAGAAGGAGGCAACAGAAGGAGGCAAGAGAAGGAGGCAAGAGAAGGTGACAAGAGAAGGAGACAAAAGAAGGAGGCAAGAGAAGGAGGCAAGAGAAGGTGACAAGAGAAGGAGGTAAGAGAAGGAGGTAAGAGAAGGAGGCAAGAGAAGGAGACAAGAGAAGGAGGCAAGAGAAGGAGACAAGAGAAGGAGGCAAGAGAAGGTGGCAAGAGAAGGAGGCAAGAGAAGGAGGCAAGAGAAGGAGGCAAGAGAAGGAGGCAAGAGAAGGAGGCAAGAGAAGGTGACAAGAGAAGGAGGTAAGAGAAGGAGGCAAGAGAAGGAGACAAGAGAAGGAGGCAACAGAAGGAGGCAAGAGAAGGAGGCAAGAGAAGGAGGCAAGAGCAGGAGGCTAGAGAAGGAGGCAAGAGAAGGAGGCAACAGAAGGAGGCAAGAGAAGGAGGCAAGAGAAGGAGGCAAGAGCAGGAGGCAAGAGAAGCAGACAAGAGAAGGAGGCAAGAGAAGGAGGCAAGAGCAGGAGGCAAGAGAAGGAGGCAAGAGAAGGAGGCAACAGAAGGAGGCAAGAGAAGGAGACAAGAAAAGGAGGCAAGAGAAGGAGGTAAGAGAAGGAGGCAAGAGAAGGAGACAAGAGAAGGAGGCAACAGAAGGAGGCAAGAGAAGGAGGCAAGAGAAGGAGGCAAGAGCAGGAGGCTAGAGAAGGAGGCAAGAGAAGGAGGCAACAGAAGGAGGCAAGAGAAGGAGGCAAGAGAAGGAGGCAAGAGCAGGAGGCAAGAGAAGGAGACAAGAGAAGGAGGCAAGAGAAGGAGGCAAGAGCAGGAGGCAAGAGAAGGAGGCAAGAGAAGGAGGCAACAGAAGGAGGCAAGAGAAGGAGACAAGAAAAGGAGGCAAGAGAAGGAGGCAAGAGAAGGAGGCAAGAGAAGGAGGCAAGAGAAGGAGGCAAGAGAAGGAGGCAAGAGAAGGAGGCAAGAGAAGGAGACAAGAAAAGGGGGCAAGAGAAGGATGCAAGAGAAGGAGGCAAGAGAAGGAGGCAAGAGAAGGAGGCAGGAGAAGGAGGCAAGAGAAGGAGGCAAGAGAAGGAGGCAACAGAAGGAGGCAACAGAAGGAGGCAAGAGAAGGAGGCAAGAGCAGGAGGCTAGAGAAGGAGGCGAGAGAAGGAGGCAACAGAAGGAGGCAAGAGAAGGAGGCAAGAGAAGGAGGCAAGAGCAGGAGGCAAGAGAAGGAGGCAAGAGAAGGAGGCAACAGAAGGAGGCAAGAGAAGGAGGCAAGAGAAGAAGACAAGAGAAGGGGGCAAGAGAAGAAGGCAAGAGCAGGAGGCAAGAGCAGGCACATTATAAACTCATGCAAAATATAATCATAAACTTTTTGAAAAAAAAATTTACATGTAATTATCAATAGTTAAAAAAATGAAATACGATTTATCAAATATAATTAAAGATTACTAAGTTTTTAAAGTATCAATTTCTAAACAAAAATTGAATCTTTCATAACTAGGTCTAATGCTTTTATTCAATAATTGTATAATAAAACCAATTCTCGGTTACAAAACCATGTAATAACGTTCAAATTATTGCAACATGCTTTATTAGAAACAATAAATATGTTTTAATGGAAAAAAAATTGTGTTAAAAAGAATAATATTGTGACTTCAATTACTTTAAACAGATATATTAACTCTGTGTAATCTTCTAAAGACAAATTTCCTCTATAAAGTTTGTTTCAAACTCAGTATTTCGGAACCAAATAAGAATACGCCCATTAATCAAGTCTAAACTAATTTATTGCTAATACAACGAACAATGTAGGGATACCAGCTATCAGCCAAATTATAAAAAGAGGAGCGAAAGAGAGAGAGAAGATTAAATAATGAGAGGGAAAGAGAGAGAGAAGGAGAGAGGCATATACAAAAAGGAGAGGTAGAGATAGAGAGAGAAAGAGAGAGTAAATAGTGAATGAGAGAGAGAAAGAGAGAATGAGAGAGTAAATAGTGAATGAGAGAGAGAGAGAGAGAGAATGAGAGTGAGCGGGGGATATTAACCATCAACTGACCACAACTCATAGAAAGAGGAGAAGTAGAGAGAGAGAGACAGAGAGAGAAAAGAGAATGAGAGGAGAGAAAGAGAAGATTAGAGATGTAGAGAGAGAGAAAGAGAGAGAATAGAGAATGAGAGGAGAGAAAGAGAAGAGTAGAGCTTGAGAGAGAGAGAGAGAAAACATAATGAGAGAGGGAGAGAGATAATGAGAGAGAGAATAGAGAATGAGAGTAGAGATAGAGAGAGGGAGAAGATTAGAGAATGAGAGAGGGAGAGAGTAAGCAGAAAGAGAGAGGGAGGGAGATAATGAGAGAGAAAATAGAGAATGAGGAGAAAGAGAAGAGTAGAAATTGAGAGAGAGATAGAGAGAAAGCAGAATGAGAGAGAGAGAGAGAAAGAGAGAATAATAAAGAATGAGAAAGGGAGAGAGAAAGCAGAATCATGAGAGAGAGAGAGAGAGAGAGAGAGAGTGAGCGAGGCATATTAACAACCAGCTGACCACAACTTATAGAAAGAGGAGAGATAGAGTGAAAGAAGTGAAAGAAGAAGAGATAATTAGAAAGGAGAAAGAGAGAGAGAGAGAGAGAAGAGCTATCATAAATTTACCAATATACACCAACACTAAATCATACTGTAATTAAAACCACATAATTAACATGTCGCATTATATTGTCGTC
Source organism: Anisus vortex (assembly GCA_949126835.1). Lineage (NCBI taxonomy): Eukaryota > Metazoa > Mollusca > Gastropoda > Planorbidae > Anisus > Anisus vortex. Next base: position 5,545,322 of record OX421505.1, on the reverse strand, counting down.
AAAGGAAATTTTATCGTATTGAACTCAATGTAGAAAGCAAGTTTAATCTAATAATTATTTTTTAGACGCATGCTGGGAATGGTGTTCGATTGTCATCTGAAAAACATGGATAGTCCTAACATTTTTATTTATTGTATTAAGTAAAAAAAACATGCTTTTTGTAACCCGAATACATTTTTTATTTTCAATTACTTTCTTTTAAATTTAAAATAATTATAGCTTTCTATTAATTGTAGTTGATAAAATTGTTATCTGTAGCTCTGGGCCTAGGTGACTATGTCATTTATTTTTGTCCACGGTCAAAGCCGGGCAATTTATCTTTTAGTTCAATAAAAAAGACTTACTTGTTTTTAACCAAATCACAATATTTATTTGAAATTACTTTCCGAAGTGATTTATATTGAATAATAATAAAATAATTATATTTGTACAAATATTAGATCTATCTCTTCTGTTCATTGTTGTTTACGAAATATTTATCCGTAGTTTATACAGGCTTCTATTATTTTCACCCGTGCAACGCTGGGTAAAGTATCTGGTATTATAAACTTTAGTATGTGTATGGGGTGCTCTGGGGAGGGGTAGCACCTCTGGTGTGGAAGACATGTCGTGTTCCTCTGGGCACAGTTTACTTACCTTTGGTCCCCACTTTGCACTCAGCTTTCATCTGTGGCTCCAAGTAGCTGTAGCACCAGCAGCGTCCATACACCCGGGAAACGGCTTCGACTGGCCAGCTAAACCAGATGAGGGTAACCAAAAGGGCCTTAAAACCATTGTGAATCAGGCTTGTCTACTACGCAAGTGAAGACTGGAACTCGACGGACAGCGTGGAGGAATGACTAGGTGATCAATGGGCTAAAAATCGATAGCCAGCAATGTGTGGTGAAGCGCATAGAGCACGGCATGACACGTAGAATGCCCTGGTCATCCACTGTATCCAGTCTCTACTCCAGTCGTCTTGACTATGTCTTGCCACTGGGTAAAGTGGGGCCTGGACGAGAAAGTGAGAATGACACTACGCTACTCTTCCTCACTTAAATCCAAATTACGCTATACTTTCGACAAGAGTCTAAGCAGTCCTCTACGGGTCCGATACAAGACTGACGACTGTGCCCGTCTTAATAATACTATCTAGTCGTCAACGACGTCACTATCACCTAGTATGTCGTGGCCACAGAAACTGTTGAGCGCTGCTTCATCGGCCCTTTGGATCGATTTGGTCCAACGGGATGCTTCACTTAATTTAATATAACACACAGAGGACTCCCTTTTTAGTGCTGCACATCATTGCATCATCTCCAGCGTGGATATCAGGTGTTGTTGGTGGAGATCCCACACCGTCGATGCTGCCTAGTTTAAAGTAGAAGTGGATAAAACTAGATACGTTATGCTTAATTTCCCAACATTTTTTAATTGTCTAGTATATATTGTTTTGGAACAATAAAATTATCTTTTCATTTAGCACAAAATATACAATCACAGCAAGTGTCCATTGCAAAAAGAAAACTCGTAACGATAGACGCTTTCAGGTGTCATCAATTTCCAGGTTTCCATTATGATGTGTTTGGTGCTTCAGCAATGTGTTACTATTGGACAGAAGACCGTAACATACTCAAAAATAAGGAGGTAAATAGTAGTACTGTAGATTAATTGATTAATGTGATTAGGCTAGGGCCGGCTAGACCTATTTACACTTTCAATTTCACTTTATAGGCCTACACTTTTAATGTTTCCTGGCTAGGCTACGATGTCAAGCGATATTGTTGGTGAATAGGCTATCTAGTCAAGTAACTATTAGGCTCACATCGTCTATGATCTATGTCTATGATAATAATAAAATGGCCTATTTTATTTAACATACATAATACAGCTTAAATCTTAATAAGACTTAAAACACAACACATCATTTTAAAAAAGCTCGAGCCTATATGAATCTTTATTAATACAGCGGCCATATTTAATTGTACACCATTACTCATGTAAACACAAATCACGTGCTTTTTGTCACGGGATTGCAAACGCCCTATACTTTACATTTGATATACAAAGTATACTTCACACAACGGATATGCTAACAATACACCACACAATGGAGATACAAACAGCTATAAATATCAGTACACTCTGCACATTGGATATAAGTAGCCTACAATTTTTTTTTTATGTAACGTTCTTATTTTGTATAATATTAAATTTGGATAGTTTGGTGTAGGCATATTTAGATTTACGGTATGAAAAATTTATAATTAAGAATGACATCTGGTAAAAATCATAAAAAGCATACAGCTCTTTTAATTACGAAATATTTTTTTCTTTTTTATTTAAAATAAAACTGAAACAAAAATAAAAATAAATGCATTATGTAAAATTCCTTGAAACGTTAATTAGCTAAAACATTATTGAATGTTTTAATTAATTAAATAATGTCAATTAGTATAGAAAAAAATATTCTTGCAATTCTGATAACTCAGTAAAACTTCTAAAATGTATAATTTTCATTGTTCTTTCCCTTTAATTAATATTCAGTGAAAAAGAATGCGCGTTTATTTGTTTTATGCCATTTCAAATATTTTTCAGTCTTAAAATTTAATTTTTGTATTAATATCTTTGTTTATTATGTGAATGCCGGAACTAGATGACAAGATGTCCTATTGTCGATATATTTGTTTACAATTTGATTTATTCATGTTTAATAAATATTAAACTAATTAAACAAATTTATAACAACAAAAACATGACGTGATATATATATAAACAACAAGAAGACATTAATATATAAATGTATAAAGTTTATTCAAATACAGAAACAAAGTGTTTCAAATGTTTACAATTTATACAAAACTATTAATTTAACAGAAGAGATATAAATATCTTTATATCTAAACAAAAACAATAAAGTGAATACAGATTTATAGATACATGGAATAAATTGAAAGTGAGATAAACAGATATAAAACATCCTCCAAGTTGTTTGTTTACATTTTGACACACAAGTAGATCAATACAATTACAAAAAGACCGAACCAACTCCACTGTAATTAAGTCCAGGCTTTAAACTTCCACTATGGACAAGGTCATTAGACCAACCACCACCATCATCATACCCCACACAGTGGACAGCGGCTCCACTACTTCCTGGACATGTACATGTTGTGTAGGTAAACTTATGGTCCCACCACTTCCCCACCTGTACTTTGTCCTTCCATTGACCAACACTGACCTGTTTAGAACATCCATGAGGATGTGACACTATAAACATCAACTTGTGAATATCTCGAGATTCTTTGTATTTGTTAAAGACTTTCTTACTGACATAACTAAAATGTTCCTTCATTATCTCCAATTTATTTCCCACAATTTCATCACAAGTCACACAGGTCAACTCGCACTTGTCTTCCTCAATGTTTACATAAACAACACATACCTTATCTTTAAGAATAACCAATTCAATATCTTCACTATCATAAAACAATCTCAAGGTCGTGTGACTTGCCTCAATGTAATCAACAACCACATGTGCAGCTGTAAACACATGAATCTTCCACCAAACTTTGCTGGGTTTGTCTGAAGCTTTACATTTACCACATGGACATGTTGTATAGTCACTTTGTTTATATTCATCTGTGTACTTCTTCACTCTACACACCCTCCCTGTTCCTGTCCTCTGTGTTTTCTTTCCTCTCAGTTCAGACAAAAAATATGGAATCTTTGTGTTTGGCCAAAACTCTGGTCTGTCTGGACTGGTCATGGTGACACTTAGTCTAACTGTCAGGTCAGCTACAGCTTTGATGTATTTATACAAAGCTCTGTTACGGTGACCTTCAGGTAGATGTTTTAAGCTGAATGATTCAATAGGTATAAACTCTGGATGACCTGGATTCTTCTTACAGTTTGTCACATGCTGGTGTAAATCCTGTTCTCCACAAGGTAAAACCTGATTCTCATGTTCACCTAACAGGTAAATACAAAATTTTAATTTCAACAAACTGTGTTTACTTTTTTTTTAATAAATATGATTTTCTATTTAATAGCAATACAATCAATTATGCAAATATTCACGTTTATAAACATATTTACATTGTGTATTAATTTACCAATATATTACCTATGAGCAGACTGTCCTGTTTATTTGACAGGTCATCATTTTGGTTAGGAACTGGAAGATCGCGATCTGAAATGTTCAATTTACATATTAATAAATATTTTCGGATATTTTGTTGTATATAATTATAAGGCTATAATAAGAATCATCATCATAATCCTGATCCAGTAGCCATCTGGGCACTTGCCCTGCGGCCTGAGCCTATGGTGAAGAAATTTCAGACTTTTTTGTAGCTGTTCTTAGTTGGAATATAGAGTGTTTGAAATATTTGGTGTTTTGGGGAGGTAGACATTTCGTATGTCCTGCAGTGGCGTACAGTCAAAAAGGTAATGGGTTAACTCTTTTATTTTGGTATTTACAGAGGGGGCATGCCGCCGTTTTTTTCTGGTTTGATGCAGTTAAGGTGCGAGTTTAGATATACGTGTCTTTTGCGCAGGCGAAAGATGGTTACTTGAACTTGTCAATAAAGGGCATTTATTGGGTCATTTTCATCTTGTTTGGGCATATGTGGGAAGACACATCTCCTGGTTGTGTCCAGTGCCCAACCATTTAACCACTCTTATTTACTGTTTGTTTTAATGATATGTTCGGTTGTGTCGAATACACTCTTATCACTGCCCCAAGATGTGCCAGCTAGCCTCTTCACCAAATTTGGGCGTCTCATTAATTTTTCTTTTAGGTTCTATATGGGTTTCTTTAAACTTAATTGTCTATTTAGCTGAACACCTAAGTAACTTGGGTGGTCTCTTTTTGGTACGACAAAGATATATTTTTCTTGGCTATTTTGTGGATTTTTGTAAATACTGAGTATACTGTCTTTGAGCTGTTAACTTTTAGTTTCCACTTCTCACAGTATGCACTAAGTTTGGTCAAGTCTTCATTTAGGCACCAAGAATTTATATCGATTTGGTGGCAAGTATGCCACATAACTAGGTCATCTGCACTGATAGCTTTTTCCACTTGTAGCTCATCTATTAGATCGTTAGGAAAAGGGTAGCCTACTGCTCAGCGATAACCCTTTTGAGAGTCCTTCTAGAATTCGCTTTTGATGAAAATGCGTTTTTTAATTGAAGCAACAAAAAGAATGTATATCCTTATTTTAATGTTTATCCTAATCCATATACTAATATTTATCCTACTGAGCTTACTCTAAAATAATAATAAAATACCTTCATAATTATTTTCCTTGCATTCTGTATTTGCTAATTTCAGGCTCAAATGGTTCTTAAGGATAAAAAGAAATGGAAAATAGCTTTGAATTATAATTTCGCTGAAGTAAATTAAGTGTTTCTTCAACTTTACTCAATTCTATGTTCCTTTTATTATATTTTAAAACATTTTTATTTGACTGCATTACATTACTTTTATTTTAAATTGAGTTAAATTGAAAACTGAAGTTCACATTTAAATGTAAATATTGTATTAAAGCAGATAAAAACTTGTGTTCTCCATAATTTTAAAAATAAGAGATTTAAATAAAGTATGGGTACAATTTTCTTTAGAAATCTACAACTCAATTTGGAATTATTTTTTTAATAAAGAAAAGAACTTTAAAATATATGAAAACATTCATAAATATAAATTGACATCATGATGCAGCATTAAATATAATTTAGAGAAAATGTCCTTATTTTTGGGACAATATAAAGAATGATGCAAATGTAATACATTTTAATATAAAAATTAATAGAGCTCACTAGTTTAATTACCTAGAAGACTTTTGTGACAAACATTTTTTTAAATTATGCCATTTTTAATTTGTGTATTCTTACTCAATTTTAAAAAAGGCAAGTTTTTTTTCCTAAACCAAAATAGCACAAAAGACTTGTGGGACTACTTAATCTAGGCTACCTATGCTAAAAACTTAACATTTACTCTAGTAGCACAATAAGTTTAGTAATTTAATCAAATCTTCCATAAGTGTGAATTATTACCATTTAAATAATACAACTAAAAGGTAATCTAAAAATTACTAAAAGCTATTTTTTTAAATCATAAGAACATCATTAAACTAAACCAAATATTGCAAAAGTTCAAATTAAAAAATATTTAAACTATAACAGTAATTGAATTATAATATTTTAGTCTAATAAAAGTCTCAGCATAAGAGATATGATTAAGTCATATTTTTCTTATTAATAAAAATTTTCATAAAAGCAATAATATAAGAAAAAGCAAAAATTGAAACGGCTTAAGCCATAGCCTTTGCCATAATAACAATTAACAATAACAAAATAATAGAACGAAAAAATTCAATAAAATGTCAACAAAATTTTTAGATTTACTTAAAAGTATAATATGTACGGTTATAATAAGTAGGCTAACATTTAGTAATAACATTTGGATATCATCATTACTCATTACATTAACTTTTAAGTTATATTTAATTCCCTAAGCCTAAAGGATATAATTTGATAATACTAATCATGTCTAATCCCCACATTAAGTAGTATGCCTAACTACTTACTTTGCTATGTTTTAATTATACTTTACATTTACATACTTATAATGAATTGTGACTTATTAACTTATTCTAATTCTATTTCATCATTATTATTTATTATAGTCAACGTTTTAATCTTTTAACATTACCTATTTTAAATTAGGCTACATTAAATTTAAAAGCACTAATACTCAATTTAAACCGTTCTCTGTTCTTACAACATAATTATTAAAAAAAAAAGTTTTTAAAATTAATTAAATTGCTGTAGTCTCAAAATTCAAAACTCTAAGACTAAGACTCTAAGACTAAGATTGTACAATTTAAAGTGACTAGACTAGAAAGTAGACTAGATCTAGTCTAGGCCTATTTTTAAAAAGACTGTCGTCTGCTAAGTAGTCCGACAAATTACCTTTACCTTGCAAGTAGTAAATGTAATAGCAGATTTTTTAAACACTTGAAATATTTATTGAGTGAAATATATTTTAAGAAATTAATTAATTGTGTAATACATTAAATAAATAAACTTATTACTTAATTTAAGTATTAAGTATTAAATTCTCTTCAATTAAAGTTTAATTAATTAATCTAAGCATATTGTTAAAAATGAGAATGACAACATTTTAGAGGAACAATTATTTAATTAAATATTTCTACTTTGACTATTTGTTGTATTTTTTTCTACTTGTTAATTTTGTTGTTGTTAATTTAAACGCCTAATTAAAACAAAAATTGTTGTAAACTCTAGACTTTAATAATATTAATTAATTATTTATAGTAAATTGAACCTACACTCTATATTCTTGCATTAACGGGTTATTGCGTATCATTTGAAGGTAACGCCGTGTAAAATGTAAACCAATCGATTAAAGGAATTTGAGGGGGGCAAGAAAAGGGGGCGGGGGAACTAATAGTAGGCTACAAAAAGGTGGGAGGGGCAAATGTGTAAGGGGAAATATTGAACTGTTAAAGGGTAGACATCAAAAATGATAATAATTTAAACATAAAATTTATAGGCTCTACTAGTTAAATATATATTGTTTTTATAAAAATAAATAATATAGGCCATACATAGACATCTATATATTTCTAAAAAAGTAGGCCTATAGGTTTTTCTAAAAAGAAAAAGTAGGGAGCGGGTTTCGGACGAGATCGTAGGATCCTCCTTGCCTTGCTAACCCCCATTCTGTGTACTGAAGCCTAGAATTTTCTATTTAGACTACTTTATTTACGATATAGAAATAATTAAAACCTACTTGAGCAACAGGTCTAGGTTGCATTTCATGTTCAAATCTAGATGATTCTGAAAGAAATAATAACAGATTATGAATTTAGCCACAATCTATTAAACCTTCCATGCTAATAATGAGGCCTTGGCTATAGCCCATATTGTATAAAATAATGCTTATAGTCTATAGCTTCTAAGCTTATGACTTGTTGACAGACGTTCTCCTAGATATAAGATTATTACGTCCTAGGTCCAAAACTCCTGCATAGCTGCAGGAATTTATTTTATCTGATATATTACAGACGCTCCTTCTATAAGGAATATTTTTGCGTCCTACAACATTGTTGGCAGTCCCGTAAATTAACCGCACGATCAGCTTAGTCCACAAATAGGGGAATCAATTAATTCTATAGGTTATTATTGTTAAATTGTTGTTGAACTCCCACAATATGTTTCTTTAAGTGGCACATTAGACAACAGTAAAACCAAGACCAGATATATATATATATATATATATATATATATATATATATATATCATTGGCTCCATAGTCTCGAAAGACGATTAGATTTGCGCTCCTGTGATTTGGCCAGCGCGCAAAATTGACTGTGTCTGTGGAGACCAATTCTTGAGAGTCAGGCTCTGTCGCATCTCTGGCACTTGAAAGATGGACCGTTGGAGATTGTTAGGGGCAGCCTACTTTTCTTCGCTGCTCGTTTAGCCTCCGCCATAAGGCGAAGTTTACCCTCTGTCGCATTTATACCGGTGTGTAAGGTGCCTCTCCAGCTATTTCTGTGCTGAGCAAGGTTCTCCCAGTTTCCGACCTCTACATCTATAGCCTTTAGGTCACGTTTGCAGACGTCCTTGAACCTGAGTTGGGGGCGGCCAGTAGCTCTCTTGCCCTCAGCGAACTCAGCATATAGCAGGTCTTTTGGGATTCGCCCATCCTCCATCCTGGAAACATGACCAAGCCACCGTAGACGTAGAGAGAGAGAGAGAGAGAGAGAGAGAAAGAGAGTCTAGGATATATAGAAGATACCGGATAATAAAATGACTGGGCCGAAAAATAATTTAGAATGTTCTAAGGTTTCAAAAAGAGATGTTTTCTTTTCTTGAACGCCGTACCCAGTAGAAACAAGTTTCAATTACTAGATATTTACAGTGTTTGATACAGTCTTGTGTTGTTCTTCGAGCCATAAGGGACAAATCTCAACTCGTTTTAAGTAATTAAAGTGTCGATATAGTCTTATAAGTCTAGAGTCTAGTTATACTTTGTCGACTTCAAGAGCCATTTTTACGCCTTAAAATATATAGAATTTTTATGTAGGTCTATATATACATATTATACATAGAACAAAAACTACAAGTATTTAGTACTAGTAACCTTCACTAGATCCTCTATATAGTACTAACAAAAATACTTATTGGACAAGAGCTGGCTGAAAGCCTATTTCACTAGTGGTTAACAATAAATAGAGAGATGGATCAGACACACCTTGACCTTGATATGTGACATTTGTCGGTTAATAAAATGGAATTCAATAGGCGGTAGCAAAAGGGACCTGATAATAACCCAACATAAAACATAGATCAGTTTGAGTACAGTATTAATTATATGTGACTAGATTTATATACTGGGTTTATATTACTGTTTGCCCTTTACAAAGAAATAAATATCTGAAGAATTTCCGGTATGTCTAAAAATATACTTAACCTCCTCGTCACAATAAGCTTGTGTCAGCTAGCTATTTTTAAAATATGACATCAACTTTTTCAAATATTAACATTATTTCAGTAATATTCTAATGGGCAAGAAATGCAATATTACAATAAATATATATTAATCTTTAGATACAAACAAAATAAGAAATTTCGTCCACAGGTTTTTGATATAGTCTAAACTAAATAAAAAAAAGTTGTATTTTTAAAGTTTCATTCAAGCAGTTTTCAAAGTATTTTTAAATTTTAAGCTTTTCAGCTTTACTTAATTAAATGTTAAATTAGAATCTAGATATTATACTAGTACTAAAATTAGAAGAAGCTTATACTTATATGAATATGATTAAGCTTATATGGCTTAATCGCTTAATCCAAATATATTATATTATAACCCACAACACACACACTAATATATAAACACAATTTCTTCAACTACAAATTAAAAGAGACAAATATAGCTAAATATATTTAACTTAAGACAATGTATTATTACAAAGTTATCCATCTAGCATCAAAATTAAAATCGCAAAAAGTAGTAGGCCTAGTTAGGCCTGTAGTCTATAGGCCTACACTCCCCTACATAGATAAAATATTATGCTTAGATTAGATCTATATAGCGAACATTTCGTATATACTTTAAAAAGTATTGAATTTCTTACTTGTATTTCCCATTATATACAGTAGAAATGATTTTTAACGTTGTTTTAATATTTGCTTTAATCTAGTTGACAATAAGTGAAGCTCTGACGATCTAACATCAATATGTCAACTGGGGAAAATCCGATGGCTATGCTATAACAAAATTTTAAGTAAACGTTAAATAAGGAATTCCCGAATCGCCTTACCTATATATATTAAAAAAAACTGTCATATATATATAAAAAAAAGTAATTTTTTTCCAATATCTCGCTCTCTCTCTCTCTTTCTTACTTTATTTCTTTTCTTACATTTAATCTTTATATATATATATATATATATATATATATATATATATATATATATATATATATATATATATATATATATATATATATATATATATATCTTTTAGTCTCTGTCTTTGTATCTTTTTCTCTCTTAATCTTCAAAAATGTAGTTCCAAAGTGTTGTTTTTTTAAATAAATTTTCATTTTCCACTTAATGGCAAACATAAGCACAATGAGCCTGTGTCGCCAGTACCTTAAGCCGACTCTGATTTACTTACATAGCAACTGCAGGTCTGTGTATTTCATTTACTTAAGGACAAAGAGTAAAGTAGTAATAATACATAAGGCATTGAACTCTAATTTAGAAATACAACACAATAACAACCTGTTGCAGGGCTCGGATAGACATATGGACAGGAACACTTTTCTCAACCCTTATGTGAGAACTTATGCATATAATACTCTTTCTTCCCGAGTGGCATTCGGGCATGGAATGGGTTGTTGCCTGGGTTAACCAGGAAAACCAGCAACTTAACATTATTTAAAACATGATAAAAATGCAAGACTAGACTTGGCGCGTAGAACGTAATAATCTTCTTTATAAATGGAGCGTCTGTAATGTATAAGATAAGATAAGACTCACATAGCAAATGTAGGTCTGTGTAGTTGATTAACTAACATAACAACTGTATGACTTTGTCTTTGATTAACTGATATAACAACTGTAGGTCTATGTAATTGATTCAATAACATAGCAACTTTAGGTCTGCGTAATTGATTCTGCTACATAGACTGATGATCGACACAGATCTATAAAGAGAATGGATTGAACCTCCTTGATAAATTTCCTTGTGCAAAGTGAAGCAGCTAAAACTAAACTTCGCACAATCTCTGATTAATATAATTAAAATTGTTTGTAAAGTTATTTCGCTCGACATCCGGCCAAAAAAGCGACTGTCAAAACAGCGACTGTCACTTGAGCGACTTCAAAATAGCGACTGTTACAAAATAGCGACTGTTAAAACAGCGACTGTCATTTGAGCGACTTACACAATAGCGATTGTTTTAAAACACAACAACAACGTTAGAAATGAATTTAAAAACAACTAATTTAATTTGGATTAGCTACATAATACATACATGATTTTTAAAAAAGAAGATTTAAAACAGAACACATGATTTAAAAAGAAGATATAAAACAGAATATATGATTTAAAACGAAGATTTAAAACAGAATACATGATTTAAAAAGAATATTTAAAACAGAATACATGATTTAAAAAGAAGATTTAAAACTGAATACATGATTTAAAAAGCAGATTTAAAACAGAATACATGATTTAAAAAAAAAGATTTAAAACAGAATACTTGATTTAAAAAGAAGATTTAAAACAGAATACATGATTCGCCACCAGTTCATCAAAGGCATCGCTCACTTCATCCACAGGTAGAAAGGCAAGAGCAAGGAGCATTTTCAATGCCATTCGAACATTTTCCTCTTGTACATATAACCGTTGTAGTCCGTTTTCCTGAATCTTTATCTTTCTTAATAACACAACTTATTTCTCTGAAGAGACAACGTTTTGCAGAAGATCCTCGTTGGCAAGCACACATGTATAAAACTGTTCACTTGTGAGATTTTTCAAGGTGTACTTTGTAAGCATTAACTGAGAGTCTGTATCTTTACTTTGTCCATTTTAGAAATAACTGATGTACTTTTTCTTTACATTGTCCATTTAGGCTGCATTTGTGATGCCGGCTGGTACTGCGGTTAGTTCACCGGACGGTCAATCAATTCTAGCCCTGTCGCTGACCGATCCCTACTGCCCTGTGGGAGTTTTGGGCCTTGTGGACGTAATAATCTTCTATCTAAAAAGGAACGTCTGTAAACATATAAGATAATTGAGCGTTTATCAATGAGAACACTCTTTCCTCATGGCCATTGTGTCCAGTGATTCAGAAAAGAAGTTCACAAATTTTTAGTACCTCTAAAAAGCAAATTCCATTTGGGGAACTTTGAAAAAACAAACTCCACTGCTTATGCAAGAGTCTTTGAAAAAAACTTTGCTCATTCTTTTTTTGTACAAATGATTTGAGATTGCAATATTGGTCAAACAATTTTACGGCAAAAAAGTACAAGGAAATTGAATAAACTTCTCAATGTTTAACGCAATTATCACCTTTTTAATTAATTTAAAGACCAAGTGAACAGCTTTTTATCAAAATTGAGATAAACGTTTATTTTGATAGCAAATAGTGTATTCAGTACCCAAATGGTAATAAAATCATTTATACAAAACATTAAACCTAACTTTCAAGTAATTAGTTCAATATTAGCACTTAAATGTGCGTAGGAAAAATCCAAATTTCGTAGCCAATTGATATGGCAACAAAGGGTAGTGACGTCAGAGAAGGAATTCGACAAGGAAAAATGAATACTTTCACGTGTTTTGAATCTATTTCCACGTGTTTTGAATCTTTTCCCGGTCTTATTTTTTAACAAAATGGTTAAATATAGATTTTGTGGGTCGTGTCTTGTTTATTTATTGTCCTTCTAACACTCACTTCCGTATGAGACTTTTACAAATCTCGTCCCTTCGAGAAGAAGCTGTTCACTTGGTCTTTAACCATCTTACTTGTAAACTTAGGATACAATTTTCCCAATATGCCTAAATAGTTCTTGAAAAATGACATTTACCTTCACTCCAAAACGTGCATCATTTGTCTTAATATTATTGTGAGTCACTAAAGTAGATTATATCGCCTGTTATATTTTGTAACAATAAAGTTGTTACATAGGTAAATTTGAATGTATGTTTTCAAGAGGAGGTGAGGTGGGGAAAGAGAAGATCGTTGGACAATTAATATAACAACACATTAGATAACAAAACCGAATTTACTGCTAAAAACTCCGGTGTTTTGCTTTACTCGCCCCATCCACTTATTGACAGTAAAATATATCGTTAATTCTATTAAAACTTAACATTTTATTTCCTAGTTTGGCCCTTGTGTAGTCGCTCAAATGTGAGTCGCTGTTTTGACAGTCGCTGTTTTCACAGTCGCTATGTTGAAGTCGCTATTATGAACCCGAGCCATTTCGTTTCACTGATATATAAATAGAATGAATATATACTATAGCTCCTTAATGTATAACGAAATCTACAAGCAGCCATTTTACTATATATTAAACGATATCATTACTAAAAGGTGTCTTGAACATTTTACAACCTCTTACAATAAGAAATGCCGACATTTTCTGTTTTGGGATGCAAACGAATAGCTTGTGCAAGAAAAAAAAAAGAAAAATAGGATATACATTTGATGTGTGCACTTTGATAAAAATTCAAATTACATCTATCGCAATTAAACGTATGTCTATTAGGTAAAGCATGTTACCAGCTTTCCAATGATACAAAGTTTGTGAAGATATCTTTACAAGAAAAAAAGTTATGAGCGAAAACAATCCTTTATATAACCTTTGTAATTAATGAATTTAATGTTAAAAATTACGACAGAAAATACTGCATATTTTAAACACAGTTTAGTTACACTTGTGTATAAATATTGCATATTTTAAACCCAGTTTAGTTACACTTGTGTATAAATATTGCATATTTTAAACACAGTTTAGTTACATTTGTGTATAAATATTGCATATTTTAAACACAGTTTAGTTACACTTGTGTATAAATATTGCATATTTTAAACAAAGTTTAGTTACACTTGTGTATAAATACTGCATATTTTAAACACAGTTTAGTTACACTTGTGTATAAATATTGCATATTTTAAACAAAATTTAGTTACACTTGTGTATAAATATTGCATATTTTAAACAAAGTTTAGTTACACTTGTATATAGATGACCCTTTAAAAAAAAGTTTATTTACTTTTTAACAATCTTCACACTTGCTGGAATATGGCAAAAGTCATTAGCATCCTGACGATAATATATAAATTTAATTACTTTAAACTTTTTCCAGACATATATTATGAACAACCTTAATTTACCGAAGTTTATTTATCTCGAAGGCACCGGAAAAGCCCGAAGTTATTTTACATACACTTTTGATCACTTGTCCGTACATGGACTATATAAATAAGATGGACCGCTTGCTTTAATATTTCTGCTATTTGATGAATCCATAGACTCTAATATACATGGACCGCTTGCTTTCATATTTCTGCTATATGATGACTTAAAACCCTGATTTTCTGAATTCCCGATTCGTAATATACTTTGCACTTCCGTTTTATTGAATCCCTTTGGTTTTCTCAATGAAAAATTAAAATCGAAAGTAGTACAGAGCGGACACATTTATAGATCAGTGTTGTGTGCGCACGGAAAAAGAACATAAGCTCTAAAAATAGAGCAAGCGGTCCATCTTATTATAGTCAATGATAATATGATTAATTATATTAATAGGCCTACACGTATTCATTTAAAGTCGAACAAAATGCGATTTAATAAAACGGAACTTGTATGACTATTACTTCATTTAGAATCGGGAATTATAAAAAAAAGAAGATAATAGCATAAAAAACTAAAGCAAGCAGAAGGCGCCGAAAATACAATGTAAGCCACTTCTAAAACAGATGGACAGTTAAGTTTTTAGGCTTTTGGCATGATGAATGAATTACAAAACATGATTAAGCCCATAGTATTCCGTGAACACCGTTTTGCTGTCAGTCTTTTCCGTAGTCTTCTGTCATTCTTTCTCGTAGTCTTATGTCATTCTTTTCCGTAGTCTTATGTCATTTTTTTTCCATAGTCTTATGTCATTTTTTTCCGTAGTCTTATGTCATTCTTTTTCGTAGTCTAATGGTACATTCGCTGAAGTGGGAAAGTCGGAAACTCGGAAATTCCAAGTAGGAAGTTTTCCCATTTGCGAACTTGGTGCATTTTTGCATAATATTTTGTCACTTATCTATATAATATGTATAATGTGAATTTATTACATCTTCCTTGACGACGTTGAAAATTAACATAAGATATAGAAGAGTTACCGTTACTTTGGGGATGTCCATTAATTACGTTTTACAATTTTTAGTAGATTTTTACCTATGGTTCCTACCATCCTTCCCCCCCCCCCCCCAACTTGCCCCTCCCACATTTTTTTCAAATCCGAAGATTTTAACAATAGTTTTGTTCTTTCTGTTTACTATTGTTCTTTTCATAGAAATTTCATCTTTTCCAATTTTACGTTTCACTAAATGAGCTTTTGGTAGCCTACAATGTTAATTGTTCAATAGACCTTTTCATCATCATTGATATGCCTTTTTCTACAGGCAATTTTTCCTTTGCTCTTTCTTCAAAATGATCGAACATATCCCGGGAACCTTTAACAAAATGCGAAAGTGAAGCATAGGCCTACAATTCCCTACAATATACATACAGACTAATTTGGGGGTCTTGGAGCGATTGACTAGTCTTGTGAAATTCATCCAGCAAGTAATTCTATTTTGTACTCATTTTATGGTGGTTGTGCACAAATTAGCCATATTTCCCCCTGTGTGGCTACCCATATCTAGGAAAGAGAAAACGTTCAATAGGGAGACCATCATCTTGTGAAACATATAGGCTATATAGGCCTACCTCACAATAACAGTGAGCTGACCAATATGGGACCGGTCTGTAGTGGAATCTACAGATAAACTGTTGTAGTATTGTAGTACCCTGCAGTTCTTAAATCCTCCAAGATTGTGTATCTTACTTTAGTGTGCCATAATTTTGATAAACTTTGTATATTTATGCAGGCTAGGCCTAGGCCTATATATGACAATTACTCACTCGTAAAATTTATTTTTGGGAACCCTAAGTTATTTCTTGTGTAGCTTATAAGTAAATACTGCACAAAAAGGACATGTCAAATCCATAATTGATTTATTTGTATTAACGTAAAACCATGTTTTTACAGGTTTGCTATGTCCTATGTAGGCTATGTCGTGGCACAGGACACGTGTAGAATTGTGTAATAAATTTGTATCATTTTTTAGGTAATAAAAAGTAACATTGTTGATGTCAAATTTTCTTGACCGCCCCTCACCCCTATGTTGACAATTGTCAAACCTTTTCAGACCCCCCCTCCCCCCTATTTAGTTGACGTAATTAATGGACGTCCACTTAGTTACGGATTTTCAGCTCATATAGATAAGTGATTTTATCATATTTCACAATAATATATAGATCAGATCTCTATTTCTCTCTTTCAGTCTCTCTCTCTGTTTCTTTCTCTCTTTCAGTCTCTCTCTCTCTCTCTATTTCTCTCTTTCAGTCTCTCTCTCTCTTTCTTTCTCTCTTTCAGTCTCTCTCTCTCTCTTTATTTCTCTCTTTCAGTCTCTCTCTCTCTTTCTTTCTCTATTTCAGTCTCCCTCTCTCTTTCTTTCTCTCTTTCAGTCTCTCTCTCTCTCTTTCTTTCTCTCTTTCAGTCTCTCTCTCTCTCTTTCTTTCTCTCCGTCAGTCTCTCTCTCTCTCTATTTCTCTCTTTCAGTCTCTCTCTCTCTCTTTCTTTCTCTCTTTCAGTCTCTTTCTCTCTCTCTATTTCTCTCTTTCAGTCTCTCTCTCTTTCTTTCTCTCTTCCAGTCTCTCTCTCTCTTTCTTTCTCTCTTTCAGTCTCTCTCTCTTTCTTTCTCTCGTTCAGTCTCTCTCTCTCTTTCTTTCTCTCTTTCAGTATCTCTCTCTCTTTATTGCTCTCTTTCAGTCTCTCTCTCTTTCTTTCTCTATTTCAGTCTCTCTCTCTCTTTCTTTCTCTCTTTCAGTCTCTCTCTCTCTCTCTTTCTTTCTCTCTTTCAGTCTCTCTCTCTCTCTTTCTTTCTCTCCGTCAGTCTCTCTCTCTCTCTCTCTATTTCTCTCTTTCAGTCTCTCTCTCTCTCTTTCTTTCTCTCTTTCAGTCTCTTTCTCTCTCTCTATTTCTCTCTTTCAGTCTCTCTCTCTTTCTTTCTCTCTTCCAGTCTCTCTCTCTTTCTTTCTCTCTTTCAGTCTCTCTCTTTCTCTGTCTTTCTCTTTTTCAGTTTCTCTCTCTCTCTTTCTTTCTCTCTTTCAGTCTCTCTCTCTCTCTTTCTTTTTCTCTTTCAGTCTCTCTCTCTTTCTTTCTCTCGTTCAGTCTCTCTCTCTCTTTCTTTTCTCTCTTTCAGTCTCTCTCTCTCTCTATTTCTCTCTTTCAGTCTCTCTCTCTCTCTTTCTTTCTCTCTTTCAGTCTCTCTCTATTTCTCTCTTTCAGTCTCTCTCTCTTTTTTTCTCTTTCAGTCTCTCTCTTTTTCTTTCTCTCTTTCAGTCTCTTTCTCTTTCTTTCTCTCTTTCAGTCTCTCTCTCTTTCTTTCTCTCTTTCAGTCTCTCTCTCTCTTTCCTTCTCTCTTTCAGTCTCTCTCTCTCTCTATTTCTCTCTTTCAGTCTCTCTCTCTCTTTCTTTCTCTCTTTCAGTCTCTCTCTCTCTTTCTTTCTCTCTTTCAGTTTCTCTCTTTCTCTCTTTCAGTCTCTCTCTCACTCTTTCTCTCTTTCAGTCTCTCTCTCTCTCTTTCTCTCTTTCAGTCTCTCTCTATTTCTCTCTTTCAGTCTCTCTCTCTTTCTTTCTCTCTTTCAGTCTCTCTCTCTATTTCTGTCTCTCTTTCAGTCTCTCTCTCTCTTTCTTTCTCTCTTTCAGTCTCTCTCTCACTCTTTCTCTCTTTCAGTCTCTCTCTCTCTCTCTTTCTTTCTCGCTTTCAGTCTCTCTATCTCTCTTTCTCTCTTTCAGTCTCTCTCTCTCTCTCTTTCTCTCTTTCAGTCTCTCTCTCTCTTTCTCTCTTTCAGTCTCTCTCTCTCTTTCTCTCTTTCAGTCTCTCTCTCTTTCTCTCTTTCAGTCTCTCTCTCTCTATTTCTCTCTTTCAGTCTCTCTCTCTCTTTCTTTCTCTCTTTCAGTCTCTCTCTCACTCTTTCTCTCTTTCAGTCTCTCTCTCTCTCTTTCTTTCTCTCTTTCAGTCTCTTTATATCTCTTTCTCTCTTTCAGTCTCTCTCTCCCTTTCTCTCTTTGTCTCTCTCTCTCTCTTTCTCTCTTTCAGTCTCTCTTTCTCTCTTTCAGTCTCTCTCTCTCTATTTCTCTCTTTTTTTAGTCTCTCTCTCTCTCCTTCTTTCTCTCTTTCAGTCTCTCTCTCTCTCTCTCTTTCTTTCTCTCTTTCAGTCTCTCTCTCTCTTTCTTTTTCTCTTTCAGTCTCTCTCTCTATTTCTCTCTTTCAGTCTCTCTCTCTTTTTTTCTCTCTTTCAGTCTCTATATCTCTCTTTCTTTCTCTCTTTCAGTCTCTCTCTCTCTTTCTTTCTCTCTTTCAGTCTCTCTATCTCTCTTTCTCTCTTTTAGTCTCTCTGTCCTCTCTCTTTCTCTCTTTCAGTCTCTCTCTCTCTTTCTCTCTTTTAGTCTCTCTCTCCTTCTTTCTCTCTTTCAGTCTCTCTCTCTCTTTCTTTCTCTCTTTCAGTCTCTTTATCTCTCTTTCTCTTTTTCAGTCTCTCTCTCCCTTTCTCTCTTTGTCTCTCTCTCTCTCTCTTTCTCTCTTTCATTCTCTCTCTCTCTGTCTCTCTTTCTCTTTCTCTCTTTCAGTTTCTCTCTCTTTCTCTCTTTCAGTCTCTCTCTCTCTCTCTCTCTTTCTCTCTTTCAGTCTCTCTCTCTCTCTCTCTTTCTCTCTTTCAGTCTATCTCTCTCTCTCTCTCTCACACACACAAATACAAGCACTTTCTTGCTCTTTTTCTCTGTATGTCTTTTTTTTCTCTCTTACTGTTTCTCTCTCCTTTTATATCATTTTTCGCCTACTAAGAAAGGGCGGGAAATATATAGATCAGAAGTTTTTATTTGTTTTAACACCAACTTCCGAGACAGAACAATAGTGAGAAATGAATCTTTATTTTTCTTGCACTATTTTTCACATATTATTATTTTGTCCAACATTCTTGTCGTAGATTTAATTAAATGCATCGCTTCGAAAGTTGTTTATAATTTAATTAAATGCATCGCTTCGAAAGTTGTTCATAATTTAATTAAATGCATCGCTTCGAAAGTTGTTCATAATTTAATTAAATGCATCGCTTCTAAAGTTGTTCATAATTTAATTTAGTTGTTTTTATCTTTCTTTACCTGTCTTAACAGTAGCGCCATCTACCGGACTTTTTTCCAGAAATACCGCATATCATATTATGTTCTTTCAGTGAAAGGGTTTGTCGACCCAAGTTTAGATCGTCCTTAATAGAGGTTTTTTTTTCATTTATCTCAAAAGCACATTAGTGTCCATGGCAAGGTAGTGAGTGCTTTAGTATTCCAAGGAAGAATAACTGGTTAATGTCTCGTACCACGTCTACTCTTTGTAAATTATTGTGAATGGATTTAACAATGCGAAAAAAAAAAAAAAAAAAAGAAATTAGCGGACTTATTTATTTCGGGCGAAATTATTTACTTTTATCAGATTTGGAAATATTATTTTTTTACATGTTTTACTATTGTTTAGACATTTGAACTGTTTATGTGAACACTTATTACAATAATATTTTACCTCTTCGTTTTATACTATCAACATTGTTTATATGTTTTATTCGTATAAATGGTTTTGATTTTGAAAAGCCTAACCATGGCAACCAAGGGTAAACAAGGTAATTTGTCCTCATCCATTGTAAACCTATATTTTGAGTCATCAGAAGGATCGTTCCACACCAGCACTATTAATTGGTAAGTTAAGACAAATACAATACAATGTGGACATACTAGGATAACTGGAACACAGGCCAATGACGATCATGAAATTTGATTGAGTGTCAGTTCTTTTGCACTGGAATTTCCTAAGAAAAAGTGTCTATAAATATAAGACAGTTGAACAATTATAGTTCGACTAAATTGTAATAACTTTAAAAATCTCTTTAAAATTGTAATTTTGTTAACATTATCGTATTTTGAAAAGTGCTATTGATCTAAACAGCTTAATTTAAAATCACATTTTGAAAATTCTACAAAAATGTTGTTATAATATATATGACAGTATCTATCAACGGCAAAAGTTTTGCATGATTTTTTCCACACATCAATTTATATTATCATGTTTTTCAATACCTAAACAAAATAACGAGCAATGTCAACTTTTAATCCTAACTGATAAGCTGTCTTGCTCAAAGGTCGGCAACTTTTTGGTAATAGTGTGCCAAAGTAGGACCTCTATTTCATTCAGCGTGCCAACATCCTAAATGTTATCCAGCTTTAGCCCTCAATTTGTGAGTAGAAGAGATTTGAATTGGCCTTTTAGGGGTCATCCGCGTGCCACTGTAACTCGTCCTGCGTGCCAAGTCTGGCACGCGTGCAGTAGGTCGCCGATCCCTGGAATAGATAATTTGTTATTGTATATTTAAAAATAAAGTGTAGATATGTAGGCAATTCTTCAGTTAGACTCTAATTGCATGAAGTCATAATGTGTACAGTTAGTTTTCCACAAGAGAGTCGGTTAAAATGATAACGTTTTCTGAGGAAACAGGCTCCACGTATTGAGCAGTTCCAGCAGCCGGGGACGTTAGCTATTTTTGTCTCTAATGTTCCAAAAGCGATATTTTTCTGGCTTACCAAACGCCAAGAGACATTTAAAAAATATATATACTGTACTTTTTATAAGCTATATTTCCCCCCCTTTGATATCATCCAGACGGTTCAGACACTTATTAATTTTAGTTTATTCTTTTTAAAAGTCGCATTTTTTATTCTGGCAAAGCGCTTTTTTTTCAATCATTTTAAATGCCCGATTTTTTCATTCTTCAAATGACCCCAGTTTATTTTTTCGTTAAATGAGGTCACATTTTATTATTAAAATGACCTTACTTTTTTTCTTCCAAAGTCTTCTCTTCAACTTGGAAAAGACCCATGGGCTCTTTTTCATGCATAAAATAATATGATCCAAATTTTATTTTTGATAATGCAACACGTTTTATTAGTTTAATTTGTTTTCTTAACTATTTAGGAATATGGTTTAGTGGATCATTCCTCCCCCCAGCTCCAACTTGCTCCACCATTACTACGCTACTGGTAGTTTAGTATTTCTGGCTCCAGTTTGTATCTTTTTAAATGAGACTTTTAGCAGTAGATTGTCAACTTTCATATCCCTATTGAACCCATCTGCTCTATTACAGTTGCACTATAATAAACTGGTTGTAGTCGTGACAATAGATTATTATAAAGCTCTATATGGAATGAATAAAAAATGCTCACTAGAATCATATTTTATTTATTTTTGTATCTACGAAGTTTTTATTCTTATTTGTGTAAGAGGTGAGTTGCTTGTTTAAACTTGAAAGTTAATTTGTTTGTCGATTGTTAAGTTGCTAGTTCAGTGTTGACTGTTGAGTTACTAGTTGAGCGTTGTAAATTAAATGTTGACTGTTACGTTGATAGTTCAGTGTTGACTATTGAGTTACTAGTTGAGTGGACTGTTGAGTTACTAGTCGCGTCTTTTCTTAGTAAAATCAGGCTTTTCACAAACGTATAACATGTAAAATCAACATTCTTCATCTCCAAATCTATTATGATGTCTGTAGGGACTGCCACACGCCTGTGGCGACCAAGCGTTTGGTTCACCTTGATAAAGAAATAAAGTCAGTTCTATACTTTATTGAAATTTACAGCTAAATGTTAAAAGGCAGACACGCATCTCTCTCTCTCTCTCTCTATTTCTCTCCATTCCTCTCTCTATCTCTCTCTCTCTATATATATATACATATATATCTATTGTAAAAGATACTTTTTTGTATGTAGATAATAATATAAGCTTATAGATCTACCGTAAAATCTCGACTTAAAGTCGCTCATATTTTTAATACATTGCTACTACACTTATAGGTTCCGATGATAATGAATTGAACGTGTAGGCGTCTGTAAGCAGTACTGTAAGACCAGACTCATAAATAACGAAAACAAACAACATTTAAATGTAATCGAAGTTTACAATAAATCTAATTTTTCAATGTGTTGATAACAAAATAACGGCAATTTCAAGACACTTTATATCAACATACTGTAGATAAGCGTTCCCTTAAAGTTTCTTATTCGTAACCCAGTTAAAGTTTGACATTGTCGTAATTTAGTATGCTAGAATTTAACGTCTAGGTCTAATGACTTACACGTGTGAAATGCTTATAATTTTTGTGATTTTTGTAAAAAAATATAAAATAAAATAACGCAAAATATAACTTCTTTTGTAAGTTTTATGCGTTTAGTTTTAATACAATTATCAACGTTATCAATATTGTGTGCTTCCTTGTTGTAGCCAGTAAGGTAGTCTACACTTATTTTGTATTGAGTTTCCTTCTTGTAGCCAGTAAGGTAGTCTAAACTTATTTTGTATCCACGATCATGTCAAGACTAACGGAATTTGAACGATCTTTGAATCTATTTTAACAATGGAATAAATAATAACATTGTTTTAGTAGTTTTAACAAAAAATACTAAAATTACCTGGAACCCAATAAGTTTTGTGAAACAAAGTTCCGTCATGCCAAACCCATTGACCCCCTACAAGTAAAGAATCCAAACCAATCCAATACCAATTTTTCTGATAATGTCTCCACACCATTTGTTTTAAATCATAAATGTTGAAAACAGTTAATCTTGATTCCATTTCTGTGCACAGAGAAAACTGATAAAAAAACATTTTTTTTTAATAATATGGAATGAAAGACTGATTTCTACTATTTACTATAAAAAGTTGAGGACATCTAGAGAAAAACGACTACTTAACAGAAATTACAAAGAGAAAGACCCTGATATCTAGTTTAGGTGTAGTATTACAAAGGCCTTTCATAAGTATATAGTTCATAGTGTTAACTAGTTATTGTAACAGGACTGCACGAGTACGTAACATTGACTTAATGGTTTAAGAAAAATGTGAAAGAAATGAATATAACTTATTATAATAAATCATCCATGGGTAACGTCTTGTAAAATGTATGATGTTACGCTTTCATCATATATGACTGACTCATTTAAGGGGGGGGGGGGGGCAATAGAATATGTTGCGGGTATAGAGTCTACACCTAGTTTATTTTAACATAGTTTTAAATTATTATTTTCTAAGCCATTTACTCCACGAAGAGTTACGTGCAGTTCTAAGCGATAACAAGTACAAAGAAAATCTAAAAATTCACACTGATATCTAGATCAGGGGTCGGCAACCTAAGGCACGCGTGCCACACTTGGCACGCAGAACGATTTTCAATGGCACGCTAGAGACCTCCAAGAAGATTTTTGTTAATGCAAGTCCAAACAACGTCAGCAATAATTAATTGGTGCTGGGTGGCGAACTACATGGGAATCACACTGGGCGTCGACTGTTTTAGTTCAGGAATTTTTATGTGGAAATATCTAATCATTGGATTTTTATGAGGGAAGTTGGATTTTTTTTTTCAATTTAAGCGTCCGCGTCCGAAATATGGGCATCAAAATGTGACGATTTGCGGAAGATCTGAAAGGAATAGCTACTTAGGAAATTCATCTATAATGTAAGCTCAGAGCGCATTAACATACAACTAAGAACACGGGTTAAAGGGAGATAATAATTAACCAGTTTTCTTTGCGTTAATATTAAATATTGACCCGTTCCCACAAAAGATGACAAGTGGTTTTTTCAACATTTTGAGCTATAAATATGGTTTAAAAGAACATTGAATAAGCTTTATTTTAATACCAAATTTATTATTATACGTCAATATTTCATTTTTCTAAGACACTTACTATCACTTAGAACTAGTCAGACAAAAGAAATAGTCTTGAGAAAATGCGTTTTAAATTTTATGTATTTGAAAATGTCTAAACTACGTAGCAACCAGAGTCGTAATATCTATATTTACATACCAATCGAAAGGACATTCAATTATCTTTTTGGTGGTATATACGATATTATTTTATAATAAAACTGAACCAAAAAATATTCACATCTCGCAAGGAATTTAGCTGTGAAGCTATGGGTCTCCATTTTGTGAACTTTTCATAATCTCGAAAACGGAAAGCCTAATCGTTATCTCGTTGTATTCCAATAACCAATCAGCGAATTTGTTTTGGAAAAATATGGTATCGTAACCAATGATCAATTTGTAGACGAATTTTCATGGGATAGAAAGAAAGGAATTGTTTATCCAAAACTTATTATAATTATATAATTTTCCGTTTCATTTTTGTGGTTTCCTTTAAAAAATAACGAATGGCTTACAATTTATCTACGATCAGTTTGGTCCTTTCACTAATTAAAACTTTAAAATGATCAAACTCTAATGAAAATTATACAAATATTATATGACTAAATAATGTATATGTACGGTTCTAAACATTACATTAACTACCCAGTTTGTATGATCACTTCGTATCTATTCCGCTTAACTGCACCAACAATTTAATAATGTACAGTCTGAGATTCATAGACTCACTAGAAATAATACATAAGCTGAAATCTCAGTTATGCAGAGATCAAAATATAAAGAATGTTTACATCTAACTAGAATGATATCTTGACAACTAGCATCAAATGTTGATACATTAACCATTAATGTGAAAGTTGATAAATGAAATTCTGTATTAGCTATGAATGGCTTTTTAAAAAAAGATGCTAATAACGAACATGTTTATTTGTTATTAAATATAATATGCTTTAATGATTTTCTCTATAACGCTCCTTTTCTTTTGGTCTTGGTCTTGCTACGGCACTAAATAAATTGTGTTATAAAAGTAATATAGTTGAGCTGTTTGACTTTCACGCTGTTGGCACGCTTAATGATTTAGAAATCCTAGTTTGGCACACTACAAGCTAAAGGTTGCCGATCCCTGATCTAGATAACTAGCACACATATGTCTGGATAACAAACACACACATATCTAGATAACAGGCACACATATTCCATATCTGGATAACAAAAGCACATATATCTAGATAAAATACATACATAATATATCTAAATTAAAAACATATATCTAAAAATCTAAAAATAGATATCTAAATAACGAACACTCATATTATATCTAGATAATGTGTATTACAAAAACCTTCACATTTAGCTTGAGCTTGCTTAAACGGTTTATAGTCTTCTGACCAATAGTAACACATTGCTGAATCACCAAACACATCATAAATGAAACCTGGAAATTGATGACACCTGAAAGCGTCTATCGTTACGAGTTTTCTTTTTACAATGGACACTTGCTGTGATTTTATATTCTGTGCTAAACGAAAAGATAATTGTATTGTTCCAAATAAATATAAACTAGACAATTACAAAATGTTGGGAAATTAGGCATAAAATATTTAATTTTATCCAGCATTATAAATTTCTTCTACTTCTTCAACTCCTAACTAGGCTGCATCGACGGTAGATCCCACCACCAAATCCTGAAATCTACACTGGAAATGAGCCAAACACGTGCAGCACGTCGTATCCTACAGGACTACCGCCTCAAAACAAACGACTTTGCTCTGGTGTCGGAACTCCATCTTGAGTCCCTACAACACCGCAGAGCGGTAGTCAAAGTCACGATGATGTACAAAATCATGAATGGCCTCGTTGACACGCCCACACAATCCAACAAGTGTCCCGCTCTACTAGAGGCCATTAGCTCAAATTGCGTTTTCTACAGGCACACACTGACGTTTACAAATAGTCGTTTTCTTCCGTCGTCCATTAGACTGTGCTACTCATTAGACCAAACATCCGTCATTGCCCCCTCTGCGCCGACTTTCAAGTCATCACTGAAGGTTTGGACTAGCAAATGAAACTTTGTCGTCGGCTTAAGCTTAAAACTATTGTTGTATGTTATAAATATTATAAGTAGCAATGCACAATTTGATCCAAGAGTATTCCCAATCAACTTATCCAAACAATGTGGATTTTTTTCCTCGGGTATAAAGTGATCTCCACAGTATAATGAAAAAGAGCTGTTGGCTCTCTTGCATTCAATGCCAAGCAAAAAGTTATATCTTTTGTTATTTGTTTCATAACATTATTAAGTGTGTTGGTCATTGTAGGTTGAGTAAAGTGAGGTGTCAATAATGAATGTTCTGGTTAACTTAATTAACTTAATTCAGTACGATGTGGTATGATGTTTAAAGTATGTGTGTGTTCAGTTTATTTTGTTTAGAGTTTAGATGAGTACAATATGTCATTTTCTTAACTGATATATTATACATTGTTCTTTGGTGGGGAGGAAACTTTATGTTGTCTTAATTTTTTTTGTCGTTCATGTTTGTTTTAATGCACAACTTTCTTCTACTGTTTCCTTGTGCCAATTGATTTCACCATTCCTCTGTAAAATGATTTTAGCATATTTTTTTACTTCGTTGTAATTGACAGTTTTTTTCTGATTGGTACCTTTCTTGCCAAGGTGTCAGTTTTTGTTCATCGCCAAGTGTGCCAATATGTTCTTTAATCCATTGTAAAATTACATTGATGTTGTGTATACTAAAAAGGTAGTCTCTTGTGTGTTATATTAAAGTAAGTAAAGTATCCCGTCGGACCAAATTGATACATAGGTCCGGTGAAGCAGCCTTCATCAGTTTCTGTGGCCACGACATACTTGGTGATTGTGTGGCCAGCACTATGCACAACAGCCTAACTAAATACAGGTACAAATCAAAGCTGGGTCGACTCAGGGGCACCCTCCGGACCCGAGAAAACATTATATCCTTCACCAGGATTCGAACCTTTGGTACGCCAGTCGAACGCGCTGCCGCTCGGCCTATATGATTTCTTTTAAAGTTATTCAAGTGTTAATGGGAAATGATTAGAGTGCTTATTATCAGTTTGTGAGTATAGTAGCCAGGCATTTATAGAACCAATAAGGGCATTTGACAGCAATTGTACATAAAGTTATAAAATATATACAATAAGACTCAATTAATGACTAAATACTTACTCAGTGCAGCAAGAGATATGACCAAAATAATAGCAATAAGCTTACAAGATGCCATTATGAGTCGTGTGTTTATTCCAACAAACATCAATGTTTAATGTTCAGCAATAGTTTGTTCTAATGTTATTTGAGACATGAACTGAAGGTTGGCCTGTCAACATTTATTCTTGGCAGTGGCGTATCCAAAATTATAATGTAGGCAAGGAAGCAAATAATACAGGTAACGAATGGATTCGGGTTAAAAAAAAAAGCATGCAACTCTTTTAATTACGAAATATTTTTTTCTTTTTTATTGAAAATAAAAGTGCAAAAAAAATAAAATAAATGCATTATTTAAAATACCTTGAAACGTTAATTAGCTAAAACATTATTGAATGTTTGAATAAATTAAATATTGTCAATGAGTATAGAATAAAAATATTCTTGCAATTCCGATAACTCAGTAAAACTTATAGAGTTTACAATTTTCAATTTTTTTTTCCTTTAATTAATATTCAGTGAAAAAGATACCGCTTTGATTTTGTATGCCAATTTAAAATATTTTTAAGTCTTAAAATTTAATTTTTGTATAAATCTATTTGTTTATTAGTTGTTGATTATATTTCTTAAGTTATAAATATTTAAATGTAAAATTAAATTATTTGTTGTTTTTGATTGTTTATATAATTTATAAAACTTTATTCAAGTTTCAAGTGAATGCAGGAACTAGATGTCAAGATGTCCTATTGTCGATATATTTGTTTACAATTTGATTTATTCAAGTTTAATAAATGTAAAATTAAATAAACAGATTTATAACAACATAAACATGACGTGATAGATATAAACAACAAGAAGACATTAAGATATAAATGTATAAAGTTTATTTAAATACAGAAACAATAAACTGTTTAAAATGTTTACAAGTAAAATGTTTACAATTTATACAAAACTATAAATATAACAGAAGAGAATATAAATATCTTTATATCTAAAACAAAAACAATAAAGTGAATACAGATTATTAGATACATGAAATAAATTTTAAGTGATAAAAACAGATATAAAACATCCTCCAAGTTGTTTGTTAACATTTTGACAAACAATTAATTCAATACAATTACTCAACTGGACTAGCTCCACTGTAATTAAGTCCAGACTTTAAACTTCCACTATGGACAAGGTCAGTAGACCAATCACCAAGATAATACCCCACACAGTGGACACTGGCTCCACTACTTCCTGGACATGTACATGTTGTGTAAGTAAACTTATGGACATTGAACCAACTCATCACATTTACTTTGTCCTTCCATTGACCAAGACTGACCTGTTTAAAACATCCATGAGGATGTGACACTATAAAGTTCAACTTGTCAATATCTCGAGCTTCTCTGTATTTGTCAAAGACTTTCAACCAGACATCATACAAATGTTCCTCCATTTTCTTCAATTTATTTCCCAAATTTTGATCACAAGTCACAAAGGTAAACCTACAAATGTCTCCTTCAATGTTTACATCAACAACACGTCTCTTATCTTTAAGAATAACCAATTCACTATCTTCACTATCATAAAACAATCTCAAGGTCGTGTGGCTTGCCTCAATGTCATCAACAACCACATGTGCAGCTGTAGTCACACAAATCTCCCACCAAACTTTGCTGGGTTTGTCTGAATCTGTACATTTATCACATGGACATGTTGTATAATCCCATTGTTCATCATCATCTGTGTACTTCCTCACATTACACACCCTCCCAGATCCTGTCCTCAATGTTTTCTTTCCTCTCAGTTCAGTCAAAAAATATTGAATCTTTGTGTTTGGCCAAAACTCTGGTCTGTATGGACTGGTCATGGTGACACTTAGTCTAACTGTCAGGTCAGCTGCAGCTTTGATGAATTCATACAAATCACTGTCACGGTGACCTTCAGGTAGATGTTTTAAGCTGAATGATTGAATAGGTATAAACTTTGGATGACCTGCATTCTTCTTACAGTTTGTCACATGCTGGTGTAAGTCAATTTCTCCACAAGGTAAAACCTGATTCTCATGTTCACCTGTACAGATAAATACAAATATCAACAAACTAAATTAATTATATGTGAAACAGATGGTTTTCTATTTAATAGCAATATTCTTAATATACAAATATTTATACATTTTACACATTATTTATTTATACATGTGATATAGTGCCCTATGTAAAATCAGTTAGTTTGACAGCAGAGTTGGCAATACCTAAAATCAAAACAGCGCGCATTGTTAAGTCGGCTGACTTGATTCCAACCTGCCAAAAGGTAACAATGCTGTCGTGCCCGATGTCCTATTGCTGGTGTTTAGATAGTTTACATTTTATCCTGTCTCATTGGTCACCTCGTCTTGGGTACCTGTCTTGTTTTACGAAAATAAATGCTTGTTGGGTGTTTTGCCACCAGAGCAAAGAAATCGAACTGTTTGTCGAATCACTGAGTAAAAGGCTGTTTTAAAACCCACCACATACATTTATGGGGCACGGTTTGAATCCTGGTGAAGGCTACAATTTTTTCTTAGGGTCTTGAGGGTGTCCTTAAGTCTACCCAGCTCTGTTGGGTACCAGGCCTTAGTTGGGTAGACTAGAGGCCCCTGTGTACACAATCATCTAGTATGACGTGGAGACAGAAACTGGTTAACGCTGCTTCAATGGCACTGTGGATTTGTTTGACCTGAAGGGTACTTAACTTTTTACATTTCGTTTCATTAACCAATAATTTACATAGGGAGTGTCTATTAACACACCGCATCCGCACTGATAATTATATTTGACTGCGCAATTCTTTTGCGCATTTTACACTGGGCATGCGCATTGATAATTATATTTGACTGCGCATTTCTTTTGCGCATTTTTTTTCAAAGCGCATGCGCATTGATAGTTATATTTGACCTATTAGACTGCTCCAAAAAAAAAAGCACTTAGTTACTACTAGTATTTGTTGGTTCAAGTGGTATACGGTTTCGTGGCCCAACGGTTAGCACAGTGGGCTGTCATCTGGCTGTGATATGTTCAACCTCCGCCGTCGACCAATGCAATTTTTTTTTTTTTTTAAGTTTAGCCGCAGCTTAAAATAATTAATAGCCTAAGTATTGTAGGTCGAGTCAATTACCAGCGGGTGTCATTAAAATTAAATATAAAAAGCAGGATGTGGCCTACCATATAAAATTATAAAGTTTTAAATAGGCCCTAAGGTTTGTAGTTTAGGCCTAGGGCCTACCATGATTTAATCAGTCTAAAACTTAAAACACAGACAAAAACATTTTCATTATCCCTTATGTGAGAAAAATTAATGCATATGGCATATAAGTAGCCTACTCTTTCTTCTCGAGTGGCATTCTTGCATGGAATGGGTGGCCTGAACAAACCATGAAAACCAGTAACTTAACTTCATTTAAAACATTAATAAGTCTAAAAGTGTGGACTTAAGAGATAGGCCTAAAGAATATTATAAGGAGCTGGATATAGTGCTCGGGTGATGATGAATATAATATATTGAAGCTAATTTTCAATGAAGATTTTATAGTACCATTGACAATTTGTGTAGACCTATTATGTAGGCTAATAATTGTGGACCATGTGATTCGACTACTTATGATTTTATATGTCATAAACTTTCGTCTGAATTATTCAATGTAAACTCAAGTTCTACTTCTTCTTCTTCTTCTTCGTAATACTGTGGAGACCCCGTAGAACCGAGGAAAAAGTCCACAATTTAGATACACATAAAATAACATAGCAAACCTTTACATAGCAAACAACAGTTATATACAGATAAAAGAGTGTCACTTTAGGTTTTTGGACCAGCACTTTAGTGACGATTTGAAGGCCGGAACTGTAGGGGCAGTGATGGAGGCCTGGTCCAGGGTGTTCCACAGCCTAATGGCTGACGGAAAAAAAGAATGTTTGTAGACGTCCGTGCGTGCATGTGGGACATGCAGCTTGAGCTGATGGCCTCGGGTAGAGCGGGACACTTTCTGCATTCTACTTGTTTGGGTCGAAAGGTCCACGTGGTCGTTGATGATTTTATAAATCATGGACACTTTGTCAATTGCTCTTCGTTGTTGTAGTGTATCTAGGTGGAGTTGCTACTAAGGCAGAGGCGCTTGATTTGGTGCTGTAGTCCTCTAGTATTCGACGTGCTGCGCGTCGCTGGGTCATCTCCAGTTTGTCAATCAGGTTTTGCTGGTGGGGTCCCAAACTGGCGAGGCGTATTCTAGGATGGGGCGAGCTAAGCTTTTATAACAGTGGGTCTGAATTTTCGTGGAACACCCCTTTAGGTTTCTATGGATGAAGGCGCAGACTCTGTTAGACTTGGCAACAATGGATTGAACATGTATGCTCCAGTGGAGGTTTTCTGTGATGTTCAAACCCAAGTATTTGGCTTCTGACACCCTTGCAAGAGATTGGCCATTTAAAGTATAGCTAGTTGGTACCCTAGTTCTTTTTCTGGAAACAGAGAGGAGGAGGCATTTATCGACGTTGAACTCCATTTGCCATTTCGATGCCCAGGCCTCTAGCTTTAGGAGATCTTCCTGTAAGTGGACAGCATCATCAGGGCTATCGATTGGAGCGTACAGGATGGTGTCATCTGCAAAGAGTCGTACCCTGGAGTGAAGTCCACTCTCCAAGTCGTTGATGAATATCAAGAACAGCAAAGGCCCAAGAACCGAGCCCTGAGGTACTCCAGATATGACCGGTCCTATTGTGGAAGTTTCACCCTCTACGACAACCTGTTGTTTCGGCCGACGAGGAAGTTATCAATCCATCTCTTGGTCTGCCCTCTTATACCGTAGTAATCCAACTTGAGAAGGAGGCGCTTGTGAGGGACCTTGTCAAAGGCCTTTGAAAAATCTAGCAGGATGGTATCGGTTTGCCCAGCCTTGTCGACGGTCGCTGCCAAGTCGTCAACGGTGAGGATGAGCTGAGACTCGCAGGATCTCTTTTTCCTGAATCCGTGTTGAGCATCTGTGATGATGTTTATACATGTTCAGGTGGCTAGAGATTTCAGACGTAACAATGTGTTCGAGAAGCTTACAACACACACACGTCAATGAGATTGGCCTATAGTTGCCTGGTAGGCTTCTGTCCCCTTTTTTGAATACTGGTTGCACTCGGGCGTGTTTCCAGATACCTGGTAATTCCCCGGAGGCCAGTGATTTGTTGAATAAGAGGGTCAATACAGGTGCCAGTTCTGATGCTAATTCTTTGAGTAGTCGGCAGGGTATATCGTCTGGGCCCGCAGCTTTTGTGGGGTTAAGGTTAGAGAGCAGCTTATGGACGCCGTTGGTATTGACCTTTATAGCCGGCATGTCTGGGTATGAGGAGTCGTCCATGTTAGGTGTTGTGCTTACGTCCTCTCTCGTGAAAGCGTCGCAGAATTGATGATTTAAAATGTCAAATTTCGTCTTGCTATCACTGTAAGACAAGCCGTTATGCTTTAAGGGTGCAGTGCCCGTCGGGTCGCTACGTTTACTTTTTATAAGCCTCCACAGGCTGTTGTTGGAATCCTCCTCGATTATTCTATATGTTAACATTAAACCATCTTACACGCCTGCAGAAATAATAATAATACTGTAACACCAAGTAGGCCCTATACATAAAACACACGGGTAATCACTGATAGGGTAATTTAAAATTGTCAGGTTAGCCAAATGAGTAAACATTTTTTATAGACAGTTGTCCAACTATAAGCCTAAGTGTAAGAATCGGTCTTTGGTATGGTTTTGTCAAAGTTTTATGAAGTGTTTTTTCACTACTCTTTTATAAGATTGTTTGGCTTGGTTAAAGTTGGTGGAAATTGCTTTAATAGTTATATTCTGTTGTATGATAATTTAATTTTCACCTCTCATAAATGGGATGCTGGTACCTGTAGGCTACTTAACTAGCAGTGAGCAGTAATGCAGGCATAACTTGTTTTTTATTTCCATGATATATTTTTTTATGTTTTATATTTGATTGTTCTGTTTCCTAGAATGAATAAAGTTTTTGAAGATATTTTGCTGGTTTTGTTGTAGCCTATGTTGTTGTGTTGTAGTTGTATTGTCTGAGATGTAGCATTGAGCTTTATGTGCCTAATGTAGGCCTACTTGGCTTCATATCATATTGCTCGTGCTAAATTGTGAAAGTAAAATAAAACCTAATTTTAGTTGGTTCAACAGTGTTTTGGTATGTGTGTAATTACTATACTAGACTATAGTGACACATATTTGGGTGGCAAAACACCAAAACAAATGATATTTTCATAAAAACAACACAATGTGCATTCAGTGTGAAAATAGTATACAGTAGTCTATTTGCCCACATGTGCAAATAGAGCACTGTATTATATTTACACACGTGTGCAAATAGCCACAGCCTTTACCTATTAGCAGACTGTCCTGGTTATTTGACTGGTCTTCTTTTTGGTTAAGAACTGGATATACACTCTCTGAAAAGTTCAGTTTACATTTAAATAAACATTTTCTGATATTTGTTAATAAGAATATATATCCATATTTTAATATTTATCCTAATCCATATATCATATATTCATATTTATACCACTCAGCAAACTCTAAAATAACAATGTAATATAAATACCTTCATAAGTATTGTCCTTGCATTCTGTACTTGCTAATTTCAGGCTCAAATTTTCCTTAAGAATAAAAGAAATGGAAAATAGCTTCGAATTATAATTTTGCTAGAGTAAATTAAGTGTTTCTTCAACTTTTCTTAGTTCCATGTTCCTTTTATTATATATTAAAACATTGTTTTTTGACTGCATTACATTACTTTTATTTTAAATGGAGTTAAATTGAAAACTGAAGTTCACATTTAAATGTAAATAGTGTATAAAAGCAGATAAAAACTTGTGTTTTCCATAATTTTAAAAATATGAGATTTAAATAAAGTATGGGTACAATTTGCTTTAGAAATAAAGCTACAACCCAATTTGGAATTATTTTTTTTAAACTTAGAAAAGAACTTTATAATATATGAAAATATTTATAAATATAAATTGACAGAATGATGCAGCATTTATTAAAACTTAGAGAAATTTTCCTTATTTTCGGGACAATATAAAGTACTATGTAAATAATGATTTAAATTTAATAAATTTTAATATAAAATTTAATAGAGCTCACTAGTTAAACTTATTAAATAAGAATAATTTTGTGACAAACCTATTTTTTTTAACTATACTGTTTTTAATTTGTGTATTCTTACTCAATTTCAAATAAGGCCAGGGTTTTTTCCTAAACCAAAATAGCACAAAAGACTTGTGGGACTACTTAATCTAGGCTACCTATGCTAAAAAGGTTACATTTACTCTAGTAGCACAATAAGTTTATTAATTTAAACAAATCTTCCATAAGTGTGAATTATTACCAATTAAATAATACAACTTAAAGGTAATCTAAAAATTACTAAAAGCTTTTTTTTTTAAATCATAAAAACAACATTAAACTCTACCAAATATTGCATAATATAAGTTCAAATTAAAAAATATTTAAACTATAACAGAAATTTAATTATAATATTTTAGTCTAATAAAAGTCTCAGCATAAGTCATATGATTTAATCTTTTTTTTCTTTAATAAATTAATAAACATTTTCATAAAAGAAATAATATAAACCAAAGCAAAATTGAAAGGGCTTCAGTCAAAGACTTTGCACAATAACAAATAACAATAACAACAACATCAAAATAATTATATAACAAATAAATTCAATAAAAGCCAACAAAAGTTTTAGATTTAAAGAAAAATATAATATTTATGGTTATAATAAGTAGTAATTTAGTAATATTTGGATATCATCATTACTCATTACATTAACTTTTAAGTTATATTTAATTCCCCAAAGGCCCAAAGGAATAATATTTGACAATACTAATCATGTCTAATCCCTACATTAAGTAGTACGCCTACTTAGTTACTTAGGTCTTTGCTATGTTTTGCCTAAACTTTACATTTACATACTTATAATAAATGGTGACTTATTAACTTATTCTATTTCATCATTATCATTTATTATAGTCATCGTTTTAATCTTTTATTTTTATCATTATCTATTTTTAATTAGGCAGGTGGCAGGCTACATTAAAATTAAAAGCACAAATACACAATTTAAAACATTCTATGTTCTTACAACTTAATTCTAAAAATAAATGTTTTGAAAATTAGTTAAATTGCGGTTATCTCAATTAAATTAAAATCTATCAATGTTACTCAATGTACACTTTGAAACTCAAAACTCACTCATATTGTAAAATTTAAAGAGGCTAGAAAGTAGACTAGGCTTATTTTTAAAAAGACTATCGTCTGCTAAGCAGTCCGACAAATGACCTTTACCTTGCAAGTAGTAAATTAAATATAATAATAATAGCAGATTTTTTTTAACACATGAAATATTTATTGAGTTAAATATATTTTAAGAAATTAATTAGTTGTGTGATAAAAATAAATAAAAAATTATTCCTTAATTTAAGTATTAAGTAGATCTAAATTTTCTTCCATTAAACTTTCATTAATTAATGTAAGCATAGTGTTAACAATGAGAATGACAACATTTTAGCGGAACAATTATTTAATTAAATATTTCTACTTTGACTATTTGTTGTATTTTTATCTACAAGTTCATTTTGTTGTTGTTAATTTAATCGTCTAGATTTAAAAAAAATTGGTAAACTCCAGACTGTAATATTACTGTTCATTATGTATAGTATATTGCGCCCATACTCTATATTCTTGCAAAAATGGGTTATGGGCCAAGTTATGGCGTAGCATTTGACGGTAAGGCCGGGTAAAATGTCGACCACGCAGTTAAAGGGATTTTGGGGTTAAGAAAAGGTTGCGGGGTGAACTAATAGTAGGCTACAAAGTGGTGGGAGGGGCAAATATGCAAGGGGAAATATTGAACTGTTGAAGGGTCTACATCAAAAATGACAATAATTTAAACGAATAATCCATAGGCTCTACTAATTAAGTATATTTGTTTAAAGAAAATAAATAATATATTATTATTATTATTATATATATATATATATATATATATATATATATATATATATATATATATATATATATATATATATTTCTAAAGAAAGTATAGGATTTTCTAGAAAGAAAAAGAGGGGAGGGGGTTTCTGGCGAGATCGTAGTATATTCCCCTGCTAACCCACATTCTGTGTACTGAAAAATCTTCATTTATTTTCTATTTACTTAATTTACGCTATAGAAATGTTTAAAACCTACCTGAACAATAGGTCTTGATTGCATTTCATGTTTAAATCTTGATGATTCTACAAAAAAATAAAAACTGTAGGCCTAAATGAATTTAGCCTCAATCTATTAAACCTCCTTTTTAAGACTATTGTCCTCCGTCCAACAGTAATAGCTAAAAACCTTTAAATATCCGCTTTTGTAGTTGTTTTTTTTTGTTTTTTAAGCGTACTGTGATTTAACAGAAAAATTGGCAAATGTCGAAAGTCCGCATTTAGCGTGATAAATGAATCTTATTAACAATGTTGCTAGGTAATGTATTAACATTATCATCTAATACATTTACCGGACAATTTGTCTTATTAAAAAAGAGTAGAGATTGGCAATGTGAATGTCCATCTACATGAAATATACTAGCCATTATAGTTGATAATATGAAATGTGAAAGTCGAAGGTATATCAATCCTCAAGGGAAATATTTAACGAAATGGAGGTTGAAATCTGAACTTATTGGGCAGAAGCTGCGGATACAAAGTAGAGGCGTATTTCAAATAACAAAATGGTGTGTCTAACGACAGCGGGACACTGTGTAAAGACTTTAAGCACAAACCCCAATTACACACGTGACTGGTAATGACCTATCAAAGATATACAAGTACAGTCCAATATATACTTAATAATATTAAAAATTGACTATAGCTACAAATGAGTCTTACCTAAATGTTCCATTGTAATTAGTAAAACGTGTAGTTAGATGTAATTTTATAATGACTTGAAGCTAATCAACGCCAATGGAAGTTTTGTTTGTCAAAGGCACAATGTGTCTAATGGTGAAAACCTGTTAGCAATAAATAAAGTGTACTAAAATGTATATGTATACCTATATGTATCTATATATAGAGACACTTAATAGCTTACGTCAGGCTGTTTCAGACTGAGGCTAGGAGAACACTATACAGGATATCAATGACATATTACACATGTCAGCTAGAACGGGATGCAATGCTCCTCCCCCCCCCCCACCGAATCGTTATAGTTGACTGCACAGACTGCATCTAGTCCAGGATTTCTCAAACTGGAGTCTGTTGTCTCATATGATACCGCCAAGCGGTTACTTGATGACTGAACGGATTACTAATGTTAGATAAATTTATAAAAATTGCCTTGAGAACTACTGCAAGTTAACTATTACTTAGTTTAGAAATAATGTGTTTTGGGAGAATAGCATTGTCCTCTGTAATGTTTTTTTTATTCTATCGTTTTTAAAACATGTTTGTCTTGAGAGGAAACAAAAATCCTATTTAAAGAGTTTATCATCAAGCATATTATACTTTTAGTATTGATGTATATCTATAATATTAGATTTAAATTACTTTACACTTCATTTAAAGAGTACTAATTGAACAATATGCATATCAGGTAAAAGATTAAACAATTAATAAACAATTCTATTTATTATCAAGTAACCATTACAAACTGTTACAATTTCTCCTCATTATCTTTTAAACGTATGTAAATGTTGTTAATTTTAATACTTAATAAACGTTTTATTTGGTTCTTTAGTTGCCAGTCATGTATCAGATTGAAAAAACAAAATTCCTTACCTACCCCACTTTTAAAAAAAATGTTGTTATTGTACAATTATAAGAAAAAAAGTTTATCCGCCTCCATTCTCTCTAAAAATGTGTGTTGCGTGAACACGGTCAACCTTCAAATTTAAAAATATCGTCACAGGTCGCTTGTTGCTAAAACTACCCTTGTGTTTTTGTTTTTTTTTATGTATATTGTCTCGTTGTCACATAAATGTAAAATGAAGGAAGTTAAAGGACGGGGAAAATCTGTTTACTTTATCTTGTTGACAACTGGTTCAAGATCCTTCCCGTCAACATTGCAGGTGAAGAGAGGGTGGGGATAGGATGATGTCTACTGTAAGAAATTAGAATGTCTCTAAAAACCGGACGAGCCGGAGGCTCTATAATCCAGGGCGTAACCTTTTAGGAGTGAACCAAGGGCGGGGGCACACCGAGGTTCTATCCTGGCACGCCTAAGGCGTGGCGTGCTGTGTACATACTATACTAAAAGTATCTTTTAATGTGTGCTGTGTACAGGATACAGTTTCCGCAGCCTAGCATATGATTCACTGCCGATTCCCTTCGGATCATTATCGTGGGCCGTCCCCGTGGTGGCTCCCCCGTATACCTGCAATGTCACCCCGTTAGCATGAATCCTATACTGAAGTTATTTGCATCCAGGCACCTGGAGTTTCTCGAGGCGGGGGGCAGCGTCCTTTCTACCACTCCACCACGGGCATACCCGGTGAGCAATGGATAGCGGGCCTCCTGCAGCCGCTGTAGGAGCAGTCCTCCCAAGCGTTCACCCACCAGTGTAATATTAAGGTGATCGTATCGGGCGTGTACACACTTCGCCAGTCATTGAGGTCCGTAGGTACAGAATTGTAAGAAGAAATGTTTCATTTTAGACATTACTGCATTGACTGAAATTTCTACACATTGTCAATAAAATTAAGACTTGGTGTCTTTGTAATGTCTGTCCTTAGACTATTTGTCTGTGTAATGTCTGTCATTACACTATTTGTCTGTGTAATGTCTGTCATTAGAATATTAAATATACAATGTCTGTCATAGGACTATTAAATGTGCATTGCTGTCATTAGACTATTGTCTGTGTAATTTCTGTGTTATGTCATATACTGACATGTTTATAGTTTTAAAGTCGGTTACATCGTCTCTTCTTTTAAAAACACACACACACAAATAAATAAATAAATGTCTCTGCTTAGTGGACCTTACTCAGCTATAACTAGTTACTTCTGGTTATCACGTAGAATCTAAGTCATTACATAACCTGACGAGTCGATTGTTCTGGGGTTTGGTTCAGTGAGTTGATGCAATTACTGGCATTCAGATTCAACACCTGATGATTATCAATTAAATACAAATTCTAAGTTGTCTCTTACTTATAAATAATTTTGTTTGGTTGTTACTTAATATAATCAATATCTACAGCTATAGTTTTTGTGCACAAATCTATCTAGGCGGCATTGTCAATAAGAAGAGTGAATCGACGCCTATGTTCGTCCAAGAGTTGACAAGGTCGGTACAGCTTTCCTCCAACTTAAGAACATCAGGAGCTTAATAGTATATTCCTGAAAACAACTAGACTCGCAAGATATTCATCTCAAACGTGAATGCTGTCCTACTCTATGACGATGAAACATAGCGGACTACTAACACCAAGTAGATCCAGACGACATTCATAAAGTCATATCTATAGGAGGATTGTGCAGATACGCAGGTCGAATGACATTATCAGTAACGATGAGCTTTGAAGTTGGTCAACTAGCATTCGTACTGGTGATCATACAATAATGATGGAGATGGCTGGGACACTTTCAGAAAACCGACTTCTAACACCACCAGACAGTCCTTATCATGGAACCCTCAAGGGAAGAGGAAGAGAGGCATGAAACAGCTGGTGCCGTGACCTGGATGCCGACATCAAGAGATCAGGTGATTCTCAAGAAAGGAGCAGAAGAAACGTTTGCTCTGGTGAACCACCTGCCCCCTGAGTGGGGCGGCTACATCTACACTGTTCTAGTTTAGTTCTAGCTTGGGCGCTAATGTGTGAGGACTGATCTTGACCACTTTCTTAAAAGATACGTTATCTCGGTTTAGTACGATATAGAAGAATCTCAACTGATTAAGTTTCATCCTATAATATTGGTATTTGTATTTTGTGTTACTGTTATATTCATCATCTCAACTTGTTGGAATAAAATTGTGTTTAATCATTCAAACAGGATTGTGGATTTCCTCTATATTAAGGTACAGTTTATCTAATTCACTTCATACATAGAAAGAACATCATAAGAGCCAAATAAACATCAAATCTACTACAATAACATCAATACTAATTCTTATACAACCTTGTGAGATCCAATAGGGATGTGAATCAAAAGAATGTATAAATATTACATTTCTAAAAATATCATTATACGTCAGTAGCTGATTTCACACGTGACAACATCTACATCTCAATTAGGTCAAATTTCTGATTACATCTACTTGTCATTTAGGTCAAATTTATGTTTACATCTACTTGTCATTTAGGTCAAATTTCTGTTTAAATCTACTTGTCAATTAGGTCAACCACTTTTCTTTTGGCATGGAGAGTTTTTAATGTGGGCGTGCCTTGGGAATAGGGAAGCGGCCTATCTGTCCTTTTCCTTGGCGAATTTTTCTTCCGTTCGCTACTGAAGTATAAGTTGTCAGATGAGAGAGTTCTTCATTGCTGATGATTTTGGATCAGCAAAGCTGCAGGATTTTTGTAAATGACAAAATATGCATTAAAAATAATATAAATAATTATAAACAAAGTGAACAAGACTTGTCAACATGTCCCTGGCAGGAGTTATACTTCCAAATCCTCAACAAACCAGCCCCTGTTGCGCGCCCGATATTTCATTTCACGGGCGAGCGCAAGCGCGACTCGGTGGGAAGGTCGAAATATGCGCCCGTCTCGCCAAGCCCGGGTGCCTGGCTGACCAGCCCTATATTCTTGTATTTGTGCTTCCGGGCGGGCGACAGTGCAAGTATATGTATTAACAAAAGCCACCACGCTAATGATCCGAGGGGGGAATTTTGCAAGTGGGGAAACAAGCGCAGTGTATGTAACTGTGGAGACCGTACCCTGTGCTATCCCTTTGACCCACCCCACGTTACGCCCTGGACGCATGTGCCTTCGTCTCGTCCGGAATTTCAAAGAGAAATTATAGCTCTTTTTTATGTTCTAACTGTTTCATTATGTAACGAGTTGCCCAAATCCTTTAATGTGTCAGGTACACGCCATAGATGAGCAGTTTTTTTTTCAACTACATCTTCAACAGTTTAATACAGAAGGAAGTTCTGCACCAGCACGCGTCACATGCCCAGTTTGTTGACATACTTCACGACACCCCCCATACTCCGCCCATACAGTCAGGTCACCTATTTGACTACACATACAAAAATAATTATGGTGGAAATACCCACATCTTTATTATAAAGGTTTATAATACTTATACTTCTTGTTCTATTGGCCAGTCTGCAGAGCTGTTTGCTCTATAATACTTATATTTCTTCTTCTATTAGCCAGTCTGCAGAGCTGTTTGCTCTATAATACTTATATTTCTTCTTCTATTAGCCAGATTGCAGAGTTGTTTGCTCTATAATACTTATACAAACCAATACATATTGAAAACAAAAGTAGTAAGTAGTATTCCCAGTCGCCCAATTTGATCCAGAGGGCCAGTGAAGCAGCGTTCACGGGTCTCTGTGGCCACGGCATGCTTGGATATAGTGTGGCCACCTTTACATTTCCCTAACTAATGTCAGGTACCCATTAGAGCTGGGTAGACTCAGGGACGACCTCAATAACTGGGAACATACCCTAGCCGTCACCAGGATTCGAACTCAGAACCTTTGGTAGTCAGCTGAACGCGTGGCCGCTTGGCTACCGTACCCCATATATTTCAATTAACCAGCAGATTATTGCGTTTATTATTTGGTATTATTCTTCTGTAAGTCCTTCAGTTTTTTGTCAACTCACACCAATAGGTAATATGGCCGTACAGTACGGGGGCAGCACCCCAGTCCACCAAGGTCTCAGAAACGGAATCTTTTCAACAACATGTTCAATGAACTGGCCCATCGAAACTGGATGCGCTGATGAGGCAGGGATCGAGACGGCGCTGAGGGGCGCCGGGCGGTTGTACAGTTTGGGCAATGGCTCCTACATCAACGAGCCGGCTGAACATATGCCAGATTGGAAAATGCGATTCTGGGGGAGCCAATCGACATATGACAGGTTTTCTTTAATATATCTATCTTTATCTATTTATTTATCGACCTAACTATCTATCTCTATCTATTAACCTAGCTAACTATCTCTATCTATCTATCTATAGATCGATATGGTTTATCTACCTATCTATCTTGACAATTTTACTATATTAATGAATGTATATATGTATATTTATCTTGCTAGTTGTCTATCTGTGTATAGCTATGGTCAGCTATTTATCTATATTTATGATTATCTATCTAATTGTATGGCTATACAATGAACACTCGTTACTTCGCGGTTTGACATTCGCGGATTCAAAATTTGTTTAAAACTATTTTAGAATGTAATTGTCGTTTCGTTTTTGTGAGCGCGCTTAGCTTGCTTGCATTAGCAGGGAGTGAGGCGCTATATAAATCACCAATTATTATTATTATGATTTTTTTTTCATTATATTAAATGAGAAAATATATAGCGGGTTTTCCGGAAATTTCGAAAATAGTCACGATTATTTATGTAGATATCTGTACAGGAAGGGCTTTAAAAGTCCGAATACACGTTAAAAAAATTATGTAAATATGGTGGCCCTACTTCGCGGATTTTCAGCTATCACGGCGGGTCTCGAAACTTATCTACCACGATACACGAAGGATTCGCTGTATATCAATATTTAAGTCCATTT
The DNA here is from genome assembly GCA_949126835.1 of Anisus vortex. Taxonomy (NCBI): domain Eukaryota; kingdom Metazoa; phylum Mollusca; class Gastropoda; family Planorbidae; genus Anisus; species Anisus vortex. Next base: position 5,502,290 of record OX421505.1, on the reverse strand, counting down.
GTATTTGTGTCAAGTCTATTTAACTATCTTTATAGCTTATCTATCAAACTGTATTTATGTTTAACTGTTTCCCAGGTAACGTCTGGGTGAAAAATAAAAAAAACACAAAAGCACAGAACTAACTTATCTAACAATCTGATATAAGCCGTCAAGTGTTCTTGTTTTACTGTTCTTATTGATTTTGTTCCTAAAGATTAAATTGTTTGTTTATTGTTTTTATTTCACATTTCACTCTTTCAGATTGTTTTAGCATTAAAAAAAAAGTAGATCCAGACAACTACTTCTGGTGCCGCAACTGTGTCGGCTGCGATCTTGGTCAGGGTTACGCTCAGCCGCCGCATTCCGCGGGATATCCCGGCATGCCCAGTGACGCCTTCCGACCGGAAGTGGAGTTTGACGAGCTCAGGCCAGGGTGTGGAACCCGCCCAAGCGACACCATTATTGGATGACAACTAACTGCTCTGATCTGATTTATGAACGTTAAGAAACAGAAATCCTAACAACACTCGAGCCTTGTCGAGGATTTTTTTTTTTGTTGTATTATACTTTTATTTATATTCTAAAAATACACTTGAAACTAATTTTATTTGTTTCTTTTTATGTGTAATACAAGCATTATAGATTAATACTTGTATTTGTATATCAAGCAGTAAATTTAAAGTTTATTATTATTATTATTCGGCATCTTCTTCTTCTTCGTTCTCAAAAGTCAATGATTTGGAGGATTCAGACAACAAGTCCAATACTTGTGATGAACTGCGTCGTGGCTGTCAGTTGCTCTAGTCCACCATACAGTTAATGTCATTGAAGGTAGCTTCCTGGATCCATATAGCTGACCGGGTAGAGTAGTACATGGGGACAGGTCTGAAGGACATATTCCGGCAGACATTAGGCACTAGGCATCTGATCATGAGGATAATTTCCGCATTAAGATTATTATTTTTTTCCATAGGTATGATAATAATGTGAGTTTTATTACAACTTATTGGAAAAAAACATTCCCTATCATCGGTTTACTAAGCAGCTTATTGAAATGAAATAAAATGTAAATGTCAATAGGAAATGATTTTTTGGTGAGTTAAATGTCCTTATAGGTCCTAGACACAGATTACAAGGACAACACGTGTGTGTATTTATGTCCTTTCTTCCTATTGGTTATACTGTTATAACATGGAAATAGTATTGAAATATTGTGAGTCTGGAGTGAGTAGAGCCACCTATAAAATGCCACTTTCTAGGACAGAAATCAATGAATTTCGCCCCATTGCACAAGATAAACTAGAACCGAATTCGTTTTCTCAAAATCTTCTTATCTTATTTTATATATTGCAGACGCTCCTTCTATAAAGAAGATTGTTGCGTCCTACGCTCATCCGTGGTCCGAGTCTAGTCTTGCAACTTTATTAATATTTTTAATGATGTTAAGTTACTGGTTTTCCTGGTTTGTTCAGGCAACCCATTCCATGCCCGATGCCACTCGGGGAAAAAAAGAGTAGTTTGGTGCATTTGCTCTCGCATATGGGATAAGGAAAGTGTTTTTGTCTTTAGCCTATGTTTATATGAGCAATGTAACATATTGTTTTTGGGTTGTATTTCTAAATTAGAATTTAATACCTTATGTATTATTACTACTTTACTCTTTGCCCTTCTGTCGTCTGGTGTTTTTAGATTTATTGATTTGACTATTGGTGTTACTCTTGTCAGTGGAGAAGATTTGCTTTTCTGAATTTGTTCTAATTTTTAAATGTTTACTGTAGTTTGGTCCCTTACAGATGATTCATATTCTAATAGAGACCTAACTAATGTGAGATGCCTCACATCTGCCACAAAAGTCACAAATCTGGTCCATCCCCCACCCTTAAACTTGATCCCCATGGCAACAAACAACAACAATCTTAATATGTTTACAAATATATAGTTATATTCACACATTTCTTGAAAATGCTATAGAATAAGTCTGTTTTTTAAGTTAATAAACAAGATAAGAAAAATGTGTTAAAAAATCAGATATATCATAAATTGTTTGCCTTTATACAAAATCATGAACTATGAACAGTTATTATTAAGTTGGTTCTGTTTTACCTTTCTTTTCCACGCCTTCGTTTAAATCCGTGCTGTGTTTAGTGTTGCTATAATTAGCATTGACACTTAGTACCACGGATCTATAAATTAGTGCTTACTACGTACGGAGTGGTCGCCCTTGAGGCCTCGGCTTTGCTCTGGGGACACTTCTCGTCCAGACAACCCGAGCACCTGGCGTACGTGTACGCGATGGCGAGCACGACGAACGAGCAAGCCAGGGAGACTGCGCAGTAGCTGTGAAGTTTGACCCGGAAGAGGTCGTTGTCATAGAGAAGGCAGCGCCCCCTCGTGCCGCACCTCACGTCCCACACGGTGCAGATGCCGTCGATGACGTAACCAATTATAATCGGACCCAATAGCCATCCTAGATGGAGATAAGAAACATAATGTTGATTGTTCCTTGAAGATTAATACCAGAGATAGTTATTTATTCTTGCTAGAGAGTACAGTTAGTTATTTATTCTTGCTAGAGAGTACAGTTAGTTATTTATTCTTGCTAGAGAGTACAGTTAGTTATTTATTCTTGCTAGAGAGTACAGTTAGTTATTTATTCTTGCTAGAGAGTACAGTTAGTTATTTACTCTTGCTAGAGAGTACAGTTAGTTATTTATTCTTGCTAGAGATTACAGTTAGTTATTTATTCTTGCTAGAGAGTACAGTTAGTTATTTATTCTTGCTAGAGAGTACAGTTAGTTATTTATTCTTGCTAGAGAGTACAGTTAGTTATTTATTATTGCTAGAGAGTACAGTTATTTATTTTTTCTTGCTAGAGAGTACAGTTAGTTATTTATTCTTGCTAGAGAGTACAGTTAGTTATTTATTCTCGCTAGAGAGTACAGTTAGTTATTTATTCTTGCTAGAGAGTACAGTTAGTTATTTATTCTCGCTAGAGAGTACAGTTAGTTATTTATTCTTGCTAGAGAGTACAGTTAGTTATTTATTCTTGCTAGAGAGTACAGTTAGTTTTTTATTCTTGCTAGAGAGTACAAATAGTTATTTATTCTTGCTAGAGAGTACAGTTAGTTATTTATTCTTGCTAGAGAGTACAGTTATTTATTTTTTCTTGCTAGAGAGTACAGTTAGTTATTTATTCTTGCTAGAGAGTACAGTTAGTTATTTATTCTCGCTAGAGAGTACAGTTAGTTATTTATTCTTGCTAGAGAGTACAGTTAGTTATTTATTCTCGCTAGAGAGTACAGTTAGTTATTTATTCTTGCTAGAGAGTACAGTAAGTTATTTATTCTTGCTAGAGAGTACAGTTAGTTATTTATTCTTGCTAGAGAGTACAATTAGTTATTTATTCTTGCTAGAGAGTACAGTTAGTTATTTATTCTAAAACTGCATTATGATTTCTACAAATTTTAAAAGGATTACCGAATAACGAAGTCATGAAAGCTTGCATGCCCACGCCGAATCCTTTGTCTTTATCCTCGACACATCTACAAAAATATGAACGGCAAGTATTCGTAGGTAGGCAAATAGAAAAAACAACAACAGAAAAACCAATAACAACGAATAAAACGGTTTTAGTATTTTGTATACATGTAGTTAATAAAGAATAGCCAGTGCCCAGGGCTGGGGTAGTCAGTGGCTGAATGATGAGTGATGGAGTTAAGGCATATTGACAGGAAGGCCCAAGATGAGGCGAGATAAAACATAAAGTAGAATTAGCGAAAACAAAAAAGGTTCTGCACAAATTAATGACAATAGATCATGTGATTGTTGTCAAAAGAACATAGAAATAGTAAATGTCACCCAAATGTTTTGAAGAAATAACCATAGACTATAATACACCGACCGCTTGCTTTAGTATTTCTGCTATATGATTGACTTGAAACACTGATTTTTTCGGAATTCCCGATTTCCTTGTGCAATGTACACTTCCGTTTTATTTAATCGCAATGATTTTCTCAATGAAAAATTAAAATCGAAAGTAGTGTACAGCGGAAACATGTATAGATCAGTGTTGTAAAATCATCCAATTGTAAAAAAAAATGGTGCCCCAACGACTCTCACTCGGGTTATTGGATAGAAGAAGAAGAAGTTGTATGCGCTCGGAAAAAAGAACATAAGCTCTAAAAATAGAGCAAGCGGTCCATCTTATTAATTATTAAATAGTCTATGATAATATGCCAACAAGTATTCATTTAAATTCGAAAAAATGCGAATTAATAAAACGGAAGTTTGTATGGCACATACTTTATATTTAGAATCGGGAATTACAACAACAAAAAAAAAAAAGATAATAGCAGAAAAAACTAAAACAAGTAGTCCGTGTGTATTATAGTCTATAAAATAACTTAATAACTTAATATTTTTTGAAGTTACGGCGTAATAAATAAATATTGCGCAAAAATATCTTATATTATCTTATACATTAAAGACGATCCTTCTATATAGAAGATTATTGCGTCCTACGCTCATCCATGGTCCGAGTCTAGTCTTGCATTTTAATTAATGTTTTCAATTATGTTAAGTTACTGGTTTTGTTGGTTTGTTCAGGAAATATGAGAAAATAAGTAAATGGTGCCTAAAGTAATGGAATAAAAGCTAAAGGGAGGATTGTGGGAGAAAAACAAATATAGATAGACATACAAACAGTCAGACATATAGATAGTTAGATAGATATATAGTTAGATAATTAGAGAGTTAGATAGTTTGATAGATAGTTATATAGATAGCTTAATAGATATATATAGATAGATAGATATATAGATAGATAAATAGATAAAAAGATAGATAAATAGATGGTTAGATATTTAGGTAGTCTGATAGATAGATATAAAGATAGATATATAGATATAGACAGATAGATATATACTTAGATACTCAGGTAGATAGATAAAGAGATAGATAGATAGTTAGATAGACAGTCAGGCAGCAGGGCAGACAGACAAGCAGGCAGGCAGGCATTCAGAAAGTCAGACAGACAGAGAGACATAGATAGAAAGGTAGATAGACAGATAGACAGACGGATATATAGATAGATAGATAGATGATAGATAGATGATAGATAGATAGATTAGATAGCTAGTTAGATAATATATAGATAGATAGATTAGATAGATAGTTAATAGATAGATTAGATATATAGATATATAGATATATAGATATATTGATAGATAGATAGATAGATAGACAGATAGATAGATAGATAGATAGATAGATAGATAGATAGATGGATAGATAGATAGATAGATAGATAGATAGATAGATAGATAGACAGACATCATACCTAATGATAAGTATAAGCTGAGGCACGACTGCCAAAGTGCCAGTCACATAACGCAGTGCCGAGAAGATTGCATAAGCATACATGTGATTACAGCCGTATTCACATGGCCCACCCACAGCTGTTCCACCAGCTATACAGGAACAGTTCTGATAAACCTGTATACACCAAAATTTTAATGTTTAAATAATCATCGGAAAATCCCGTTATAATTAGTCTAGTTTTCACCAATCAAACTTCTTTCTAATAGATATTTTATGGCGATAGTCTATATGTTATGTGTGTTTAGCATGTTATAATAGTTTTTTTTATATTGTATTTGAAATCGTCTCGCTAGTCCATGTAGAGATATTTATTTTTATTGAATGTTTGCCTAGAAATTATTTGCGTAGATAGCTATTTATTATGACGTAATAACACCAACATGTCTTCTCGTAGTCTCTACAACTTTCTAGGTCGCATCTTATTTTGTATTCTGAAAATTTGCGGGAAAATCCATTCTAGCACTTACTGCACCATAATCTATTTAAGGCAGACATAGGTTTCGTTAGGTTATTGGTGTTATCGCTAAATTTTATTGACCAGTGAAGTTGAATGTTATTAATGTACACAAGTTCAAGCATTAAATTCGTCTTTAAACAATCATCGATTGGCTTGAGTGTATTAGTTCATAGTGAACAAAAGATCTTAGACAGACGACAGAAGATCCGGATGTGTAACAATGTATATAGATAGCTATGCATTCATAAGGTATGTGCAAACGTGAGAACTCACTTCATTGACAATATTAGTACAGCCGGCTGTACACGGGGAGTAGTAAGTCTTCCCGTCCTGGCCACAGATGGCAAAGTACTTGTTGTCCTCGCAATTACATTCATCGTAGCAGGACTCTGGGGACCTGAAATAGTTAGAATCAAAAAGATAACATTACTTTAAATAATTTAAAAGTTTAAAATAACTAAGTAGGTCTAAGATTAAAAACTTTAGCTTTATATGATAACATAACTATAAAGATTTGAAAGTTTAAAATAAACTCAGTAGGACTGCAGCTTTAGCTTTATACGATAACATAACTTTAAAGGTTTGAAAGCTTAGAATAACTCAGTAGGACTAAAAGTTAAGCTCCATATAATAACATTAGGCCTACTTGATATACCTGCAAGTTTAGAAACATACAGAACAACATGGCATTAGCTCCGTACAGATTATCTAAATAAGAGTCTAAATCCAAAATATTTCCAATTTATCGAGCGCACAAATAAATAATCCAAATTCGAATAGTTGATTTGATTTACCCTTTGAGAAAAAAAGTGTATAAAAGTGTTTATTTGTAATAGATCTACTATAGCCTATTTGCTTTTAAAAAAAATATACACTTTTCATCATCATCCTCATGACTCCCTTGATCGTTATGGTCGTTGTGGGGAGCGAATGGACACCTCAGCAGTCAGCTTTCTCCACTTTTGCCTATCTTGAGCAATAGTCTGTCAACAGTTCAGTCATTTAGCAGCTTTGTCCAATCCTTTATATTGTTGAACCAGCATTTTGGCTGTCGGCCTCTCCTACGTCCACCTTCTACAGTGCCTTGGAGGATGGTTTTTTGGCAGGTTATTATACCGCAACACATGACCGAAACATGTCAGTTTGCGTCGTTTGATTGTTGCTATAATGTTTTCTTAAGGGCTCTCATTTAAGGATATTATGTCCCAGACATAATCATTAGTTCTGTATTCTAGGTAGGAGATTCGAAGGATTTTTCTCATGCATTTATTTTCAAAAGCCTGCATTTGGTTTTCAGTGGCTGCTATAAGTGTCCAGGTCTTACACCCGTACAGAACAAAGGTTTTTAAAAGGGCTCTATAAGGCCTGAGCTTTGTTGGGAGTTGGGAGACTTTAGTGAATTATACTTTTAGTGAATTATACTTTTAGTGAATTATACTTTTAGTGAATTATACTTTTAGTGAATTATACTTTTAGTGAATTATACTTTTAGTGAATTATACTTTTAGTGAATTATACTTTTAGTGAATTATACTTTTAGTGAATTATACTTTTAGTGAATTATACTTTTAGTGAATTATACTTTTAGTGAATTATACTTTTAGTGAATTATACTTTTAGTGAATTATACTTTGAGTGCATTATACTTTTAGTGAATTATACTTTTAGTGAATTATACTTTTAGTGAATTATACTTTTAGTGAATTATACTTTTAGTGAATTATATTTTTAGTGAATTATACTATTAGTGAATTATACTATTAGTGAATTATACTTTTATTGAATTATACTTTTAGTGAATTATACTTTTAGTGAATTATACTTTTAGTGAATTATACTTTCAGTGAATTATACTTTTAGTGAATTATACTTTTAGTGAATTATACTTTTAGTGAATTATACTTTTAGTGAATTGTGAAAATCAGCTTTTACCCCTCCCTAAATATTTGGCTTTTTTTTCTGTTTGTAACGTGAAATTTTCGTTAAGATAATAAAAGCGTTTTTTAGTAGGTAATCCCTGCTTTAAAATTATCTTTTTAAATAGAAATGTCAGAATTCTAATCACTGTACATTTTGTTTTGGAAGACTAAATATTGATATGTATTATTATTGTAAATATTAATTGTTATTGTTTTCTTATAATAGCTGTTGAACTTAATTTAATTTTTATTAGTAAAAGGCTTAATTGTTAATTGAACAGAATATGATTTTATTTTTAACTATGAAAGAAATGCGACAAACCCTGGCCAATTGTGGACTGTCGGCTGCTCGCACTGGAAAAACATGGCGGTCACCGTGCTGAAAAAGGAAAAGCCCACCACCACAGTGCTGAACAGCAGTGCCTTGATGGCCGTCATTTTCAATTTCTTCGTTAAGTAACCGCCAATTAATGTTCCAATACACGAGGCACACAGAGATTTGCCGGCTGTTAGTAGAATAAAACTCATAAATATATGTATATATAATTTATTTGTTAAATATAAAATATACCTTCTTAGACATATACTTATCTTAATTTATATTTCTTTCGAAAAGCGAGGAGGAGATTAACGAAAACAGAGAATAATTTTTTTGAAGAATAAAATCGACGAAAAACCCAAGTCAATGAAATCCGAGGTTTGACCATATAGTTTCCTCCCAAATAGGTCACTTACTGACCAATATCACTTTCTAGTTAGAAGTAGTAGTTACAAGGGAGAAGTTTGAAAAACTATTAGAACTGGGGCGTGACCTGTGATATAAAGGTCGGGAACTAGAAGAATGGGTGGATAAGAAATTACCACAAGAGGAAGGAACGAGAAAATCGTGCGTCGGAGCGTGAGTATTATAGGAACAAGAGTTAGAACTGAAGAGAAAAAAAGAGTTTAGAACTAACAAAATTTGAGTTAGAACTGAAGAGGAAATTTAGTTGGAACAAACAAAACTAGAAGTAGAACTGAAGTTAGAGCAAGACAGAATGGAATCGGCGAAGGCGTATACCAAAATTCCAAAATTTAATGAGAGGCACGATACATTAGACGCCTATGTTCGGAGGTTTGAAACACTAATGAAATCTTCGGCTACACCTAAGGAAAAATGGGGGACGCAAATCATGTCACTGAAAGGAGGAAAGAGCCTGGAAGCGTGCCAAATATGCAGGAGATGAACAAATATAATATCAACGCTGGGAAAATTCTCCAAACAGGCAGGAAATACAATGCTATGAATTCGGGCAATATGGCCACATTAGAAGACGCTGGTATGAGAACATATTGTTGAAACAATTAGGGATACAGTGGCTACAACTGCATCTGTAAAACATGTATATGTTCAGCCAAAAGAATACACTGGCAGAGAGGGACGAGTGGAAATGTTGGTGTGTATGGTTTTGAACGAGGGATTGTGTGTGATGAACGCTTGAGGAGTGGCTGGGCTGTTACTGTTGTTGGTATTGTCAGAGCTACTGGTTTGTTCACTTTATCGTATCACTTACCCGTATCACTTACTTGAATCATATACCCGTATTACTTAACCATATTACTTTGTCGTATCACTTACCCGTATCACTTACTTGAATCACATACCCGTATCACCTACCTGTACCACCTACTTGAATAACATACCCGTATTACTTAACCATATCACTTTATCGTATCACTTACCCGTAACACTCACCCGTATCACTTACCCGTATCACTTACCCATAATGTAGTTGGCCTTATACGCTGGTAAGTTGAACATACACTCCATGTACTTGGGGGTGTACGACCCAACAGCACTGACGGTGAACATGATAAAACATGAAGAGATGACCGAGCAGGTGTAGATTGGGTTGCCACACAGCCTGGCAAGGACGGACAGGAAACCTAAATAGACAAAGAAATAAGTAGACATCTATTCCGTGGGTAGGATGTCCAAGAAGAAGTCTTAAAAGAAATCTTTAAAGTTTGAAAATAAGTTTTCCGTTGAAGTATTTGAAAATGATCTAAAAAAAAAAGTAATAGAAGAATATTTGGAAGTAATAAAAGAAGTCTACGAAATCATGGTAAAAGATTTAGAAGTCTATGAAGAATTCTTAGTTTAGAAGAAAATTTAGAAGTATTAGAAGAAGTTTTAGACTTTGTCTTAGAAAAAGTTTTAGAAGAACTCTTAGAAGAAGTTTTAGATGAAGTTCTAGAAGAAATCTTAGAAGATGTCTTAGAAAATGTCCAAGAAGTAGTTTTAGATTTTTTTTTTAGAAGAAGTCTTAGAAGTAGTTTTAGAATTCTTAGAAGATGTTTTAGAAGAAGTTTTAGAAGAAGTCTTAGAAGAAATCGTACAAGATGTCTTCGAAAAAATCATAGAAGTTATAAAAAATGCTATAGAAGAGGTCCTAGTTGAATTCTTAGAAGAATGTTTTAACATTTTTAGAAAGAAGTTTTAGAAGAGTTCTTAGAAGGTCTAATTAAAAGTAGATTGAGAGAAGACGTCTGAGATTTAAAAGCAGTCTTTGAAATCTTAGAAGAAGATTTAGTATAAGAAGTCAAAAAAGAGGTCTTAGAAGAATTCCTTGAAGTAATCATTAGAAGAAGTGCTAAAAGTCTTAGAAGAGGTGATATAAGAAGATTTAGAAAAAGTCATGTATAATGGCGGTCATTGACTTTTCATTGATTTGTCCCAGTTTCGATGTGGCATGCAAATACCTGACCTCACACACATTCTAGAATGCATAGAGGCTACAAATTATAATGGGGGGGGGTGATAATCCCCATCCACTCACCTTTGAGTTCGCGTATCAATGAACTCACGTTGAACCTTGTCTGCACGTGCTGCTCTCCAGTTCCGTTAGTTTGTTTCACCGCGACGCTAGACGCGATGTGTTTCGTGTGAGCGTCGCCCAGACCTAAGTGATTGACGTCATTGTCACTAACATAAAAAAACACACACAGAAAGATATTTAGCCTATAAGAATAAATAAGGATAGCGAGGGGAAAAAAAAAACATTTTTTTTAAATTCTTAGCCGTGCACGATTTATATTTAAGGGAAGCAACCTGTGAAAAAACATTTTTTTATATAACTTTCCAAAATTTAAAACAAGACATAAACCTTATTCCAAATTAGTTCTTTTGTTTTGTTGAATTAGTCTCATTTATAGTAAATGTGTAATCTAAATTAGGCCTACATTACAAGCGCATAATATGTACACTCAATAAATGTAACAGCTTTAGTAAAGTCACAAAATTTGGAAAAACTTCAGGAACAAAAGCTTTAATTAAAAGAAAATTACCATTGACGCATTTAGCATTACAATTTAACTTGGAACTACGACAAAATATTCTCATAAAAGGGACATAAAGCTAACCGCGTCTTTTTAATTTGTGTGTAAGGACATTAACTAAAATTCTCAGTCTTCTCAAGTGGCATCTGAGCATGGATTGGGTTAGCCTAAACATGTAAGAAGAACCTCAAAGATTAGCATTGTTTAAAATTACCTACGCAATATTATTTTTTTATTAGACAAAGCGACTGCAGGTCATAATATAGAAAGGCATTCGACATAACTGTATCTTTAAGTAAGCCACGACAGATCTCTAAGGACTTATGAAATGCCATTGTTTTGGCATTGTTGTCCAAGTGCTCATCATCACACCACACCACCATTCTGACCCTCTGTAACATTTAATAGGTTTTCTGAAAGCAGGTTTAATGTGTGGCTTCGTTAGTCCACACACACACATAGACACATGCAGACACACACACAGACACATGCAAACACATAGATGCTGTCTGAAACACACACAGCAAGTAAACGAATGTGCCGCGACCTTACCTCTTGCTGACGGTTTCAATATCGACAGGTGTCTCTCTACGGCGCTGAGGCAGCCTACGGGGGAACCAGAAGAGTGGTATGGAAATGACGACAGAGAGAAGTCCGAACACGACAAAGCCCAACCACCAGGCTCCGATCCACTTTGGGTGTTTGGGTGTCAGGTTAGTTTCTATATGAAACAAGGGCATTCAGCAAGGCTAATCATGATATCACATTGGAAAGCGAGCGGTAATAGACAAGTATAAAGAAAGACACACTGACAGATAGAGAAAAGCTAGATAGTTAGAGAAGCAGATAGAAGGTGTAAAAATAAACAGATGGATTTAGTGAGAAAAAGAAATCGAATAAAAGAAAAATAGATACAAGGTGGGGCGTAAAGACAAGCAGACAGAAAGACAGAACAGCAAACTTACAGACAGACAAAGAGACATTAAGAGAGTCAGACTTAGATAGAATGAAAGAAAGAAAGAAAGACGGACTGCACAAAGGCAGCCTGACAGAAAGGCAGACAAACTTAGAATGAAAGAAAGGCAGAAAGACGGACTGCACAAAGGCAGCCTGACAGGAAGACAGACAAACTTAGAATGAAAGAAAAACAGAAAGACGGACTACACAAAGGCAGCCTGACAGAAAGGCAGACAAACTTAGAATGAAAGAAAGGCAGAAAGACGGCCTGCACAAAGGCAGCCTGACAGAAAGACAGACAAACTTAGAATGAAAGAAAGGCAGAAAGACGGACTGCACAAAGGCAGCCTGACAGGAAGACAGACAAACTTAGAATGAAAGAAAAACAGAAAGACGGACTGCACAAAGGCAGCCTGACAGAAAGGCAGACAAACTTAGAATGAAAGAAAGGCAGAAAGACGGACTGCACAAAGGCAGCCTGACAGGAAGACAGACAACTTAGAATGAAAGAAAAACAGAAAGACGGACTGCACAGAGACAGGAAGACAAGACAGAAAGAAAGAAGGACATATGGGAAAGACACAAGATAAAGACACACAAAGTCAGAAAAACAGACGGAGGGATTATTGACAAACAGACTTGTAGAGAGATAGAGTCATTAAGACAGAAAACTCACTCACCTTGAAGCGTCACATACATTCTACTAAAAATTGCCCCCAATGTGTAGGCCGTGGCAGGTCCCAGTATTACAAATGTAACAATAATCCCTGCAGAGAAAATACTTTAGACTTTAACACCAAACAATCAAACCTTTTTTTTATAAATAGTAAAATAATAATAATGGTTATTTGCAATGCTTAAAACCTAATTAAATTAATGAAATCTTTTTAATGTTCGGAATCCCGGACGGCACACCAATTTCTATATTACGTATTTATATTATTTAATTTACTATTTAGTTTGGCTCGTTGATTCACATCGCAATATAGAAAAATAGTATCTTGAAAACAAACCCGAATTTGGTATTTCAAATGATTGACAAATACAAACTGAACAAAAAAGATACCACGGAATTCAAGGGTAAGATACCATAACATACAACTTAATGATTCAAGATTTTCAACGATAATGAAATGTTAAAAAATAAGAGCAAAAAAATTCAATAAATAAAACTGTATTTTATGATTTATTAGGCTATTGTTAATTTTTTTAATTACTTATACCAAAAAATGTCGTTGTTTTTTTTAAATATTTATTTCGTCTAGGGCAACTCGGGTCATAATCCGGCCCTTGTTGTACTTACCCATAAACAGTCCAGTGTTCGTCTGTTTCGTGTTGTTGTCAACATAAGTCACAGCCAGGGCCGCCCTCGGGGCTTTCCCGACACCTTGGAGCATCATCCCAATAACGATGATGACCAAAGACACCCAGGCCACGTGCTCGGACATCTGCGAGCTCGATTTCCGGAAGCTCGAGTCGCATGCCGCCGAAGTGATGTTGTTGACGTCACACAGGTCCTCGAACACCGACGATAGTACTAGCGTAATATTGGCTGTGGTTATCGTGGAGGTTTCCGGTTCCACCCGAGCACCAAAAATAAAGTGAGGCAAAGAACACGCCAATCCTGATATTCCAAATGTTATAGTAGCTATTCCTGTAGAAAATATATTTACAATCATCATTATTAACGTCACCTACTGCATTTATTTTTTTATCCATTAGCATTATATATTTAATTTATATAGTTCAGTGTTTACATTATTATTACAAAAACGGTAACTCTGGTATAATTTGGTTTATTTCTAGACGATTGTCTTGAATTTAATAATTATGTTTACGAATTTGAATAAAAATATAATAATACAATGAGAGAGAAAGCTGACCAAGTGTTCTTGGGATGTGAAGTCTGGTGGAGGAGTAGCTGACGAACAAGACACACATCAAAAACCCGATGTCGTTAGCCGCCATAATGAGTCCAGTTTGTTTGGAGGTAAAGCCAAATTGTCTCTCCAGTGTAGTCACCTGAGAAATATGTCAGAGATTTTGATTTAACAACTAACAATACATATTTATAATACATAATAATAATAATAATAATAATAACGGTGCTTATATAGCGCATATCCCGTTGGTGACAGTTCTATGCGCAGACGACAGTTACAGAATACAGACAGACAACGAAATATGTAGTAATACGCTAATTCTGCTGACGAAATAGGTGAGTCTTCAGCCGGCTCCTGAAGGTGTCATAGCTAGGACTCTGGTGAAGCTGTACATTATGAATTTCTTTTCAAAGGTTTTACATAGCTCTCCAAAAAAGGCAACACTAAAATAATAATAATGGTCATTTCTTATAGCGCGCGCGCTACTATCCATGCTATAATATTTAGCATGATCAATGCGATCTCGGTGTGAATTATAATAAATCGGGAATACATTCAAATACGAATATGCTTAAGATGTAATAATCTTCTTTAAAGAAGGAATAACTGTACAAATATAGGTTAAGGTTATGGTAAATGGTATTCAATATCTAGCCTCTATACCTCTGGTCTTGTTCTGATGTTATTAATCTACGATACTAGGCTATTAGGCCATATTAGTTTATTAACATTTTGTTGTATTATTATCTCCAAGTCATTACAGTAGACTGTAAACTAGACAATTAGACGATGGAAGTAGGGATGCGGATGCTCTGCCTCGATACCATTTTCAGAAAAGTAAGGCCCTTAAAAAGAACAAGTGTCTTTTCAAGAATAATGTGGGACCTGTTTAAAAATTAATTGTGTTCTTTCATTTTAAAAAAGTGAGTCATTTCCAAGAAGAGAGATCTTTTTCTGAGATCTTTTCACACACAAAGAAATAGAGACTTTTCATTAAAAAATGGGCTTTTTAAAAAAGGGGGACCTTTTTTAAGTTAGAAAGTAGTAGGTCTTTTTTAATAGATAAAAGATAGATAGATAGCCTTTTTGTGTACAAAAGTGGTCCTTTTTTAAGATCAAGAAGTGGGGCATTTTAAATAATAATTAGTGATAGCTATAAAAAAAAAAACAGATTGGGGCATTTAAAAATAAAAAGAGGAGTCTTGTTAAAATAAAATATAAAAGTTTTTTTTTTTTTTTTTTTTTTTTTTTCAATAAACAATTGGGTCTTTTCAAGAATATAAAGTAGGTGCCTTTTAATTAAAGAAAATAAGTGGGGCCTTTTCACCTGAATAAAAAGTATAACCTTTTAAAGTTTAAAAAGTAATACCTGAATAATAAAAACTTATCGTGAAATAGATACGCTCATGCACTGGTCCGTTTAATCACCGAAAGGTAACAACTTTTATCAATGCCACCACCTCAGCCTCCACAACTACCACTTCACCACAAAAACAAAACGAATCATCATTTGGCATTTCCCTCCAAGCCATCATACACTTTCCGAAAGCAAGCATTACCAAACGTGTGTCACGTCAAAGAGGAAAGAATTCTGTTCTCACATCTTCTCTGTATAAAAGGTCCCTGCTGGAGAAAATGGAGAAGATACTGACAGGATAGACTCCAACCAAGAGCAAGGATAAAGCTGTCAGCTCAGCCAGAAAGCACATTTCTTCATCCCAGAGCCAGTGCCAGGAAGAGGATACACAGTGCCTGTATTGTGTTGAGCTGTACTCTGAGAGTGCAGAAAGCTGGGTAGCCTGTCAAGGTGACTGTAACAGGTGGGCACAGTACAGCTGTGCAGGTCTGGATGAAAGAAACAAGGTCCCAGTTTTCGTTTGTGAACTCTGCGACGACTGACATTTGATTGAGCATACCCCCAGCGTATGTCAGTTTTTACCCTAGGCAAGGGGCAAAATATGAAAATACGGTTAGCCCAATAAATCATTTAATTTGTGTTTCTTTTGAAACAAACAAATCTCAACTTTTTTTGTGTGTGTCATTATTGTCCACCACTTTCTTGTTTAGTACACAGAATGTCGTTTACATGTCAATATTATCTTTGATATTACAGGGTGTTGTTCCTTAACTATCTCGTTTTGCCCCAGGTTCCCCAACTTAATCTTCAGCCCTGGAGTGTTCCTATAGACATCTCCAAATCTGTGGGGAAATTTATGTCGGGTTAATTGTTAATAATGAAAAAAGAAAATTTTATTGGGTCACAAAGTAAGTAAGTAAACAAATGTATCCCGTCGGACCAAATTGATCCCTGGGGCAGGTGAAGGAGCGTTCACCATTTTTTGTGGCCCCGGCATACTAAGGGATTGTTTGGCCAGCTCAATGCCCAGCCGCCTTTACTTTACCCCAACTAAAATCAGGTATCCATCAAAGCTGGGTAGACTCAAGGAAATAGTAAACATTAATAATATTTAAAGAAACAGGGTCACGAAAACGAAAATTTTGGAAATGCTGCCTTAAAATTTAAGATGTTCATTACTTCCCCAGGCCCTGCACTGACCTGTGAGTTCACATACGAGGACAGCGTTGACGTCAGAAGGGCGGACAAGCTGTAGAAGGCCGTGAAACTCCACATGTTGGCGCAGGGCTGCATGACGCTGGACCGCACCGACAGTATCCCGCAGTGGGTGTCGCTAGCTGTGTCGTCGGATGCGTCGTCCCGTTTCTCGTAGGTCACGGTGGGGTCCGGCTTGTAGCCCCGTGATCCCATGGGGTCTGTCTGTAAGGGACCTCTGTATGATGCTTGGGACGGGGGCTGTTTGTTGAGAGAAGGTTGTATGTGTGGACGGCTGTCTTTGGACGGCTGTCTGTGGAAAGGCTGGTTGTATGTCAATGACTGCCGTATGCAGTGTGCCTGTGTGTAGGGTATGACTGTGTGTTGGAGACTGCTGTATGATGGACCTGTATTGCTGGCTTTTTTCTTTACCTGTAAAATAGCATGCATTGTATGTAACACATATACTTTCCGTGCAGAGTTGGTTAGTTGGTGGATAAGATAGTTAATGGATGGATGAATAGATAGATTGATTGCTTGACAGATGAATGAATACATAGATTGTTAGATTGATAAATGAGTAAATGGGTGTCTGAATATATGTATGCGTGTGTGGCTGTTTATGAATGTGTCATTGCATCATTGAATGTATTGGTGGGTTTATCGATTAGTGGAAAGATGGGAATAGGCACGGAAAACAGAGACGAGTGATAATAATTGTTCTCTCTATCAACAGTGCTTTTTGTTTGTTTACCCAGATGCAATATTAACACTAAACAAAACAATAAGAAAAAACAAGGACACATGCATGGTTGATTATTGGAGAATGGATACATGGATGCATAAAAACAGACGATAATTGTGGCTTTTTTTCGACTTTAACCCGAACATGCTTAAATAAATAATAATTAAAATATCATGTCACCTACCTGTACAAATTTCCTAAGATTTAAGAAACTACAATTATTTATCCGTTCGATTACTTCACACTGGTTAAATAAGGCATAAATAAGTCCATGAGTCCTGAATAAATTAGCATTTGATAACAGCTGAATGTGGAAACAACACTTAAGTATAATGGATGGCTAGTTGTATTCATGTTTTGGGTTCTTGATACGAAACCTTTATCTCATAGTTTTTTAAAACTTAATTGGACATACACAAACACACAAATACACACACTCTGTTTATATTATATTTAAATTATTTGAGAAGCCTTATTTTATGTGCAAAGTTTTTCTAAGTGTGTCGAATGAATTGGGTTTTCATTGTTAAACAATGTTTTTGTTATGCACACCGTGACAGAGGGAACAATGTGACAGTTCGCTGTCTGGCCACTTCTGTGCTTTATCTAAAGAACAGCTAGAGCAGTGTTAACTTTGACCTGTTGTCCGGAATCACACCTAAAGTAGGCCTACTACTATCCTGGTCATATACATAGAGATAGATAATAGATTTAAAAAATAGAAAGGTACAGATAGATAGATAGAGATTGATAGATATAGAAATATCGATCCAGCGATAAATACACAGATACATAGAGATATTTCGATACATATTTAGACGAAGAGATAGATGATAGATAGATAAAAATGACGAATGGATTGATTGATATATATATATATCTATACAGATAGATAGATATAAAGATAGAGATGAATAGATAAATATAGATAGATAGATCCAGGGATATATATTGATGAATAAAAATATTAAGAAAGCTTGTCAGTTAAATAGATAGATGTAGTTATCATCTTAGATAGATGGATAGATATATAGATAAATCCATAGATACATAGATGCACATGGATAGTAAGATATATATTTAGATAGACAGACAGAAATATAGATCGATAACTGGACAGTTAGATATGGATATATATATAGATAGATAGATAGATAGATAGATAGATAGATAGATAGATAGATAGATAGATAGAGATCCGGAGTTGCATATAGATATTTAGATACATATTTAGCTAGATGAATGATAGATAGATAGAGACGAATAGATAGATAGAGAGATTGATAGATTGACAGACAGACAGGCAGACAGACAGATAGTCAGACAGTAAGATAGATAGATAGATAGATAGATAGATAGATAGATAGATAGATAGATAGATAGATAGATAGATAGATAGATAGATAGATAGATAGATAGATAGATAGATAGATAGATAGATAGATAGATAGATAGATAGGGGAGATCCCAAAAAGTAATCCTAAATCCAGCAGGCACACCACGTCGAATCGACCGGGACAAAACGTGGTTTCCATGGTATTACCCCATTGTTACGAATGTCGGTTAAAGATGAATGACTGTCCAGGGCATTGACCGCTTAATAAGTGCGTATTGGATGCTAGGGGAAACCAAGGGTTGACCTTACATTCCTTAGTGCAATAAATAAGTCGTTCAACCCCTTCGAAATTGAAATTTAGATTCTGGCTGTTTGCCAGATCGATTGCCTCGATGAACTTGCTCCTGTTATCATAGAAATAATGAATACCTCATTGACTACCGGCATAATACCACGGTCTTTCAAGCATGCGCTTGTCAAGCCCCTTTTAAAAAAGTCCAATCTGGATGCCAAGTGCCTAAAGAATTACCGGCCAGTTTCCAACTTACCATTCCTATCAAAGATCCTGGAGCATGGCGCCTGCTTTTTTCGTTATATCTACACGCGGAGGCCGGCATTCTTTGTTGACCTCAATGAATGTCCAATAGTTACACTGCAGAACCCGAGGTGTAAATACTTGAGCGGTAATGGGAGACCCGCGGATAATATAAACAATATTATTGTTTATTGACCCATATGCCTGATGCAGAAGTCAAACCTCCAACTCGGTTACGGAGCCAGACAATTCATTGTTCATTTTTGATCAACGGAATTCAAATGACCTTGCCCAGTGGCGTATGTAGGCATGTTCCATTGTAACAGAGGCACCCACAAAAAAGGGCCCCCACACATCACAAAAATAATTTTGTTAGTCACATCCCCATTGTTTCGTTGAAAATGTAAAATAAAATTCCTTTAATTCCCTACAATTTCAAGCGGTCCAGTCAAACCAAGCTAATCGCAACATACAATTTATGATTTTACAGAATGTTACATGAATTTACGGCACTTTTCTTAGTTATGTGGAAGGCAGGGCGAGACCACGAGGTGCCCCTATATAAATTAGGGAACAGGGCTCCCAACAATCCTAAATACGGCCCTGGCCTTGTCTTAGACCCCCCCCAAGACATTCTAATAACTGGTAGTGCACAAACAAAAGGCTGGTAATCCCACATTGACTAACAGAAGAACTCCATATGTCAGTGCATTCTAGAACTTCAGTAGACTGTTTCTACATATTCTGTAAGCTACTAATGATGTTTAGAAGCCTCTTTGTGATATAAAAACTTTTATTTAATTTTTTATCATCGCATTATCTCTTTATATTCTTTTATTAGGCCTATAATTTACAGGCGTGCCTCCTAATAAAAAAAACCATTGCTTCCTAAGTTTATCAATGGTTTTATTTCAATGTCTTTCACTTTTAGAAGTTTTTAAAATATTTTTTTAAATGAGAATGTCTGTTGTTCCTAGCTAGTTCATATGCCAAAATGCCACTTTGGAAGATACTTTATACGAGTGTATCCTTGTATATTATAAATTGGGTCCTACGTTCATCCGTTTTCCAAATCTAGTCTTGCATCTTTATTGATGTTATAAATGATGTTAAGCTACTGGTTTTCCTGGTTTATTCAGGAGACCCATTCCATGCCTGAATGCCACTCGGGAAGAAAGAGTACTGATATGCATTTGTTCTCGAATAAGGTATCAGGAAAGTGTTTTTGTCTTTATGTTTTAACTGAGATTTGCAACAGGTTGTTATTGGGTTGTATTTCTAAATTAGAGTTTAATGCCTTATGTATTATTTTACTTTTTTCTTTGCCCTTCTGTCCCCTAGTGTTTCTAGGTTTAGTGATTTGACTAATGGTGTTACTCTTGTTAATTGGGAATATTCGCTAGTTATGAACCTTGCAGCTCTTTTTAAATTTGTTCTAATTTTTTAATGTTTTCCTTAGTTGAAAGGTCTCATTATAGATCCTGCATAATCTAGTATAGGCCTAACTAATGTGAGATAGAATTTTTAGTTTTATATTCTTATTACATTTGTAAAAAGTTCCTTTTTTTGAATCCTAACGTTTTGTTTGATTTTTTAATTACTTCATAATATGAGGGTCCCAAGTCCCAAGATAACTTATCATTTATTATTACTTCATATACTTAGCGTTGTTCGTTTGACTTAGTTCTTTACCATGAATAAAGTAGTTTGTTATTATTTTTTATTTTTCTTGGATGCTGTCACAGGACGAACACTCTATAGCATATATCTTGTAAATTCAACAGAGGCTTCACTATATTTCAACTGCTTTAATGTGTGTTCAATTCAACCATGACAATAAGATCACCATTCGCACATCAGACATTCCAAAGTCAGGTACCCGTCAGTTACATAGCCTCAGAGACTACCACCAGGTCTGAGAACAAATCCTAGTCTTTACCAGAACTAGAATCCAAGATCTTCTGTAGGCGAGCCAATCGCGCTGCCGCTCGACCACCTTGCTCCTTCTTCATATTGACTATACAAACAATAATTCACACTTTCGATATAAAAACGATACTTCATGCAGTAATATACAAACAATAGTCCACACAATTAAATAGGCCTTCAAACAATACTTCACACAGTGGATATACAAACAATACTTCACACTGTGGATATACAAACAATACTTCACACTAAGGTTATACAAAAAATACTTCACACTGTGGATATACAAACAATACTTCACACTGTGGATATACAAACAATACTTCACACTGTGGATATACAAAGAATACTTCACACTGTGAATATACAAACAAGACTTCACACTGTGGATATACAAACAATTCTTCACACTGTGGATATACAAACAATACTTCACACTGTGGATATACAAACAATACTTCACACTGTGGATATACAAACAATACTTCACACTGTGGATATACAAACAATACTTCACACTGTGGATATACCAACAATACTTCACACTGTGGATATACAAACAATACTTCATACTGTGGATATAAAAACAATACTTCAAACTGTGGATATACAAACAATACTTCACACTGTGAATATACAAACAATTCTTCATACTGTGGTTATACAAACAATACTTCATACTGTGGATATACAAACAATTCTTCACACTGTGGATATACAAACAATTCTTCATACTGTGGATATACAAACAATTCTTCATACTGTGGATATACAAACAATACTTCACACTGTGGATATACAAACAATTCTTCATACTGTGGATATACAAACAATACTTCACACTGTGAATATACAAAAAATTCTTCATAATGAGGATATACAAACAATTCTTCATACTTTGGATATACAAACAATTCTTCATACTGTGGATATACAAACAATTCTTCACACTGTGGATACACAACACAGTGGTTATTAGACTAGTTCCACGTTTAAAAAAAATATTTTAACTTAATAGCCCAAAAGAATTTCATATTACCAGAATATAACTTAATAATGAACTGCTTAGAACATTCACAAATTATATGTTTCTATATCCAAGTAGGCATAATTGTTTCAGCATATCAACGTCAGAGTAGTAAAAATAAAATAACTTATTTACTTATATTCGTCTATTGTTGACAAAGTACAACTTATATTTTTTTATTGCAACATAATTATTTTTATAATATTAATTTTGAATAATTTGGTGTAGGCCTATTTAGATTAGTGTATAAAAAATTCTATAGTTACGAATGGATTCTGGTACAAATAATAAAAAACATACAGCTCTTTCAATTAGGAAATATTTAAATTTCCTTTATATTAAAAAAAAACTGCAACCAAAAAAAGATGATTCCTTGTATGTTTTAATTAATGAAATAATGGTTAGGTCCTATGATTATAAAAAAAAAAAGTTCAATTCCGTTACCTCAGTAAAACTTCTAGAGTTTGAAATTTTCATTGTTCTTTCGCATTAAATAATTTTCAGTGAAAAAGATTCCGTATTGTTTTTTTTTGCCATTTAAAATATTTTTTAGTCTTAAAATTTTAATTTTTTAAAATATATATATTTTATTAATTCTTTGTTGATTATATTTCTTAAGTTGTACATCTTTAAATGTAGAACTAAATTATTTGCTGTTGTTGATTGCTGATATAAGTTATTCAAATTTTAAGTGAATGCTGGAACTAGATTTTAAGATGTCCTATTGTCGTTACAATTGTTTACAATTTAAATTATTCAAGTTTAATAAATATTCAACTCATTAAACAGATTTATTACAACATAAACATGGCGTGATAGATATAAACAACAAGAAGACATTAAGATATAAATGTATAAAATTTTATTTAAATACAGAAAAATAAACTGCTTTTAATGTTTACAAGAAAAATTTTAAAATTTAAACAAGACTATAAATTTAACAGAAGAGAATATAATATATATATATATATATATATATATATATATATATATATATATATATATATATATATATCTAAACAAAAACAATAAAGTGAATAAAGATTTATAGATACATGTAAAAAATTGAAAGTCATATAAACAGATATAAAACATCCTCTATGTTGTTTGTATACATTTTGACACACAAGTAATTTAATATAATTACAAGACTCTACTAACTCCACTGTAATTAAGTCCAGACTTTAAACTTCCACTATGGACAAGGTCAGTAAACAAACCACCAACAACATACCCCACACAGTGGACAGCGGCTCCACTACTTCCTGGACATGTACATGTTGTGTAGGTAAACCTATAGTCATCCACATAGCTCCCCACCTGTACTGTGTCCTTCCATTGACCAACACTGACCTGTTTAGAACATCCATGAGGATGTGACACTATAAAGTTCAACTTGTCAATAGCTCGATATTCTTTGTATTTGTTCTTGACTTTTAACCAGACATCATCAAAATGTTCCTTCATTTTCTTCAATTTATTTCCCAAACTTTCATCACAAGTCACACAGATAAACCTACACTTGTCTTTCTCAATGTTTACATAACTAACACATACCTTATCTTTAAGAATAACCAATTTACTATCTTCACTATCGTAAAACAATCTCAAGGTCGTGTGGCTTGCCTCAATGTCATCAACAACCACATGTGCAGCTGTAGCCACATAAATCTCCCACCAAACTTTGCTGGGTTTGTCTGAAGCTTTACATTTATCACATGGACATGGTGGATAGTTGCTTTGTTGATCTTCTTCTGTGTACTTCACTACTCGCCTCACCCTCCCAGTTCCTGTCCTCTGAGTTTTCTTTCCTCTCAGTTCAGATAAAAAATATGGAATCGTTGTCTTTGGCCAAAACTCTGGTCTGTCTGGACTGGTCATGATGACACTTAGCCTAACTGTCAGGTCAGCTACAGCTTTGATGAGTTCATACAAATCACTGTCACGGTGACCTTCAGGTAGATGTTTTAAGCTGAATGATTCAATAGGTATAAACTCTGGATGACCTGGATTCTTCTTACAGTTCGTCACATGCTTGTGCAACTCACCTTCTCCACAAAGTAAAATCTGATTTTCATGTTCACCTGTACAGGTAAATACAAATTTTAACAAATTGTCTTTACTTTATGTAATAAATATGATTTTCTATGTAATAGCAAATAGTCACCTTTATAAACATATTTACATGTTGCCTTAATTTACCAATAATTTACCTATGAACAGAATGTCCTGTTTATTTGACTGGACATCATTTTGTTTAGGAACTGTACAAACCCCATCTGAAATGTTCATTTTACACATTAATGAATATTTTCTGATATTTTGTTCTATATAATTTTGAGGCTATAATAAGAATCATCAACCTGATACAGTAGCCATCTGTGCATTTGCCCTGCGGCCTGAGGCTATGGTGAATAAATTGCAGACATTTTGTAGCTGTTTGCAGTTTGAATATAGAGTGTTAAAGAGATTTGGTGTTTTGGGGAGGTAGACATTTCATATGTCGTGCACAAAAAAGGTGATGGGCAACTGCTTCATTTTGGTGTTTACAGAGGGGGCATGCCGCCCTTTAACCTGATTTGATGCGGTGTGAGTTTAGATGTGTCCTGTCCTGTCAAATGCTGTCCGCAGGCTAAAAATGGTCACTTGATCTTGTAGGACATTTATTGGGTCATTTTCATCTGGTTTAGGCATATGTGGGAAGACAAATCTTCCGGTTTTGCCCAGTGTCCAACAATTTAATTACTCGTCTTTAATGATTGTTTTCTTGATCTGTTTGGCTGTGTCGAGTGATGCTGGTGTGTCAAGTTGAAAGTTGGTTGATCCTTGCTTCGCTAGAGTGTCTGCTCTTATATTAACTGCTATTTTGTTGTGACTTGGGATCAACTGTAGTGTGAACTTGATAGCAAAGGCATCGAGGAAAGCGTTAATTTTCCAGAGTGGGGATTTGATTGGTCTTTAACATTTGAAGCAGGTTGAGTCGTAATAAAATGCTATTTGTCCATATTAACTTATTTTAAAACCACATTGTACATTTATATACATAAATATACATTATTAGACTACTTCTAGTATATATTTCAATTTTATTCTCAACATCTGTCACAAACTTTACTCAATTCAACATACTATTACATAAATAGAAGACGAAGATTATACAATGCACTCAATATATTTTTCAGCCGCCATGTGTGTAATAAATATGATGTAACTAAAGACATTCTAGTGAATTTCTAGATTCTAGATCTTCTAATTATCTAAAGATAAATAATGTTGAATCTAAGATGAGACTATTCAGCTTTGCAGATTGTCTTAAAGCAAATGTATGTTGACCAAATCCTAGAATACATCATACAGTTTACAAAGACATGGTTCTCCTTTTATAAAGCTGGCTACTCTTTTTCTATTACAATAGGATCGACACAAACCTTTCTTGCTTTTTTTTACTTTTGGTGGCGCCAATACATAACACCAATATTATGTCCAAAAGACCAATTTGTTGCCCACAAAATCTGTCCAATGCCCTGAACACAAATCATCCACCAAGAAGACACATCAGATGCCCAAAATACAAAGACTATGCCCTAAAGACCAATGTGCTGTCCGTTAAACCTATACACTACACATAAGACCAATCCAGTGCCCATAAGACCTATTTGGTGCCCAGAAAACTAATTAGTTGCCCTGAAGACCTATCCGATGCCTAGAATACAAATCCGCTGCTCAGTATAGCAATCAGTTGCCCAGAAGACCTATCCGATGCCAAGAATACCAATACTATACGCTTGAAATATATCGCCTTGCCTGTTCGGATTATTTGCTGTATTACGTTTTATTTGTCGGCTTCACGCCACAATAACAACATCGCCACTCGTGTTTGGATAACTTGCTGTATTACGTTTTATTTCTCGGCTCTTACGCCACAATAACAACATCGCACTCGTGTTTGGATAACTTGCTGTATTATGTTAGATGTAGGCCGAGGGCCACAATAACATTGTTTCCTGCTTGGATTAGTCGCTGTACAACGCCGTGTATCTTCGTCGGGTGCATACCGCCATTTCTGCTATGGACTAGCTCTTGTGTAAATCAAATTACTCGCCAGATCTTATGGCGCATTACAATGCCAGCCCTACACTGCTGATCAGCATCCGCCACTCTCATCATTGCAAAATATTCGCCAGATTACAAGGTCTCCGTACCCCTCAAGACTGTGCATCAGTACTTGCAGGTGAATCACAAAAGAATATTCGCCACCCGCCTGCCCACCATTCATAACATTACTTATTATTCGCCCATTCAAATATAGCCTAATTCTTGGATTACCTTCAGTCAAGTTCCGTCCGCCCAGGCTACCTACTGATCTGCCGCAGCCGCTATCAATTACGCACCAGATTACAAAACAGATCTGCCCACAGCCCGCTATAATAGATTTTGCCGCAGCCCGCTATGACAGAGTTGCCCATGGCCGTCATAAATTACGCATCGGATCACCTGCATCAGTTCACCGAGGCCCAGCAAAATGCTCCCACAACAATACGCCATGTTCGCACTCGACTAACTGCAATATCCCGCCTCCGGGCCACCAAGTTACGTACACGACGCCCGCACTACGCACTTGCTTCACCCTATGCTACACAGCTACGCCCACACAGCTAAATACCGAATTAACTGTTCTGCGCCCGGCGCCAAGACATCGGTGACTTTACAGAGGACCTTATTAAATGTATCATTGAATTACGGGAACAGTGGATTGGATTTTAATAGTGTGTATAATTTAACTTTTAATGAACTGTTTCTCTACAGATCGCGTTAGTTAACAGACAATGTGTTTTAGATGCCCAATGGCTTATAAACAGTTTCTAGCAAACGCTCCACCTCATTGGTGTGCCACCAAGTGCCAGCGCCATAGTTGATGTCAAGATAAAAGATCGCCTGTCTTGCGTGAAAGATGAACAGATGTGTGAGAAAATATGTACAGACGGATTAGATAGCTTATGTTAGCAATCAAATATATGTCCTTTTCCCGATTTCACAAGTCATAAAACGAGAATAGAGAAAAGTAAAGGATTTAATTTTGACTAAACAAGTGTAGAGGGGCCAAAGTAGAACCCCCCCCCCCCCACTTGACCGCTGACCATGTAAACACACTCGTTAGGAAGCCTGTTCCCTCCCCCGCCAGGTAAAATTTATCTGCGCCGTCCACGGGCGTGACGCTCTTAAGGAGTCGGCTTCACCGCACCTCCCCCCCCCCCCCCCCGCTCCGGGAAACTTTATTGAACTTGTCGGAATAGTTATAAAGTACTGTAAAGAAACACTGAATGTGGTTTCTCCCCCCCCCCCCCCCACTCGTCGCTAAGCTACTAAATATCCCATGAGATTGTCTTAGTGCAAGTCCGCGTATATATTAAACAGTAATTCGCAATAATTCTACACATATTGGGTCAGATCCTTTCACACGAAAGGCTCTCAACAAGGCGTGGAGAGATGTGGTGTTTTGAGGTCCTTAACAAGATTAACGCCACATGAAATTAAGGAAGATTTCATATATAATCTACTCTGAAAAAGATTAGTCTTCGCTTAGCCATCGCCTGTACAAATTTGCTTACAATTATAGCGACTACTGAATGATTGAATGCACATATCTACCTATCATTATCTCTACTTAATCACTTAATCATTTAGCTCTTGCACATGTAACATATTTTATGTATTTTTACTTTGCGTATGCGTTGTCAGTATTCATTTTATGCTTATATCAATATTCTCATATGATTATTGCTATTATCGTTGCTAATACTATCATTTATTGTTATCATTTTGTATGCTTACATTGGTGTATATCAGCTTGAGTGCTGGGGTGTTGCTTACCTCCCTGCTTCGAACACGGTCGAGCGTGATGCCATCCGGCCGGATCTGGGATCCTACCTTTGCCCCCCCCCCCCCCCACTTAAACCACCCCTCGCTCACATACAAAGGATTTAGTATGTACATGAAAATAAGACACTGGGACGATAGTTCCCCTGGTCAAAAGTCCTTTTTGACTCGTAATCCCAAACCGCCAGTGGTCAGCAAGAAAGGAATCTCTGAAACGGCCGCCAGGTACCCCCAGCCCCTCCCCACTACCCCGCTATTTGGTACTTCACATGCCAATCAAATGCTGAAGTGAAGAGACATGTTGACCAATCAGATACGCTATCAACACGTCAATCTTACCACTGCCCCCCTTCCCTTACAATCACGTGAAGAGTTGTAACCTTCAAAAAATTGTCTTTTAACATGTAATGTAAGTTAGTTTTACAGGTAGGTCGGCGGTAGACGGCTTACGAGGAGGATCGCGCCCTTGAACGGAGGCCTCCGGCCCTAATTAGGTCTACTTACAGTCTCAGCCTACTGCTATCAATTGTATTGGATTGTTTCTGTTCAGCTAATGATTTTTTAGCCCATGACATTAATATTTGAATACGGACTTTCATGTGAATAAAATCTTCAGTGTTATAAATACGTCTTGCTAATTGATTGGTAGTATACGTGTGTGTTATATCTAGTGACAGTGTCACGTTATTTAACAGCTTCATCGCAGCCTAAATACGTATTAAACGAGCCAGAAACCTGTTTAAAAAATGTGTCTTAAAAATCACCTAGAAATCATCAGCACTTCGGGACCAAAATACTCCTAGAATACCTGCCAAAATCATCCTCCCCATCACCCTGTGTACCTGCTGAGTTATCCACTAAGTTTCCACGGATAGCCTATGCAAATTAAGGGCTCTGTGGCGCAGTAACTTAGACCAGCACGCAACAGCCTACATAGACAACGTATTACGCGTTGGTCATTAGAGTGGTATACATTTTGAATCTATATATATAAAATGAGACTGTTTGTCCCCATACGGGTCCCCATTGATCAATTTGAAATCACGTGAGTTTGTTTTACTGACCTATTTAGGCCTAGGCCTAATACTGTTAAATATTTTTTCTCATCGCACATGTGTCTTCGTTAGCTCAGTGGTAAACGTAGCGGACTGCTATGCCAGCGACCCGGGTTCTATTCTCCAGTTAGACCATCCCTTTTTTTTTCGAAAATATTTTTTTCGAACTTTTAAAAACAAAAGACATTGTAAATCTACGGGCAATTTAGATTTTGTTGAAATAGAAATACTTGCCTATTTTTTACCCGATTACAATATTTTTTTTTTTAAATTACTTTCCTAAAAGTCTTCAGTAAAAAAATATAATAATTTAAATATTAGATTTATAGCTTTCTTGTAAGTGTAGTTTTTAAATATTTTTTTTTGCACCTTATACAGTCCTTTTTTTTTCACCCGGGCAACGCCGGGCAATGTAGCTTGTATAATATAAAAAGAATTAGATTACTCACTTGTATTTTCCATGTTAATCAGTTAAAATGTTTGTTTTAAGTTGTCTTAATATTTGTTTCAATCTAGTTGACAATAAGTGAAGCTATGACGTTAGATAATATGTGACTCGTTCCCAGGAAAAGATACATAAGTGGGAAAAAACAATTTGTGTTTTTGTCAAGTGGGGGTATTCTGGAGATTTTTTTTTAAATTATTGTAATTACAAGTTTATCCATTTCTAAATCGTAATTTATAAGTTGTTGTTGTTTTTTTTACTTAAAAATAGTTGTATTAATTATTTTAATCAACATGTGTTTTATAGTTAATTACAATTTCATCAAAAATTGTACACATTAAACTTATTAATTTGGACAAAAAATACTTGACAGTATCCCATAATATTATATAGCATAAAAAGGGGATACTCTAGCTGATTGTTTTGTTATCACCATTTATTTATAGAAACCAATCAGAAAATATTTAAGCTTAAGTTTAAGATAAACGTTAAAATGTTTTTTTTATCAAAACTCTAGGTTATGTCTAGCTAGTTGTAAGTGGCATAGAAAAATTAAATATTGACCTATAATAATAAATGTTGTATTAAAATAAGGCCCATCCAATGCTATAGGCCTACCTACGATATAGGTATACATCTTAAAATGTTGGAAAAACCACTTATATCTCATTTTGTGGGTACGGGTCATATATGATTGTCAACTAGGGAAATCCGTTAACTATAAATAAAGTAAATGTTAATGAAAGGACCCGAATCCGAGTACCCTATATCAGAGGTCGGCAACGGCACACGTGTCAGACTTTTGCACGCAGAGCCATTTTCATTGGCACGCGGAAGACCCTCAAAAAAGCAACTATTTTCTGCGACAAATGAAGTGCTAGAGTAGGATACATGTTTTGGCACGTAGAATGATTTATAAATCCTACTTTGACACACTATAATCAAAAGGTTGTTTACACCTGCCCTATATTTTAATATATTTTAATTTATAGACGAACTATATAATTTATAGACGAACTATATAATTTATAGACGAACTATATAATTTATAGACGAACTATATAATTTATAGACGAACTATATAATTTATAGACGAACTATATAATTTATAGACGAACTATATAATTTATAGACGAACTATATAATTTATAGACGAACTATATAATTTATAGACGAACTATATAATTTATTGACGAACTATATAATTTATAGACGAACTATATAATTTATAGACGAACTATATACTTTCTTTAAGTCACAAAATAAAGCTTCACAAGAGTGTCATTCCAACACAATACAACCTGAACTAAACACCTCTGACCTTGACACGTCAAGGCTCAATGGAGACATAACACACGATGAGGCTTTGTCAGCAATAAACAAAACAAAAAATAATAAAAGTTGTGGACATGATAATGTTTTTAATGAGTATATAAAAAGGACCAAGTTAATAATGATACCTATTTATGTAAAACTTCTTAATGTCATTTTCAAGTTGGGAATTTTCCTTGAGAGTTGGTCACTGGCCTATATACAAAAACAAAGGTAGAAAAACGAAACCTGAAAATTTCAGACCAATTTCTTTACTACCATGTTTAGGAAAAGTGTTTTCATCTATTTTAAACTAACGAATGGAAATATTTCTTGAGGGAAATAATCTGTTAAATAAAAACCAATTGGGATTTCGGCATGGTTACTCAACAACCGAATCGGCGTTTACCTTGTACGCTCTAAACTTTCTTATAAAAAATAAAGGAGGCCGGTTGTTTTGTGCTTTCATTGATCTTAAAAGAGCTTTTCCGTCTATACAAAGAAAGTTTACTATGGAACGAAATTCTAGAAATAGGGATAGATGGACTTTTTTAAAATTGCATATAAGCTTTATATAGCGACATTAAATCGTCAGTGAGATTAAATAAAACTCTATCACCGACATTTAATTGCGAGGCAGGCTTGAGGGAGGGCGAACACCTGAGCCTTCTCCTATTCTCTATTTTTGTAAATGACTTAGATATTTTTTTAGAACAAAATGGCTCAAATGGTTTAAGCCTCAAATTTGAAAACAACGTAGAAGTATTAAAGCTGTTTACATTACTTTATGCAGATTACACCACACTCTTAGCTAACTCATCAAAAGAATTACAGAATAATCTAAATATTTACAACAACTACTGTAAATATAATTATCTAAATATTAATGAGGACAAGACTAAAATAATGATATTTGGCAGAAAGGAAAAGTATCACACATTTGTACTAAATGGTAAAACTATAGAAATAGTATCTATAGAAATAGTATTTATAGAAATAGTATTTATAGAAATAGTATTTATAGAAATAGTATTTATAGAAATAGTATCTATAGAAATAGTATTTATAGAAATAGTATTTATAGAAATAGTATTTATAGAAATAGTATCTATAGAAATAGTATCTATAGAAATAGTATTTATAGACATAGTATTTATAGAAATAGTATTTATAGAAATAGTATTTATAGAAATAGTATCTATAGAAATAGTATTTTTAGAAATAGTATCTATAGAAATAGTATTTATAGAAATAGTATCTATAGAAATAGTATTTATAGAAATAGTATTTATAGAAATAGTATTTATAGAAATAGTATCTATAGAAATAGTATTTATAGAAATAGTATTTATAGAAATAGTATTTATAGAAATAGTATTTATAGAAATAGTATTTATAGAAATAGTATTTATAGAAATAGTATTTATAGAAATAGTATCTATAGAAATAGTATTTATAGAAATAGTATTTATAGAAATAGTATCTATAGAAATAGTATCTATAGAAATAGTATTTATAGAAATAGTATCTATAGAAATAGTATTTATAGAAATAGTATTTTTAGAAATAGTATCTATAGAAATAGTATTTATAGAAATAGTATTTATAGAAATAGTATCTATAGAAATAGTATTTATAGAAATAGTATCTATAGAAATAGTATTTATAGAAATAGTATTTTTAGAAATAGTATCTATAGAAATAGTATTTATAGAAATAGTATTTATAGAAATAGTATCTATAGAAATAGTATTTATAGAAATAGTATCTATAGAAATAATATTTATAGAAATAGTATTTATAGAAATAGTATCTATAGAAATAGTATTTATAGAAATAATATTTATAGAAATAGTATTTATAGAAATAGTATTTATAGAAATAGTATATATAGAAATAGTATTTATAGAAATAGTATTTATAGAATTATTTATTTATTATTTATTTATTTATAGAAATAGTATTTATAGAAATAGTATCTATAGAAATAGTATTTATAGAAATAGTATTTATAGAAATAGTATTTATAGAAATAGTATTTATAAAAATAGTATCTATAGAAATAGTATCTAAATTTCAATATCTGGGTATAATTTGTTCATCTAATGGGTCCTTCTTAGAACACAGAAAATATTGCAAGATTAAAGGCACAAACGCAATGTTTAGCCTCCTCAGAAAGTGCCATATACTAAATCTGCCTATAGATAGCCAAATTGATTTATTTGACCAGACAGTACTTCCGATTCTCATCTATGGATGCGAGATATGGGGTACGGAACTATGTGACATGTTAGAGCATATCAGACTACGTTATTTTTAAATGATTTTAAAACTTAATACAAAAACCCCTAATTATGTAGTTTTTGGTGAAACTGGCTAATTTAAAATAAGCTCAATAATTAAAAAAAGAATGTTATTTTTTTTTTATCAAAATAGCCACTGGTAAATTAAATAGAATATCTAGAATAATTCACAATTTACTATTAAAAGAAAACCTATTTGAAAAATGTAAATGGTCCGCCACAATTAAATTACAATTTGATCATTTAGGCTTTGGCTATATGTGGTTAGAGCAACACACACTTGACATTCGAACTTTACAAACAATAATTAACACAAGAATTAGAGACCAAATTAAATAACACATCTATGATACTATGCAAAACAGTTATAAAGGAAAGTTATATAACGTCATACAAAGTAAACTCGCATGGGAAGATTTTCCACCTTTTTAAAATAAATTGTCTTTTAAAGATGCTTCTTCAATCCTTAAAATTACAACTAGTAATAATTATTTCCCTGCTGAAACGGGACGCTACACCGGTCTAGATTATGAATCTAGGTTATGTCCCTTTTGTGCAAATGCAGTTGGTGATGCTTACCATTATTTACTTGAATGTGAACATTTGGATAGTCATCGAAAAAAATACCTAAAAAAATATTTCTATACCAGACCAAATATAGAAAAAAATGTCGGAACTGTTAAATTTAAGATCCTTTAAGGTATTAAAAAACCTTAGTATTTTTGCAAAATAACTCTTGTCTGCATTTAAAAAATAGGTGCACGAATTAACCAGCTAAGCAATTTCTAAAAAAGTAATAATAATGTAGGTATGTCTTTGTAAATGAGCAAATATTAAACGGTGCGATATAATAAAATACTTAGTCGAAAGTATTGAAATTAGTTATATAAGTGTGTGTATGTATATGCTTCCATTAAATTTACACTATGTCATTATGTTAATGTGTCCTAGTAATTAAATAAATAATTAAGAAGAAAATAATAATACTATTGATCATCTTCTTTAAAATGGATGTTTAATGAATAGTACGCTTTATATCTATTTATGAGATTTTAGGTTACTCGTATAAATGTGGAATGCCTATTGTAAAAAAAAAATGTGTATGAGAGTAGCTGTTGGTAGTTATTTTATCATTTAACGTTTGATGTATGTTAATTAATTAATTGTGTTATGTATTTATGAATTATTATCTTTTGACTGCCTTTATTGTACCTATGTACTATGTGGCAAAATAAAAACATTGTTCATTGTGTAAAGACTTCAAGCACAAACCCCATTTAGATACGTGACTTGTAATGATCTATCAAAGATATACAAGTACAGTCCAATCTATACTTATAAATATTAAAATTGACTATAGCTACAAATGAGTCTTACCTAAAGGTTCCATTGTAATGAGTAAAACGTGTAGTTTGATGTAATTTTATAATGACTTAAAGCTAATCAACGCCAATGGAAGTTTTGTTTGTCAAAGACACAATGTGTCTAATGAAGAAAACCTGTTAGCAATAAATAAATTGCACAAAAATGTATATGTATATATATGTATCTATATATAGAGACACTTAAAAGCTTACGTAAGGTAATTTCATACTGAGGCTAAGAGAACACTATACAGGATATCAATGATGTATTACACATGTCAGTTAGAACAGGATGTGTTCCTCCTTCCCCAACTGAATCGTTACAGTTGACTGCACAGACTTCATCTAGCCCACGGTTTCTCAAACTGGAGTCTGTTGTCTCATAGGACACCGCCAAGCGGTTACTTGATGACTGTGAACGGGTTACTAATGCTAGATAGATTTATACAAATTGTATAGAGAATAAACAAAATCTACACACAATTGTTCAATAAACTAATTTTAGATAAATTTATAAAAATTATACAGACAATAAACAAAATCTACACACAATAAGTTGAATAAACTATTTTTAGCTTATTTATATCGTCAGATTTCAAATGGTCCGATCGCTGACAAAAAACATTGATGAAGGACCGCCAGGTAAAACATTGCTAATTACTTTGAGAACTACTGCAAGCTAACCATTACTTAGTTTATAAATAATGTGTGTTGGGAGATTGGCATGTCCTCTGTAATGTTTTTTTTATTATTCTATCGTTTTTAAAACATCTTTTCTTGAGAGGAAAAAAAAATCCTATTTAAAGAGTTTATCATCAATTAATTTTACTTTTAGTATTGATTATATCTATAATATTAGATTTAAATTACTTTACACTTCATTTAAAGAGTAGGCTACCTAATTCAGCAATATGCATATCAGGTAATAGATTAAACAATTAATAAACAATTATATTGATTATCAAGTAACCATTACAAACTGTTACAGTTTTTCATTATTATCTATTAAAGTCAATTAAATGTGGTTTATTTTAATACGTGAAATAAACGTTTTATTTGGTTCTTTAGTTGACAGCCACAACTTATGAATATCGTGTGTCAGATTGAAAAAAAACAAATTCCTTACCTACCCATCTTTTTAAAAATGTTTTTATTGTTCAATTATAAGAAACAAAGTTATTTTTGGAGTTGGTTTACTTCCTTCTAGAAATGTTTAGAAAAACGTGAGCTCCACCTAAGCCTCCCTTCTCCTTAGCGGAAAAATTTGTGGTGCGTGAACACAGTCAACCTTAAAATTATTTAAAAAAAATTGTCACAGGTCGCTTGTTGCTAAAACTACACTTGTGGGTTTTATTTGATATAATGTTGTCTCCTTGTCACTGAAATGTAACATGAAGGAAGTAAAAGGACTGGGGAAACCTGGTTACCTTATCTTGTTGACGACAGTTTCAAGAACCATCCTGTAAACATTGCCGGTGAAGAGAAGGTGGGAATAAGATGATGTCTACTATAAGAAATTAGAATGTCTCTAAAAACCGGACGAGTCGGAGGCTCTATAGTCCAGGGCGTAACCTTTCAGGAGTGAACCAAGAGCGGGGGCACACCGAGGTTCTATCCTGGCACGCCCAAGGCGTGGCGTGCTGTGTACAGGATACAGTTTCCGCAACCTAGCTTAAAAGTCACTGCCGATTCCCTTAGGATCATTATCGTTGGGGCTCGCCCGTAAGCCTGCAATATCCCCCCCCCCCCGTTAGCACAAATCCTATACTTAAGTTCATGCATCCAGGTGCCGGGAGTTTCTCGAGGCAGGGGGCAGCGTCCTTTCTACCACTCCACCACGGGCATACCCGGTGTGCAATGGATAGCGGGCCTCCTGCAGCCGCTGAAGGAGCTGTCCTCTTATGCGTTCAACTGCCACTGTAATATTAAGGTGATCATAACGGGCGTGTACACACATCGCCAGTCTTTGAGGTCCATAGGTAAAGAAGTGTAAGAAGAAATGTTTTATTTTAGACATTACTGCATTGACTGAAATTTCTACACATTGTCAAAATTAAGACGTGGTGTCTTTGTAATGTCTGTCCTTAGACTATTTTTCTGTGTAATGTCTGTCATTACACTATTTGTCTGTGTAATGTCTGTCATTAGAATATTAAATATACAAGGTCTGTCATAGGACTATTAAATGTGCAATGTCTGTCATTAGACTATTTGTCTGTGTAATTTCTGTGTAACGTCATATACTGACATGTTTATAGTTTTAAAGTCGGTTACATCGTCTCTTCTTTTAAAAACACACACACAAATAAATAAATAAATGTCTCTGCTTAGTAGACCTTATTCAGCTATAACTAGTTACTTCTGGTTATCACTTAGATTCTAAGTCATTACATAACATGACGAGTCGATTGTTCAGGGGTTTGGTTCGTCAATGAGTTGATGCAATTACTGTCATTCAGATTCAACACATGGTGATTATCAATTTTTAAAAATGATAAGTAGTGTCTTACTTATAAATAATTTTTTTTTGTTGTTACTTAACTATCAATATCTACAACTTTAGTTTTTGTTAACAAATCTATCTAGGCGGAATTTTCAATAAGAAGAGTGAATCGACGCTGATGTTCGGGCAAGAGTTGACACGGTCAGGATAGCTTTCCTACAACTTAACAACATCTGGAGCTCAAGAGTATATTCCTGAAAATAACTCGACTCTCAAGATATTTATCTCAAACGTGAAGGCTGTCCTACTCTATGACGACGAAACATAGAGGACTACTAATATCAAGAAGATCCAGATGACTTTCATAAACTCATATCTTTAGGAGGATTGTGTAGATACGAAGGTCGTAAGACATGATCACTAACGATGAGCTTTGAAGTCGCATTGGACAACTAGCAGTCGTACTGTTGATCATACAATAATGATGGAGATGGTTGGGACACTTTCAGAAAACCGACTTCTAACACCACCAGACAGTCCTTATCATGGAAGCCTCAAGGGAAGAGGAAGAGGGGCCTGAAACAGCTGGTGCCGTGACCTGGATGCCGACATCAAGAGATCAGGTCATTCTCAAGAAAGGAGCAGAAAAAACGTTTGCACTGGTGAACAACCTGTCCCCTGAGTGGGGCGGCAACATATACACTGGCAACGACCCCATCCCCAACACCCAACTGAATGGCACCCTGGTGTTTTTCTTGAATCATTTCGGTTCAAACTCATCGGAATCCAGTAAAGCGGTGAGACTCATACTCACAATGTTTTACATCGTAGGATACTATTACTATAATAATCCTGTGTGTTTCAATTACACGTAGATAAGTTCAATATTAATATACTAGTATTTATGCCCGTCAAAATGTCGGAGAAACGATTGACTGCAATATATTTTCTTAAAAGAATGAAAACAATGAAAAAGACAGAATAAAATATATTTTTTTAAAGTAAATAATATTTTGCAGTACGAAAAAAAAGTTGTTTTAAAAGGACATGATTCTAAATATTGTTTCAACGCCGTTCCAGTTTATAACCGTAACATAATTTGTAATAAATTAAAATAAATAAACGAATTAAGCAATAGTCGAAATAATAAGTTTTTCTTTTGCAGGACGTTTCCAATTTATATATTAAATTTTTCTCCCGGTCCGTTCAATGGCCTAAGAGTCTATTTCTATCTCTGGGGGCTTTTTCCTTGTGTTATTAAAACTACTTTTAATACGAGATTGCATTTGATAAAGATGTACATGTATCCCAACTATTTTCTTTAAGAAGCCTATTGTTCCTTACTGATTTCAACATTATTTGGGCATTATTTCCCCAGCCCGCTCCCTACACGATTACCAAAACCCTGTGAAAAACGATTAGGCATAAACTTATTAACTTATGTAATAACACCTCCCAAATCAATTCTAAGCAAACTTCTACGACAACATTTACATGGTAAAAAGAAATATATAACATGGAAAAATATTTTTTTTCTTTTTTTTTTAAACATTTTTTTGTAATTTGTCCTAACTTTTTTCAAACGTATAACCAATGGTCTTGTGAGGTTGTATAAGTAATATGTGTGGGTCGTTGGAGGTCTTTGTGGGATAGGATATTCTGGTGATTTTGAAATCTTTCTGTTCCTAAGCATGTTTATCAAAAGTTAATTGACCATGGCTGTATCCAAGGTCAATGCAATACCTGTAACTCCCAAGCGTCATCTACTCAGAGGACCACTACTACGGCACTTTTCTAGACTACGAGGTCGGGTCACTTGGTTGCCTATTACATCTATACCAAAGATTTTAATACTTTAAAACTAAATGTTTTAGTAAGCGACATTCAAATGTATAAAACAGCATACATGAAAAAAAATCATCAGCCATGAACCGAAATTGTGAAATCTTTTAAAACAAATTAATTATGGCATTATTTCATATGCACGTGTTGGTACCATACTTGTGAATGTTTGGTGTTTTTTTTTTTAAATGTTCATATCGATATAATATTTGACTAAAGATCGTGTAGTTTTTAAGTAATTAATGTATATTATATTTAGGGCATAAAATGTACTAAAATATGGACGTGTCTAAGCTATTCTTGTAGATAGAAGACATATGAGCATTTAAAATTGGCTAAAATGTATGTACAATTCACGGAATGTGCTCCAGTTCCTAGAATACTGATGTCTGATTCATCATCACCTCTACCTGTCAATAAGGTCAAATTTATGTCACATCTACTTGTCAGTTCGGTCAAAAATTATGTTCACATCTACTTGGCATTTAGAGCCAATTTCTGTTAACATCTACATGTCAATTAGGTCAAATTTATGTTTACATCTACATGTCAGTTAGGTCCAATTTATGTTTACATCTACATGTCAATTAGGTCAAATTTATGTTTACATCTACATGTCAATTAGGTCAACCTCTTTTCTTTTGGCATGGAGAGTTTTGAATGTGGGCGTGCCTTGGGATTAGGGACGATGCCTATCTGTCCTTTTCCTTGGCGAATTATTCTTCCGTTCGCTACTAAAGTATAGGTTGTCAGATCAGAGAGCTGATGATGTTGGGTCAGCAAAGCTGCAGGATTTTTGTAAATGACAAAATATGCATTAAAAGTAATACAAATAATTATAAACAAAGTAAACAAGACTTGTCAACATGATTATGGCAGGAGTTAGACTTCCAAATCGTCAACAAATCAGAATTATGTTCTTTTTTACTACTGAATCAGATACAGGTACATTGAGGACGTCTTCATTTTCCTGACTTTTCTGTATCCATGGACCACAAAGCTGGTGAAGTGTTAAACCACCGATACGCGTCCCATTAAGAGTGCACCGGTGGGCTAGCGCACGTGGTACAGCCCCTGTCGCTCGTCCGAGATTTCATTTCACAGGCGAGCGCAAGCGCGACTCGGTGGGGAGGTTGAAATATGCGCCCGTCTCGCCAAATTCAGTGCCATGGATGACCAGCCCTATAATCTGGTATTTGTGCTTCCGGGCGACAGTGCAAGTATATGTACGAGCAAAAGCCACCACGCTAATTATCCGAGGGGGGAATTTTGCAAGTGGGGAAACAAGCGCAGTGTATGCAACTGCGGAGAACGTACAATGTGTTACACTGTATGCCCTATCGGTAGGGTCTTGGTGTGCTATCCCATTGACCCACCCCAAGTTACGCCCTGTGCCTTCGTCTCGTCCGGTCTTTTAAAGAGAAATTATAGCTCTTTCTTTATGTTCTAACTGTTGCATTATATAACGAGTTGCTCTGATCCTTTAATCTGTCAGGTACACGCCATTGTTGAGCAGTTGTTTTTTTCAACTACATCTTCAACAATTTTATACAGAAGGAAGTTCTGAAACAGTTCGCGTCAAGTGCCCAGTTTGTTGACATACTTCACGACTTACTGCATGACAACATCACATGTATGAACACCATGATTGGAGGTTGGTCTCTATGTACATGTCCATAATACAACCAACTTATACGTCCATCACATTTACTCACTCACACACACCGTCCCATACTCCGCACATACAGCCATGTCACCTATTTGACTACCCATACAAATATAATTTGGGTGGAAATACCCACATCCTTATTATAAAGGTTTATAATACTTAATCTTTTTCTTCTATTAGCCAGTCTGCATAGCTGTTTGCTCTATAATACGCATACTTCTCCTTATATTAGCCAGTCTGCAGAGCTGTTTGCTCTATTATACTTATATTTCTCCTACTATTAGCCAGTCTGCAGAACTGTTTGATCTAAAATACTTGTACTTCTTCCTCCATTAGCCAGTCTGCAGAACTGTTTGATCTAAAATACTTGTACTTCTTCCTCCATTAGCCAGTCTGCAGAGCTGTTTGCTCTATAATACTTATACTTCTTCTTCTATTAGCCAGTCTGCAAAGCTGTTAGCTCTATAATACTAAGTAGTATACCCAGTCGCCCAATTTGATCCATAGAGCCAGTGAAGCAGCGTGCACGGGTCTCTGTGGCCACGGCATGCTGGAGATAGTGTGGCCACCTTTACTTTTCCCTAACTAATGTCAGGTACCCATTAGAGCTGGGTCAACCCTCGATACCCGGGAACATACCCTAGCCGTCACCAGGATTCGAACTCAGAACCTTCGGTAGCCAGCTGAACGCGTTGCCGCTTGGCTACCGTTCCCCATATATTTTCAATTAAACAGCAGATTATTGCGCTTATTATTTGTTACTATTCTTCTGTAAGTCCTTCAGTTTTTTTTTCAACTCACGCCAATAGATAATATGGCCGTACAGTACGGGGGCAGCACCCCAGTCCACCAAGGCCTCAGAAACGGAACCCTTTCAACAACATGTTCAAAGAACTGGCCATCGAAACTGGATACGCTGATGAGGTAGGGGTCGAGACATCAACGAGCCGGCTGAAGATATGCCAGATTGGAAAATACGATTCTGGGGGAACCCATCAACATATGACAGGTTTTCTTAAATATATATATATCTTTATCTATTTATTTATCGACCTAACTATCTATCTATATCTATTAACCTAGCTAAATATCTCTATCTATCGATCGATATAATTTATCTACCCCATTTATCTAGACTATTTAACTATATTAATGAATGTATATCTATCTATTTATCTTGCTAGTTGTCTATATGTGTATAGCTATGGTCATCTATCTATCTATATTTATAATTATCTATCTAATTGTATGCCTATACAGTAAACACTCGCTACTTCACGGCTTGACATTCGCGGATTCAAGGCTTGTTTTAAACTATTTTAGAATGTTTTTGTCGTTTCGTTTTTGTGAAGGCGCTGAGTATGCTTGCATTAGCACTGAGTGAGGCGCGATATAAATGACCAATTATTATTATGATGACTTCGCGAATTTTTTTCATTATATTATATGAGAAAACATATTAGCGGATTATCCGGAAATTTGGAAAATAGACAAGATTACTTATGTAGATATCTGTACAGGGAGGGTTTTAATAGTCCGAATACACGTTAAATATATACTGTAAATGCTGTGTCCCTACTTTGCGGATTTTCAGCTATCACGGCCGGTCTCGAAACCTATCTAGCACGATACACGAAGGGTTCGCTGTATATCAATATTTAAGTCTATTTATATTTGTGTCAAGTCTATTTAACTATCTTTCTAGCTTATCTATCAAACTGTATTTATGTCTAACTGTTTCCCAGGTAACATCTGGCTTAAAAATTAAAAAGCACAAAAGCACAGAACTAACTTATCTAACAATCTGATTTAAGCCGTCAAGTGTTCTTGCTTTACTGTTTTTATTGATTTTGTTCCTAAAGATTAATTTGTTTGTTTTTTGTTTTTATTTCACAATTCACTTTTTCAGATTGTTTTAACATTAAAAAGAAAGTAGATCCAGACAACTACTTCTGGTGCCGCAACTGTGTCGGCTCCGATCTTGGTCAGGGTTACGCTCCACCGCCGCATTCCGCGAGATATCCCGGCATGCCCAGTGACGCCTTCCGACCGGAAGTGGAGTTTGACGAGCTCAGGCCAGGGTGTGGAACCCGCCCAAGCGACACCATTATTGGATGACAACTAACTGCTCTGATTTGATTTCTGAACGTTAAAAAACAAAAATCCTAACAACACTCGAGCCTTGTCCAGGATTTTTTTGTTGTATTATACTTTCATTGATTTTCTAACAAATACACTTGAAACTATTTTTATTTGTTTCTTTTTATGTGTAATACAAGCAGTATAGATTAAGACTTATATTTGTATATCAAGCAGTAAATTTAAAGTCCATTATTATTATTATTCGGCATCTTCTTCTTCTTCGTTCTCAAAAGTCAATGATTTGGAGGATTCAGACAACAAGTCCAATACTTGTGATGAACTGCGTCGTGGCTGTCAGTTGCTCTAGTCCACCATACAGTTAATGTCATTGAAGGTAGCTTCCTGGATCCATATAGCTGACCGGGTACAGTGGTACATGGGGACAGGTCTGAAGGACATATTCCGCCAGACATTAGGCACTAGGCATCTGATCATGAGGAT
This sequence comes from Anisus vortex, assembly GCA_949126835.1. NCBI lineage: Eukaryota > Metazoa > Mollusca > Gastropoda > Planorbidae > Anisus > Anisus vortex. Next base: position 5,459,383 of record OX421505.1, on the reverse strand, counting down.
AATTTCCGCAATAAGATTATTATTTTTTTCCATAGGTATGATAATAATGTGGGTTTTATTACAACTTATAGGAAAAAAACATTCCCTATAATCGGTTTACTAAGCAGCTTTATTGAAATGAAATAAAATGTAAATGTCAAAAGGAAATGATTTTTTGGTGAGTTAAATGTCCTTATAGGTCCTAGACACAGATTACAAGGACAACACGTGTGTGTATTTATGTCCTTTCTTCCTATTGGTTATACTGTTATAACATGGAAATAGTATTGAAATATTGTGAGTCTGGAGTGAGTAGAGCCACCTATAAAATGCCACTTTCTAGGACAGAAAGCAATGAATTTCGCCCCATTGCACAAGATAAACTAGAAACGAATTCGTTTTCTCAAAATCTTCTTATCTTATTTTATATATTGCAGACGCTCCTTCTATAAAGAAGATTGTTGCGTCCTACGCTCATCCGTGGTCCGAGTCTAGTCTTGCAACTTTATAAATATTTTAAATGATGTTAAGTTACTGGTTTTCCTGGTTTGTTCAGGCAACCCATTCCATGCCCGATGCCACTCGGGGAAAAAAAGAGTAGTTTGGTGCATTTGCTCTCGCATATGGGATAAGGAAAGTGTTTTTGTCTTTAGCCTATGTTTATATGAGCAATGTAACATATTGTTTTTGGGTTGTATTTCTAAATTAGAATTTAATACCTTATGTATTATTACTACTTTACTCTTTGCCCTTCTGTCGTCTGGTGTTTTTAGATTTATTGATTTGACTATTGGTGTTACTCTTGTCAGTGGAGAAGATTTGCTTTTCTGAATTTGTTCTAATTTTTAAATGTTTACTTTAGTTTGGTCCCTTAAAGATGATTCATATTCTAATAGAGACCTAACTAATGTGAGATGCCTCACATCTGCCACAAAAGTCACAAATCTGGTCCATCCCCCACCCTTAAACTTGATCCCCATGGCAACAAACAACAACAATCTTAATATGTTTACAAATATATAGTTATATTCACACATTTCTTGAAAATGCTATAGAATAAGTCTGTTTTTTAAGTTAATAAACAAGATAAGAAAAATGTGTTAAAAAATCAGATATATCATAAATTGTTTGCCTTTATACAAAATCATGAACTATGAACAGTTGTTATTAAGTTGGTTCTGTTTTACCTTTCTTTTCCACGCCTTCGTTTAAATCCGTGCTGTGTTTAGTGTTGCTATAATTAGCATTGACACTTAGTACCACGGATCTATAAATTAGTGCTTACTACGTACGGAGTGGTCGCCCTTGAGGCCTCGGCTTTGCTCTGGGGACACTTCTCGTCCAGACAACCCGAGCACCTGGCGTACGTGTACGCGATGGCGAGCACGACGAACGAGCAAGCCAGGGAGACTGCGCAGTAGCTGTGAAGTTTGACCCGGAAGAGGTCGTTGTCATAGAGAAGGCAGCGCCCCCTCGTGCCGCACCTCACGTCCCACACGGTGCAGATGCCGTCGATGACGTAACCAATTATAATCGGACCCAATAGCCATCCTAGATGGAGATAAGAAACATAATGTTGATTGTTCCTTGAAGATTAATACCAGAGATAGTTATTTATTCTTGCTAGAGAGTACAGTTAGTTATTTATTCTTGCTAGAGAGTACAGTTAGTTATTTATTCTTGCTAGAGAGTACAGTTAGTTATTTATTCTTGCTAGAGAGTACAGTTAGTTATTTATTCTTGCTAGAGAGTACAGTTAGTTATTTACTCTTGCTAGAGAGTACAGTTAGTTATTTATTCTTGCTAGAGATTACAGTTAGTTATTTATTCTTGCTAGAGAGTACAGTTAGTTATTTATTCTTGCTAGAGAGTACAGTTAGTTATTTATTCTTGCTAGAGAGTACAGTTAGTTATTTATTCTTGCTAGAGAGTACAGTTATTTATTTTTTCTTGCTAGAGAGTACAGTTAGTTATTTATTCTTGCTAGAGAGTACAGTTAGTTATTTATTCTCGCTAGAGAGTACAGTTAGTTATTTATTCTTGCTAGAGAGTACAGTTAGTTATTTATTCTCGCTAGAGAGTACAGTTAGTTAGTTATTCTTGCTAGAGAGTACAGTTAGTTATTTATTCTTGCTAGAGAGTACAGTTAGTTATTTATTCTTGCTAGAGAGTACAATTAGTTATTTATTCTTGCTAGAGAGTACAGTTAGTTATTTATTCTAAAACTGCATTATGATTTCTACAAATTTTAAAAGGATTACCGAATAACGAAGTCATGAAAGCTTGCATGCCCACGCCGAATCCTTTGTCTTTATCCTCGACACATCTACAAAAATATGAACGGCAAGTATTCGTAGGTAGGCAAATAGAAAAAAAACAACAGAAAAACCAATAACAACGAATAAAACGGTTTTAGTATTTTGTATACATGTAGTTAATAAAGAATAGCCAGTGCCCAGGGCTGGGGTAGTCAGTGGCTGAATGATGAGTGATGGAGTTAGGGCATATTGACAGGAAGGCCCAAGATGAGGCGAGATAAAACATAAAGTAGAATTAGCGAAAACAAAACTAGGTTCTGCACAAATTAATGACAATAGATCATATGATTGTTGTCAAAAGAACATAGAAATAGTAAATGTCACCCAAATGTTTTGAAGAAATAACCATAGACTATAATACACCGACCGCTTGCTTTAGTATTTCTGCTATATGATTGACTTGAAACACTGATTTTTTCGGAATTCCCGATTTCCTTGTGCAATGTACACTTCCGTTTTATTTAATCGCTATGATTTTCTCAATGAAAAATTAAAATCGAAAGTAGTGTACAGCGGAAACATGTATAGATCAGTGTTGTAAAATCATCCAATTGTAAAAAAAAATGGTGCCCCAACGACCCTCACTCGGGTTATTGGATAGAAGAAGAAGAAGTTGTATGCGCTCGGAAAAAAGAACATAAGCTCTAAAAATAGAGCAAGCGGTCCATCTTATTAATTATTAAATAGTCTATGATAATATGCCAACAAGTATTCATTTAAATTCGAAAAAATGCGAATTAATAAAACGGAAGTTTGTATGGCACATACTTTATATTTAGAATCGGGAATTACAACAACAAAAAAAAAAAGATAATAGCAGAAAAAACTAAAACAAGTAGTCCGTGTGTATTATAGTCTATAAAATAACTTAATAACTTAATATTTTTTGAAGTTACGGCGTAATAAATAAATATTGCGCAAAAATATCTTATATTATCTTATACATTAAAGACGATCCTTCTATATAGAAGATTATTGCGTCCTACGCTCATCCATGGTCCGAGTCTAGTCTTGCATTTTAATTAATGTTTTCAATTATGTTAAGTTACTGGTTTTGTTGGTTTGTTCAGGAAATATGAGAAAATAAGTAAATGGTGCCTAAAGTAATGGAATAAAAGCTAAAGGGAGGATTGTGGGAGAAAAACAAATATAGATAGACATACAAACAGATAGATATATAGATAGTTAGATAGATATATAGTTAGATAATTAGAGAGTTAGATAGTTTGATAGATAGTTATATAGATAGCTAAATAGATATATATATAGATAGATATATAGATAGATAAATAGATAAAAAGATAGATAAATAGATGGTTAGATATTAAGGTAGTCTGATAGATAGATATAAAGATAGATATATAGATAGACATATAGACAGATAGATATATACTTAGATATTCAGGTAGATAGATAAAGAGATAGATAGATAGTTAGATAGACAGACAGGCAGGCAGGCAGGCATTCAGAAAGTCAGACAGACAGAGAGACATAGATAGAAAGGTAGATAGACAGATAGACAGACAGATATAATATAGATAGATAGATAGATGATAGATAGATAGATTAGATAGCTAGTTAGATAATATATAGATAGATAGATTAGATAGATAGTTAATAGATAGATTAGATATATAGATATATAGATATATAGATATATAGATATATAGATATATAGATATTTAGATATATAGATATATAGATATATAGATATATAGATATATAGATAGATAGATATATAGATATATAGATAGATAGATAGATAGATAGATAGATAGATAGATGATAGATAGATAGATTAGATAGCTAGTTAGATAATATATAGATAGATAGATTAGATAGATAGTTAATAGATAGATTAGATATATAGATATATAGATATATAGATATATAGATATATAGATATATAGATATATAGATATATAGATATATAGATATATAGATATAAAGATAGATAGATAGACAGATAGACAGATAGATAGATAGATAGATATATAGATAGATAGATAGATAGATAGATAGATAGATAGATAGATAGATAGATAGATAGATAGATAGACAGACATCATACCTAATGATAAGTATAAGCTGAGGCACGACTGCCAAAGTGCCAGTCACATAACGCAGTGCCGAGAAGATTGCATAAGCATACATGTGATTACAGCCGTATTCACATGGCCCACCCACAGCTGTTCCACCAGCTATACAGGAACAGTTCTGATAAACCTGTATACACCAAAATTTTAATGTTTAAATAAGCATCGGAAAATCCCGTTATAATTAGTCTAGTTTTTAGTTTTTTATATTGTATTTGAAATCGTCTCGCTAGTCCATGTAGAGTTATTTATTTTTATTGAATGTTTGCCTAGAAATTATTTGCGTAGATAGCTATTTATTATGACGTAATAACACCAACATGTCTTCTCGTAGTCTCTACAACTTTCTAGGTCGCATCTTATTTTGTATTCTGAAAATTTGCGGGAAAATCCATTCTAGCACTTACTGCACCATAATCTATTTAAGGCAGACATAGGTTTCGTTAGGCTGTTGGAGTTATTGCTTAGCGATAAGGACGCTTATTTTTATTGACCAGTGAAGTTGAATGTTATTATTGTACACAAGTTCAAGCATTAAATTCGTCTTTAAACAATCATCGATTGGCTTGAGTGTATTAGTTCATAGTGAACAAAAGATCTTAGACAGACGACAGAAGATCCGGATGTGTAACAATGTATATAGAGAGCTATGCATTCATACGGTATGTGCAAACATGAGAACTCACTTCATTGGCAATATTAGTACAGCCGGCTGTACACGGGGAGTAGTAAGTCTTCCCGTCCTGGCCACAGATGGCAAAGTACTTGTTGTCCTCGCAGTTACATTCATCGTAGCAGGACTCTGAGGAACTTAATAGTTAGAACCAAAAAGATAACATTACTTTAAATAATTTAAAAGTTTAAAATAACTAAGTAGGTCTAAGATTAAAAACTTTAGCTTTATATGATAACATAACTATAAAGATTTGAAAGTTTAAAATAAACTCAGTAGGACTGCAGCTTTAGCTTTATACGATAACATAACTTTAAAGGTTTGAAAGCTTAGAATAACTCAGTAGGACTAAAAGTTAAGCTCCATATAATAACATTAGGCCTACTTGATATACCTGCAAGTTTAGAAACATACAGAACAACATGGCATTAGCTCCGTACAGATTATCTAAATAAGAGTCTAAATCCAAAATATTTCCAATTTATCGAGCGCACAAATAAATAATCCAAATTCGAATAGTTGATTTGATTTACCCTTTGAGAAAAAAAGTGTATAAAAGTGTTTATTTGTAATAGATCTACTATAGCCTATTTGCTTTTAAAAAAAATATACACTTTTCATCATCATCCTCATGACTCCCTTGATCGTTATGGTCGTTGTGGGGAGCGAATGGACACCTCAGCAGTCAGCTTTCTCCACTTTTGCCTATCTTGAGCAATAGTCTGTCAACAGTTCAGTCATTTAGCAGCTTTGTCCAATCCTTTATATTGTTGAACCAGCATTTTGGCTGTCGGCCTCTCCTACGTCCACCTTCTACAGTGCCTTGGAGGATGGTTTTTTGGCAGGTTATTATACCGCAACACATGACCGAAACATGTCAGTTTGCGTCGTTTGATTGTTGCTATAATGTTTTCTTAAGGGCTCTCATTTAAGGATATTATGTCCCAGACATAATCATTAGTTCTGTATTCTAGGTAGGAGATTCGAAGGATTTTTCTCATGCATTTATTTTCAAAAGCCTGCATTTGGTTTTCAGTGGCTGCTATAAGTGTCCAGGTCTTACACCCGTACAGAACAAAGGTTTTTAAAAGGGCTCTATAAGGCCTGAGCTTTGTTGGGAGTTGGGAGACTTTAGTGAATTATACTTTTAGTGAATTATACTTTTAGTGAATTATACTTTTAGTGAATTATACTTTTAGTGAATTATACTTTTAGTGAATTATACTTTTAGTGAATTATACTTTTAGTGAATTATACTTTTAGTGAATTATACTTTTAGTGAATTATACTTTTAGTGAATTATACTTTTAGTGAATTATACTTTTAGTGAATTATACCTTTAGTGAATTATACTTTTAGTGAATTATACTTTGAGTGCATTATACTTTTAGTGAATTATACTTTTAGTGAATTATACTTTTAGTGAATTATACTTTTAGTGAATTATACTTTTAGTGAATTATATTTTTAGTGAATTATACTATTAGTGAATTATACTATTAGTGAATTATACTTTTATTGAATTATACTTTTAGTGAATTATACTTTTAGTGAATTATACTTTTAGTGAATTATACTTTCAGTGAATTATACTTTTAGTGAATTATACTTTTAGTGAATTATACTTTTAGTGAATTATACTTTTAGTGAATTGTGAAAATCAGCTTTTACCCCTCCCTAAATATTTGGCTTTTTTTTCTGTTTGTAACGTGAAATTTTCGTTAAGATAATAAAAGCGTTTTTTAGTAGGTAATCCCTGCTTTAAAATTATCTTTTTAAATAGAAATGTCAGAATTCTAATCACTGTACATTTTGTTTTGGAAGACTAAATATTGATATGTATTATTATTGTAAATATTAATTGTTATTGTTTTCTTATAATAGCTGTTGAACTTAATTTAATTTTTATTAGTAAAAGGCTTAATTGTTAATTGAACAGAATATGATTTTATTTTTAACTATGAAAGAAATGCGACAAACCCTGGCCAATTGTGGACTGTCGGCTGCTCGCACTGGAAAAACATGGCGGTCACCGTGCTGAAAAAGGAAAAGCCCACCACCACAGTGCTGAACAGCAGTGCCTTGATGGCCGTCATTTTCAATTTCTTCGTTAAGTAACCGCCAATTAATGTTCCAATACACGAGGCACACAGAGATTTGCCGGCTGTTAGTAGAATAAAACTCATAAATATATGTATATATAATTTATTTGTTAAATATAAAATATACCTTCTTAGACATATACTTATCTTAATTTATATTTCTTTCGAAAAGCGAGGAGGAGATTAACGAAAACAGAGAATAATTTTTTTGAAGAATAAAATCGACGAAAAACCCAAGTCAATGAAATCCGAGGTTTGACCATATAGTTTCCTCCCAAATAGGTCACTTACTGACCAATATCACTTTCTAGTTAGAAGTAGTAGTTACAAGGGAGAAGTTTGAAAAACTATTAGAACTGGGGCGTGACCTGTGATATAAAGGTCGGGAACTAGAAGAATGGGTGGATAAGAAATTACCACAAGAGGAAGGAACGAGAAAATCGTGCGTCGGAGCGTGAGTATTATAGGAACAAGAGTTAGAACTGAAGAGAAAAAAAGAGTTTAGAACTAACAAAATTTGAGTTAGAACTGAAGAGGAAATTTAGTTGGAACAAACAAAACTAGAAGTAGAACTGAAGTTAGAGCAAGACAGAATGGAATCGGCGAAGGCGTATACCAAAATTCCAAAATTTAATGAGAGGCACGATACATTAGACGCCTATGTTCGGAGGTTTGAAACACTAATGAAATCTTCGGCTACACCTAAGGAAAAATGGGGGACGCAAATCATGTCACTGAAAGGAGGAAAGAGCCTGGAAGCGTGCCAAATATGCAGGAGATGAACAAATATAATATCAACGCTGGGAAAATTCTCCAAACAGGCAGGAAATACAATGCTATGAATTCGGGCAATATGGCCACATTAGAAGACGCTGGTATGAGAACATATTGTTGAAACAATTAGGGATACAGTGGCTACAACTGCATCTGTAAAACATGTATATGTTCAGCCAAAAGAATACACTGGCAGAGAGGGACGAGTGGAAATGTTGGTGTGTATGGTTTTGAACGAGGGATTGTGTGTGATGAACGCTTGAGGAGTGGCTGGGCTGTTACTGTTGTTGGTATTGTCAGAGCTACTGGTTTGTTCACTTTATCGTATCACTTACCCGTATCACTTACTTGAATCATATACCCGTATTACTTAACCATATTACTTTGTCGTATCACTTACCCGTATCACTTACTTGAATCACATACCCGTATCACCTACCTGTACCACCTACTTGAATAACATACCCGTATTACTTAACCATATCACTTTATCGTATCACTTACCCGTAACACTCACCCGTATCACTTACCCGTATCACTTACCCATAATGTAGTTGGCCTTATACGCTGGTAAGTTGAACATACACTCCATGTACTTGGGGGTGTACGACCCAACAGCACTGACGGTGAACATGATAAAACATGAAGAGATGACCGAGCAGGTGTAGATTGGGTTGCCACACAGCCTGGCAAGGACGGACAGGAAACCTAAATAGACAAAGAAATAAGTAGACATCTATTCCGTGGGTAGGATGTCCAAGAAGAAGTCTTAAAAGAAATCTTTAAAGTTTGAAAATAAGTTTTCCGTTGAAGTATTTGAAAATGATCTAAAAAAAAAAGTAATAGAAGAATATTTGGAAGTAATAAAAGAAGTCTACGAAATCATGGTAAAAGATTTAGAAGTCTATGAAGAATTCTTAGTTTAGAAGAAAATTTAGAAGTATTAGAAGAAGTTTTAGACTTTGTCTTAGAAAAAGTTTTAGAAGAACTCTTAGAAGAAGTTTTAGATGAAGTTCTAGAAGAAATCTTAGAAGATGTCTTAGAAAATGTCCAAGAAGTAGTTTTAGATTTTTTTTTTAGAAGAAGTCTTAGAAGTAGTTTTAGAATTCTTAGAAGATGTTTTAGAAGAAGTTTTAGAAGAAGTCTTAGAAGAAATCGTACAAGATGTCTTCGAAAAAATCATAGAAGTTATAAAAAATGCTATAGAAGAGGTCCTAGTTGAATTCTTAGAAGAATGTTTTAACATTTTTAGAAAGAAGTTTTAGAAGAGTTCTTAGAAGGTCTAATTAAAAGTAGATTGAGAGAAGACGTCTGAGATTTAAAAGCAGTCTTTGAAATCTTAGAAGAAGATTTAGTATAAGAAGTCAAAAAAGAGGTCTTAGAAGAATTCCTTGAAGTAATCATTAGAAGAAGTGCTAAAAGTCTTAGAAGAGGTGATATAAGAAGATTTAGAAAAAGTCATGTATAATGGCGGTCATTGACTTTTCATTGATTTGTCCCAGTTTCGATGTGGCATGCAAATACCTGACCTCACACACATTCTAGAATGCATAGAGGCTACAAATTATAATGGGGGGGGGGGGTGATAATCCCCATCCACTCACCTTTGAGTTCGCGTATCAATGAACTCACGTTGAACCTTGTCTGCACGTGCTGCTCTCCAGTTCCGTTAGTTTGTTTCACCGCGACGCTAGACGCGATGTGTTTCGTGTGAGCGTCGCCCAGACCTAAGTGATTGACGTCATTGTCACTAACATAAAAAAACACACACAGAAAGATATTTAGCCTATAAGAATAAATAAGGATAGCGAGGGGAAAAAAAAAACATTTTTTTAAAATTCTTAGCCGTGCACGATTTATATTTAAGGGAAGCAACCTGTGAAAAAACATTTTTTTATATAACTTTCCAAAATTTAAAACAAGACATAAACCTTATTCCAAATTAGTTCTTTTGTTTTGTTGAATTAGTCTCATTTATAGTAAATGTGTAATCTAAATTAGGCCTACATTACAAGCGCATAATATGTACACTCAATAAATGTAACAGCTTTAGTAAAGTCACAAAATTTGGAAAAACTTCAGGAACAAAAGCTTTAATTAAAAGAAAATTACCATTGACGCATTTAGCATTACAATTTAACTTGGAACTACGACAAAATATTCTCATAAAAGGGACATAAAGCTAACCGCGTCTTTTTAATTTGTGTGTAAGGACATTAACTAAAATTCTCAGTCTTCTCAAGTGGCATCTGAGCATGGATTGGGTTAGCCTAAACATGTAAGAAGAACCTCAAAGATTAGCATTGTTTAAAATTACCTACGCAATATTATTTTTTTATTAGACAAAGCGACTGCAGGTCATAATATAGAAAGGCATTCGACATAACTGTATCTTTAAGTAAGCCACGACAGATCTCTAAGGACTTATGAAATGCCATTGTTTTGGCATTGTTGTCCAAGTGCTCATCATCACACCACACCACCATTCTGACCCTCTGTAACATTTAATAGGTTTTCTGAAAGCAGGTTTAATGTGTGGCTTCGTTAGTCCACACACACACATAGACACATGCAGACACACACACAGACACATGCAAACACATAGATGCTGTCTGAAACACACACAGCAAGTAAACGAATGTGCCGCGACCTTACCTCTTGCTGACGGTTTCAATATCGACAGGTGTCTCTCTACGGCGCTGAGGCAGCCTACGGGGGAACCAGAAGAGTGGTATGGAAATGACGACAGAGAGAAGTCCGAACACGACAAAGCCCAACCACCAGGCTCCGATCCACTTTGGGTGTTTGGGTGTCAGGTTAGTTTCTATATGAAACAAGGGCATTCAGCAAGGCTAATCATGATATCACATTGGAAAGCGAGCGGTAATAGACAAGTATAAAGAAAGACACACTGACAGATAGAGAAAAGCTAGATAGTTAGAGAAGCAGATAGAAGGTGTAAAAATAAACAGATGGATTTAGTGAGAAAAAGAAATCGAATAAAAGAAAAATAGATACAAGGTGGGGCGTAAAGACAAGCAGACAGAAAGACAGAACAGCAAACTTACAGACAGACAAAGAGACATTAAGAGAGTCAGACTTAGATAGAATGAAAGAAAGAAAGAAAGACGGACTGCACAAAGGCAGCCTGACAGAAAGGCAGACAAACTTAGAATGAAAGAAAGGCAGAAAGACGGACTGCACAAAGGCAGCCTGACAGGAAGACAGACAAACTTAGAATGAAAGAAAAACAGAAAGACGGACTACACAAAGGCAGCCTGACAGAAAGGCAGACAAACTTAGAATGAAAGAAAGGCAGAAAGACGGCCTGCACAAAGGCAGCCTGACAGAAAGGCAGACAAACTTAGAATGAAAGAAAGGCAGAAAGACGGACTGCACAAAGGCAGCCTGACAGGAAGACAGACAAACTTAGAATGAAAGAAAAACAGAAAGACGGACTGCACAAAGGCAGCCTGACAGAAAGGCAGACAAACTTAGAATGAAAGAAAGGCAGAAAGACGGACTGCACAAAGGCAGCCTGACAGGAAGACAGACAACTTAGAATGAAAGAAAAACAGAAAGACGGACTGCACAGAGACAGGAAGACAAGACAGAAAGAAAGAAGGACATATGGGAAAGACACAAGATAAAGACACACAAAGTCAGAAAAACAGACGGAGGGATTATTGACAAACAGACTTGTAGAGAGATAGAGTCATTAAGACAGAAAACTCACTCACCTTGAAGCGTCACATACATTCTACTAAAAATTGCCCCCAATGTGTAGGCCGTGGCAGGTCCCAGTATTACAAATGTAACAATAATCCCTGCAGAGAAAATACTTTAGACTTTAACACCAAACAATCAAACCTTTTTTTTATAAATAGTAAAATAATAATAATGGTTATTTGCAATGCTTAAAACCTAATTAAATTAATGAAATCTTTTTAATGTTCGGAATCCCGGACGGCACACCAATTTCTATATTACGTATTTATATTATTTAATTTACTATTTAGTTTGGCTCGTTGATTCACATCGCAATATAGAAAAATAGTATCTTGAAAACAAACCCGAATTTGGTATTTCAAATGATTGACAAATACAAACTGAACAAAAAAGATACCACGGAATTCAAGGGTAAGATACCATAACATACAACTTAATGATTCAAGATTTTCAACGATAATGAAATGTTAAAAAATAAGAGCAAAAAAATTCAATAAATAAAACTGTATTTTATGATTTATTAGGCTATTGTTAATTTTTTTAATTACTTATACCAAAAAATGTCGTTGTTTTTTTTAAATATTTATTTCGTCTAGGGCAACTCGGGTCATAATCCGGCCCTTGTTGTACTTACCCATAAACAGTCCAGTGTTCGTCTGTTTCGTGTTGTTGTCAACATAAGTCACAGCCAGGGCCGCCCTCGGGGCTTTCCCGACACCTTGGAGCATCATCCCAATAACGATGATGACCAAAGACACCCAGGCCACGTGCTCGGACATCTGCGAGCTCGATTTCCGGAAGCTCGAGTCGCATGCCGCCGAAGTGATGTTGTTGACGTCACACAGGTCCTCGAACACCGACGATAGTACTAGCGTAATATTGGCTGTGGTTATCGTGGAGGTTTCCGGTTCCACCCGAGCACCAAAAATAAAGTGAGGCAAAGAACACGCCAATCCTGATATTCCAAATGTTATAGTAGCTATTCCTGTAGAAAATATATTTACAATCATCATTATTAACGTCACCTACTGCATTTATTTTTTTATCCATTAGCATTATATATTTAATTTATATAGTTCAGTGTTTACATTATTATTACAAAAACGGTAACTCTGGTATAATTTGGTTTATTTCTAGACGATTGTCTTGAATTTAATAATTATGTTTACGAATTTGAATAAAAATATAATAATACAATGAGAGAGAAAGCTGACCAAGTGTTCTTGGGATGTGAAGTCTGGTGGAGGAGTAGCTGACGAACAAGACACACATCAAAAACCCGATGTCGTTAGCCGCCATAATGAGTCCAGTTTGTTTGGAGGTAAAGCCAAATTGTCTCTCCAGTGTAGTCACCTGAGAAATATGTCAGAGATTTTGATTTAACAACTAACAATACATATTTATAATACATAATAATAATAATAATAATAATAACGGTGCTTATATAGCGCATATCCCGTTGGTGACAGTTCTATGCGCAGACGACAGTTACAGAATACAGACAGACAACGAAATATGTAGTAATACGCTAATTCTGCTGACGAAATAGGTGAGTCTTCAGCCGGCTCCTGAAGGTGTCATAGCTAGGGCTCTGGTGAAGCTGTACATTATGAATTTCTTTTCAAAGGTTTTACATAGCTCTCCAAAAAAGGCAACACTAAAATAATAATAATGGTCATTTCTTATAGCGCGCGCGCTACTATCCATGCTATAATATTTAGCATGATCAATGCGATCTCGGTGTGAATTATAATAAATCGGGAATACATTCAAATACGAATATGCTTAAGATGTAATAATCTTCTTTAAAGAAGGAATAACTGTACAAATATAGGTTAAGGTTATGGTAAATGGTATTCAATATCTAGCCTCTATACCTCTGGTCTTGTTCTGATGTTATTAATCTACGATACTAGGCTATTAGGCCATATTAGTTTATTAACATTTTGTTGTATTATTATCTCCAAGTCATTACAGTAGACTGTAAACTAGACAATTAGACGATGGAAGTAGGGATGCGGATGCTCTGCCTCGATACCATTTTCAGAAAAGTAAGGCCCTTAAAAAGAACAAGTGTCTTTTCAAGAATAATGTGGGACCTGTTTAAAAATTAATTGTGTTCTTTCATTTTAAAAAAGTGAGTCATTTCCAAGAAGAGAGATCTTTTTCTGAGATCTTTTCACACACAAAGAAATAGAGACTTTTCATTAAAAAATGGGCTTTTTAAAAAAGGGGGACCTTTTTTAAGTTAGAAAGTAGTAGGTCTTTTTTAATAGATAAAAGATAGATAGATAGCCTTTTTGTGTACAAAAGTGGTCCTTTTTTAAGATCAAGAAGTGGGGCATTTTAAATAATAATTAGTGATAGCTATAAAAAAAAAAACAGATTGGGGCATTTAAAAATAAAAAGAGGAGTCTTGTTAAAATAAAATATAAAAGTTTTTTTTTTTTTTTTTTTTTTTTTTTTCAATAAACAATTGGGTCTTTTCAAGAATATAAAGTAGGTGCCTTTTAATTAAAGAAAATAAGTGGGGCCTTTTCACCTGAATAAAAAGTATAACCTTTTAAAGTTTAAAAAGTAATACCTGAATAATAAAAACTTATCGTGAAATAGATACGCTCATGCACTGGTCCGTTTAATCACCGAAAGGTAACAACTTTTATCAATGCCACCACCTCAGCCTCCACAACTACCACTTCACCACAAAAACAAAACGAATCATCATTTGGCATTTCCCTCCAAGCCATCATACACTTTCCGAAAGCAAGCATTACCAAACGTGTGTCACGTCAAAGAGGAAAGAATTCTGTTCTCACATCTTCTCTGTATAAAAGGTCCCTGCTGGAGAAAATGGAGAAGATACTGACAGGATAGACTCCAACCAAGAGCAAGGATAAAGCTGTCAGCTCAGCCAGAAAGCACATTTCTTCATCCCAGAGCCAGTGCCAGGAAGAGGATACACAGTGCCTGTATTGTGTTGAGCTGTACTCTGAGAGTGCAGAAAGCTGGGTAGCCTGTCAAGGTGACTGTAACAGGTGGGCACAGTACAGCTGTGCAGGTCTGGATGAAAGAAACAAGGTCCCAGTTTTCGTTTGTGAACTCTGCGACGACTGACATTTGATTGAGCATACCCCCAGCGTATGTCAGTTTTTACCCTAGGCAAGGGGCAAAATATGAAAATACGGTTAGCCCAATAAATCATTTAATTTGTGTTTCTTTTGAAACAAACAAATCTCAACTTTTTTTGTGTGTGTCATTATTGTCCACCACTTTCTTGTTTAGTACACAGAATGTCGTTTACATGTCAATATTATCTTTGATATTACAGGGTGTTGTTCCTTAACTATCTCGTTTTGCCCCAGGTTCCCCAACTTAATCTTCAGCCCTGGAGTGTTCCTATAGACATCTCCAAATCTGTGGGGAAATTTATGTCGGGTTAATTGTTAATAATGAAAAAAGAAAATTTTATTGGGTCACAAAGTAAGTAAGTAAACAAATGTATCCCGTCGGACCAAATTGATCCCTGGGGCAGGTGAAGGAGCGTTCACCATTTTTTGTGGCCCCGGCATACTAAGGGATTGTTTGGCCAGCTCAATGCCCAGCCGCCTTTACTTTACCCCAACTAAAATCAGGTATCCATCAAAGCTGGGTAGACTCAAGGAAATAGTAAACATTAATAATATTTAAAGAAACAGGGTCACGAAAACGAAAATTTTGGAAATGCTGCCTTAAAATTTAAGATGTTCATTACTTCCCCAGGCCCTGCACTGACCTGTGAGTTCACATACGAGGACAGCGTTGACGTCAGAAGGGCGGACAAGCTGTAGAAGGCCGTGAAACTCCACATGTTGGCGCAGGGCTGCATGACGCTGGACCGCACCGACAGTATCCCGCAGTGGGTGTCGCTAGCTGTGTCGTCGGATGCGTCGTCCCGTTTCTCGTAGGTCACGGTGGGGTCCGGCTTGTAGCCCCGTGATCCCATGGGGTCTGTCTGTAAGGGACCTCTGTATGATGCTTGGGACGGGGGCTGTTTGTTGAGAGAAGGTTGTATGTGTGGACGGCTGTCTTTGGACGGCTGTCTGTGGAAAGGCTGGTTGTATGTCAATGACTGCCGTATGCAGTGTGCCTGTGTGTAGGGTATGACTGTGTGTTGGAGACTGCTGTATGATGGACCTGTATTGCTGGCTTTTTTCTTTACCTGTAAAATAGCATGCATTGTATGTAACACATATACTTTCCGTGCAGAGTTGGTTAGTTGGTGGATAAGATAGTTAATGGATGGATGAATAGATAGATTGATTGCTTGACAGATGAATGAATACATAGATTGTTAGATTGATAAATGAGTAAATGGGTGTCTGAATATATGTATGCGTGTGTGGCTGTTTATGAATGTGTCATTGCATCATTGAATGTATTGGTGGGTTTATCGATTAGTGGAAAGATGGGAATAGGCACGGAAAACAGAGACGAGTGATAATAATTGTTCTCTCTATCAACAGTGCTTTTTGTTTGTTTACCCAGATGCAATATTAACACTAAACAAAACAATAAGAAAAAACAAGGACACATGCATGGTTGATTATTGGAGAATGGATACATGGATGCATAAAAACAGACGATAATTGTGGCTTTTTTTCGACTTTAACCCGAACATGCTTAAATAAATAATAATTAAAATATCATGTCACCTACCTGTACAAATTTCCTAAGATTTAAGAAACTACAATTATTTATCCGTTCGATTACTTCACACTGGTTAAATAAGGCATAAATAAGTCCATGAGTCCTGAATAAATTAGCATTTGATAACAGCTGAATGTGGAAACAACACTTAAGTATAATGGATGGCTAGTTGTATTCATGTTTTGGGTTCTTGATACGAAACCTTTATCTCATAGTTTTTTAAAACTTAATTGGACATACACAAACACACAAATACACACACTCTGTTTATATTATATTTAAATTATTTGAGAAGCCTTATTTTATGTGCAAAGTTTTTCTAAGTGTGTCGAATGAATTGGGTTTTCATTGTTAAACAATGTTTTTGTTATGCACACCGTGACAGAGGGAACAATGTGACAGTTCGCTGTCTGGCCACTTCTGTGCTTTATCTAAAGAACAGCTAGAGCAGTGTTAACTTTGACCTGTTGTCCGGAATCACACCTAAAGTAGGCCTACTACTATCCTGGTCATATACATAGAGATAGATAATAGATTTAAAAAATAGAAAGGTACAGATAGATAGATAGAGATTGATAGATATAGAAATATCGATCCAGCGATAAATACACAGATACATAGAGATATTTCGATACATATTTAGACGAAGAGATAGATGATAGATAGATAAAAATGACGAATGGATTGATTGATATATATATATATCTATACAGATAGATAGATATAAAGATAGAGATGAATAGATAAATATAGATAGATAGATCCAGGGATATATATTGATGAATAAAAATATTAAGAAAGCTTGTCAGTTAAATAGATAGATGTAGTTATCATCTTAGATAGATGGATAGATATATAGATAAATCCATAGATACATAGATGCACATGGATAGTAAGATATATATTTAGATAGATAGACAGAAATATAGATCGATAACTGGACAGTTAGATATGGATATATATATAGATAGATAGATAGATAGATAGATAGATAGATAGATAGATAGAGATCCGGAGTTGCATATAGATATTTAGATACATATTTAGCTAGATGAATGATAGATAGATAGAGACGAATAGATAGATAGAGAGATTGATAGATTGACAGACAGACAGGCAGACAGACAGATAGTCAGACAGTAAGATAGATAGATAGATAGATAGATAGATAGATAGATAGATAGATAGATAGATAGATAGATAGATAGATAGATAGATAGATAGATAGATAGATAGATAGATAGATAGATAGATAGATAGATAGGGGAGATCCCAAAAAGTAATCCTAAATCCAGCAGGCACACCACGTCGAATCGACCGGGACAAAACGTGGTTTCCATGGTATTACCCCATTGTTACGAATGTCGGTTAAAGATGAATGACTGTCCAGGGCATTGACCGCTTAATAAGTGCGTATTGGATGCTAGGGGAAACCAAGGGTTGACCTTACATTCCTTAGTGCAATAAATAAGTCGTTCAACCCCTTCGAAATTGAAATTTAGATTCTGGCTGTTTGCCAGATCGATTGCCTCGATGAACTTGCTCCTGTTATCATAGAAATAATGAATACCTCATTGACTACCGGCATAATACCACGGTCTTTCAAGCATGCGCTTGTCAAGCCCCTTTTAAAAAAGTCCAATCTGGATGCCAAGTGCCTAAAGAATTACCGGCCAGTTTCCAACTTACCATTCCTATCAAAGATCCTGGAGCATGGCGCCTGCTTTTTTCGTTATATCTACACGCGGAGGCCGGCATTCTTTGTTGACCTCAATGAATGTCCAATAGTTACACTGCAGAACCCGAGGTGTAAATACTTGAGCGGTAATGGGAGACCCGCGGATAATATAAACAATATTATTGTTTATTGACCCATATGCCTGATGCAGAAGTCAAACCTCCAACTCGGTTACGGAGCCAGACAATTCATTGTTCATTTTTGATCAACGGAATTCAAATGACCTTGCCCAGTGGCGTATGTAGGCATGTTCCATTGTAACAGAGGCACCCACAAAAAAGGGCCCCCACACATCACAAAAATAATTTTGTTAGTCACATCCCCATTGTTTCGTTGAAAATGTAAAATAAAATTCCTTTAATTCCCTACAATTTCAAGCGGTCCAGTCAAACCAAGCTAATCGCAACATACAATTTATGATTTTACAGAATGTTACATGAATTTACGGCACTTTTCTTAGTTATGTGGAAGGCAGGGCGAGACCACGAGGTGCCCCTATATAAATTAGGGAACAGGGCTCCCAACAATCCTAAATACGGCCCTGGCCTTGTCTTAGACCCCCCCCAAGACATTCTAATAACTGGTAGTGCACAAACAAAAGGCTGGTAATCCCACATTGACTAACAGAAGAACTCCATATGTCAGTGCATTCTAGAACTTCAGTAGACTGTTTCTACATATTCTGTAAGCTACTAATGATGTTTAGAAGCCTCTTTGTGATATAAAAACTTTTATTTAATTTTTTATCATCGCATTATCTCTTTATATTCTTTTATTAGGCCTATAATTTACAGGCGTGCCTCCTAATAAAAAAAACCATTGCTTCCTAAGTTTATCAATGGTTTTATTTCAATGTCTTTCACTTTTAGAAGTTTTTAAAATATTTTTTTAAATGAGAATGTCTGTTGTTCCTAGCTAGTTCATATGCCAAAATGCCACTTTGGAAGATACTTTATACGAGTGTATCCTTGTATATTATAAATTGGGTCCTACGTTCATCCGTTTTCCAAATCTAGTCTTGCATCTTTATTGATGTTATAAATGATGTTAAGCTACTGGTTTTCCTGGTTTATTCAGGAGACCCATTCCATGCCTGAATGCCACTCGGGAAGAAAGAGTACTGATATGCATTTGTTCTCGAATAAGGTATCAGGAAAGTGTTTTTGTCTTTATGTTTTAACTGAGATTTGCAACAGGTTGTTATTGGGTTGTATTTC
This sequence comes from Anisus vortex, assembly GCA_949126835.1. Lineage (NCBI taxonomy): Eukaryota > Metazoa > Mollusca > Gastropoda > Planorbidae > Anisus > Anisus vortex. The sequence continues at coordinate 5,440,071 of OX421505.1, read as the reverse complement.
TAAATTAGAGTTTAATGCCTTATGTATTATTTTACTTTTTTCTTTGCCCTTCTGTCCCCTAGTGTTTCTAGGTTTAGTGATTTGACTAATGGTGTTACTCTTGTTAATTGGGAATATTCGCTAGTTATGAACCTTGCAGCTCTTTTTAAATTTGTTCTAATTTTTTAATGTTTTCCTTAGTTGAAAGGTCTCATTATAGATCCTGCATAATCTAGTATAGGCCTAACTAATGTGAGATAGAATTTTTAGTTTTATATTCTTATTACATTTGTAAAAAGTTCCTTTTTTTGAATCCTAACGTTTTGTTTGATTTTTTAATTACTTCATAATATGAGGGTCCCAAGTCCCAAGATAACTTATCATTTATTATTACTTCATATACTTAGCGTTGTTCGTTTGACTTAGTTCTTTACCATGAATAAAGTAGTTTGTTATTATTTTTTATTTTTCTTGGATGCTGTCACAGGACGAACACTCTATAGCATATATCTTGTAAATTCAACAGAGGCTTCACTATATTTCAACTGCTTTAATGTGTGTTCAATTCAACCATGACAATAAGATCACCATTCGCACATCAGACATTCCAAAGTCAGGTACCCGTCAGTTACATAGCCTCAGAGACTACCACCAGGTCTGAGAACAAATCCTAGTCTTTACCAGAACTAGAATCCAAGATCTTCTGTAGGCGAGCCAATCGCGCTGCCGCTCGACCACCTTGCTCCTTCTTCATATTGACTATACAAACAATAATTCACACTTTCGATATAAAAACGATACTTCATGCAGTAATATACAAACAATAGTCCACACAATTAAATAGGCCTTCAAACAATACTTCACACAGTGGATATACAAACAATACTTCACACTGTGGATATACAAACAATACTTCACACTGTGGTTATACAAAAAATACTTCACACTGTGGATATACAAACAATACTTCACACTGTGGATATACAAACAATACTTCACACTGTGGATATACAAAGAATACTTCACACTGTGAATATACAAACAAGACTTCACACTGTGGATATACAAACAATTCTTCACACTGTGGATATACAAACAATACTTCACACTGTGGATATACAAACAATACTTCACACTGTGGATATACAAACAATACTTCACACTGTGGATATACAAACAATACTTCACACTGTGGATATACAAACAATACTTCACACTGTGGATATACAAACAATACTTCATACTGTGGATATAAAAACAATACTTCAAACTGTGGATATACAAACAATACTTCACACTGTGAATATACAAACAATTCTTCATACTGTGGTTATACAAACAATACTTCATACTGTGGATATACAAACAATTCTTCACACTGTGGATATACAAACAATTCTTCATACTGTGGATATACAAACAATTCTTCATACTGTGGATATACAAACAATACTTCACACTGTGGATATACAAACAATTCTTCATACTGTGGATATACAAACAATACTTCACACTGTGAATATACAAAAAATTCTTCATAATGAGGATATACAAACAATTCTTCATACTTTGGATATACAAACAATTCTTCATACTGTGGATATACAAACAATTCTTCACACTGTGGATACACAACACAGTGGTTATTAGACTAGTTCCACGTTTAAAAAAAATATTTTAACTTAATAGCCCAAAAGAATTTCATATTACCAGAATATAACTTAATAATGAACTGCTTAGAACATTCACAAATTATATGTTTCTATATCCAAGTAGGCATAATTGTTTCAGCATATCAACGTCAGAGTAGTAAAAATAAAATAACTTATTTACTTATATTCGTCTATTGTTGACAAAGTACAACTTATATTTTTTTATTGCAACATAATTATTTTTATAATATTAATTTTGAATAATTTGGTGTAGGCCTATTTAGATTAGTGTATAAAAAATTCTATAGTTACGAATGGATTCTGGTACAAATAATAAAAAACATACAGCTCTTTCAATTAGGAAATATTTAAATTTCCTTTATATTAAAAAAAAACTGCAACCAAAAAAAGATGATTCCTTGTATGTTTTAATTAATGAAATAATGGTTAGGTCCTATGATTATAAAAAAAAAAAGTTCAATTCCGTTACCTCAGTAAAACTTCTAGAGTTTGAAATTTTCATTGTTCTTTCGCATTAAATAATTTTCAGTGAAAAAGATTCCGTATTGTTTTTTTTTGCCATTTAAAATATTTTTTAGTCTTAAAATTTTAATTTTTTAAAATATATATATTTTATTAATTCTTTGTTGATTATATTTCTTAAGTTGTACATCTTTAAATGTAGAACTAAATTATTTGCTGTTGTTGATTGCTGATATAAGTTATTCAAATTTTAAGTGAATGCTGGAACTAGATTTTAAGATGTCCTATTGTCGTTACAATTGTTTACAATTTAAATTATTCAAGTTTAATAAATATTCAACTCATTAAACAGATTTATTACAACATAAACATGGCGTGATAGATATAAACAACAAGAAGACATTAAGATATAAATGTATAAAATTTTATTTAAATACAGAAAAATAAACTGCTTTTAATGTTTACAAGAAAAATTTTAAAATTTAAACAAGACTATAAATTTAACAGAAGAGAATATAAATATATATATATATATATATATATATATATATATATATATATATATATATATATATATATATCTAAACAAAAACAATAAAGTGAATAAAGATTTATAGATACATGTAAAAAATTGAAAGTCATATAAACAGATATAAAACATCCTCTATGTTGTTTGTATACATTTTGACACACAAGTAATTTAATATAATTACAAGACTCTACTAACTCCACTGTAATTAAGTCCAGACTTTAAACTTCCACTATGGACAAGGTCAGTAAACAAACCACCAACAACATACCCCACACAGTGGACAGCGGCTCCACTACTTCCTGGACATGTACATGTTGTGTAGGTAAACCTATAGTCATCCACATAGCTCCCCACCTGTACTGTGTCCTTCCATTGACCAACACTGACCTGTTTAGAACATCCATGAGGATGTGACACTATAAAGTTCAACTTGTCAATAGCTCGATATTCTTTGTATTTGTTCTTGACTTTTAACCAGACATCATCAAAATGTTCCTTCATTTTCTTCAATTTATTTCCCAAACTTTCATCACAAGTCACACAGATAAACCTACACTTGTCTTTCTCAATGTTTACATAACTAACACATACCTTATCTTTAAGAATAACCAATTTACTATCTTCACTATCGTAAAACAATCTCAAGGTCGTGTGGCTTGCCTCAATGTCATCAACAACCACATGTGCAGCTGTAGCCACATAAATCTCCCACCAAACTTTGCTGGGTTTGTCTGAAGCTTTACATTTATCACATGGACATGGTGGATAGTTGCTTTGTTGATCTTCTTCTGTGTACTTCACTACTCGCCTCACCCTCCCAGTTCCTGTCCTCTGAGTTTTCTTTCCTCTCAGTTCAGATAAAAAATATGGAATCGTTGTCTTTGGCCAAAACTCTGGTCTGTCTGGACTGGTCATGATGACACTTAGCCTAACTGTCAGGTCAGCTACAGCTTTGATGAGTTCATACAAATCACTGTCACGGTGACCTTCAGGTAGATGTTTTAAGCTGAATGATTCAATAGGTATAAACTCTGGATGACCTGGATTCTTCTTACAGTTCGTCACATGCTTGTGCAACTCACCTTCTCCACAAAGTAAAATCTGATTTTCATGTTCACCTGTACAGGTAAATACAAATTTTAACAAATTGTCTTTACTTTATGTAATAAATATGATTTTCTATGTAATAGCAAATAGTCACCTTTATAAACATATTTACATGTTGCCTTAATTTACCAATAATTTACCTATGAACAGAATGTCCTGTTTATTTGACTGGACATCATTTTGTTTAGGAACTGTACAAACCCCATCTGAAATGTTCATTTTACACATTAATGAATATTTTCTGATATTTTGTTCTATATAATTTTGAGGCTATAATAAGAATCATCAACCTGATACAGTAGCCATCTGTGCATTTGCCCTGCGGCCTGAGGCTATGGTGAATAAATTGCAGACATTTTGTAGCTGTTTGCAGTTTGAATATAGAGTGTTAAAGAGATTTGGTGTTTTGGGGAGGTAGACATTTCATATGTCGTGCACAAAAAAGGTGATGGGCAACTGCTTCATTTTGGTGTTTACAGAGGGGGCATGCCGCCCTTTAACCTGATTTGATGCGGTGTGAGTTTAGATGTGTCCTGTCCTGTCAAATGCTGTCCGCAGGCTAAAAATGGTCACTTGATCTTGTAGGACATTTATTGGGTCATTTTCATCTGGTTTAGGCATATGTGGGAAGACAAATCTTCCGGTTTTGCCCAGTGTCCAACAATTTAATTACTCGTCTTTAATGATTGTTTTCTTGATCTGTTTGGCTGTGTCGAGTGATGCTGGTGTGTCAAGTTGAAAGTTGGTTGATCCTTGCTTCGCTAGAGTGTCTGCTCTTATATTAACTGCTATTTTGTTGTGACTTGGGATCAACTGTAGTGTGAACTTGATAGCAAAGGCATCGAGGAAAGCGTTAATTTTCCAGAGTGGGGATTTGATTGGTCTTTAACATTTGAAGCAGGTTGAGTCGTAATAAAATGCTATTTGTCCATATTAACTTATTTTAAAACCACATTGTACATTTATATACATAAATATACATTATTAGACTACTTCTAGTATATATTTCAATTTTATTCTCAACATCTGTCACAAACTTTACTCAATTCAACATACTATTACATAAATAGAAGACGAAGATTATACAATGCACTCAATATATTTTTCAGCCGCCATGTGTGTAATAAATATGATGTAACTAAAGACATTCTAGTGAATTTCTAGATTCTAGATCTTCTAATTATCTAAAGATAAATAATGTTGAATCTAAGATGAGACTATTCAGCTTTGCAGATTGTCTTAAAGCAAATGTATGTTGACCAAATCCTAGAATACATCATACAGTTTACAAAGACATGGTTCTCCTTTTATAAAGCTGGCTACTCTTTTTCTATTACAATAGGATCGACACAAACCTTTCTTGCTTTTTTTTACTTTTGGTGGCGCCAATACATAACACCAATATTATGTCCAAAAGACCAATTTGTTGCCCACAAAATCTGTCCAATGCCCTGAACACAAATCATCCACCAAGAAGACACATCAGATGCCCAAAATACAAAGACTATGCCCTAAAGACCAATGTGCTGTCCGTTAAACCTATACACTACACATAAGACCAATCCAGTGCCCATAAGACCTATTTGGTGCCCAGAAAACTAATTAGTTGCCCTGAAGACCTATCCGATGCCTAGAATACAAATCCGCTGCTCAGTATAGCAATCAGTTGCCCAGAAGACCTATCCGATGCCAAGAATACCAATACTATACGCTTGAAATATATCGCCTTGCCTGTTCGGATTATTTGCTGTATTACGTTTTATTTGTCGGCTTCACGCCACAATAACAACATCGCCACTCGTGTTTGGATAACTTGCTGTATTACGTTTTATTTCTCGGCTCTTACGCCACAATAACAACATCGCACTCGTGTTTGGATAACTTGCTGTATTATGTTAGATGTAGGCCGAGGGCCACAATAACATTGTTTCCTGCTTGGATTAGTCGCTGTACAACGCCGTGTATCTTCGTCGGGTGCATACCGCCATTTCTGCTATGGACTAGCTCTTGTGTAAATCAAATTACTCGCCAGATCTTATGGCGCATTACAATGCCAGCCCTACACTGCTGATCAGCATCCGCCACTCTCATCATTGCAAAATATTCGCCAGATTACAAGGTCTCCGTACCCCTCAAGACTGTGCATCAGTACTTGCAGGTGAATCACAAAAGAATATTCGCCACCCGCCTGCCCACCATTCATAACATTACTTATTATTCGCCCATTCAAATATAGCCTAATTCTTGGATTACCTTCAGTCAAGTTCCGTCCGCCCAGGCTACCTACTGATCTGCCGCAGCCGCTATCAATTACGCACCAGATTACAAAACAGATCTGCCCACAGCCCGCTATAATAGATTTTGCCGCAGCCCGCTATGACAGAGTTGCCCATGGCCGTCATAAATTACGCATCGGATCACCTGCATCAGTTCACCGAGGCCCAGCAAAATGCTCCCACAACAATACGCCATGTTCGCACTCGACTAACTGCAATATCCCGCCTCCGGGCCACCAAGTTACGTACACGACGCCCGCACTACGCACTTGCTTCACCCTATGCTACACAGCTACGCCCACACAGCTAAATACCGAATTAACTGTTCTGCGCCCGGCGCCAAGACATCGGTGACTTTACAGAGGACCTTATTAAATGTATCATTGAATTACGGGAACAGTGGATTGGATTTTAATAGTGTGTATAATTTAACTTTTAATGAACTGTTTCTCTACAGATCGCGTTAGTTAACAGACAATGTGTTTTAGATGCCCAATGGCTTATAAACAGTTTCTAGCAAACGCTCCACCTCATTGGTGTGCCACCAAGTGCCAGCGCCATAGTTGATGTCAAGATAAAAGATCGCCTGTCTTGCGTGAAAGATGAACAGATGTTTGAGAAAATATGTACAGACGGATTAGATAGCTTATGTTAGCAATCAAATATATGTCCTTTTCCCGATTTCACAAGTCATAAAACGAGAATAGAGAAAAGTAAAGGATTTAATTTTGACTAAACAAGTGTAGAGGGGCCAAAGTAGAACCCCCCCCCCCACTTGACCGCTGACCATGTAAACACACTCGTTAGGAAGCCTGTTCCCTCCCCCGCCAGGTAAAATTTATCTGCGCCGTCCACGGGCGTGACGCTCTTAAGGAGTCGGCTTCACCGCACCTCCCCCCCCCCCCGCTCCGGGAAACTTTATTGAACTTGTCGGAATAGTTATAAAGTACTGTAAAGAAACACTGAATGTGGTTTCTCCCCCCCCCCCCCCACTCGTCGCTAAGCTACTAAATATCCCATGAGATTGTCTTAGTGCAAGTCCGCGTATATATTAAACAGTAATTCGCAATAATTCTACACATATTGGGTCAGATCCTTTCACACGAAAGGCTCTCAACAAGGCGTGGAGAGATGTGGTGTTTTGAGGTCCTTAACAAGATTAACGCCACATGAAATTAAGGAAGATTTCATATATAATCTACTCTGAAAAAGATTAGTCTTCGCTTAGCCATCGCCTGTACAAATTTGCTTACAATTATAGCGACTACTGAATGATTGAATGCACATATCTACCTATCATTATCTCTACTTAATCACTTAATCATTTAGCTCTTGCACATGTAACATATTTTATGTATTTTTACTTTGCGTATGCGTTGTCAGTATTCATTTTATGCTTATATCAATATTCTCATATGATTATTGCTATTATCGTTGCTAATACTATCATTTATTGTTATCATTTTGTATGCTTACATTGGTGTATATCAGCTTGAGTGCTGGGGTGTTGCTTACCTCCCTGCTTCGAACACGGTCGAGCGTGATGCCATCCGGCCGGATCTGGGATCCTACCTTTGCCCCCCCCCCCCCCCCACTTAAACCACCCCTCGCTCACATACAAAGGATTTAGTATGTACATGAAAATAAGACACTGGGACGATAGTTCCCCTGGTCAAAAGTCCTTTTTGACTCGTAATCCCAAACCGCCAGTGGTCAGCAAGAAAGGAATCTCTGAAACGGCCGCCAGGTACCCCCAGCCCCTCCCCACTACCCCGCTATTTGGTACTTCACATGCCAATCAAATGCTGAAGTGAAGAGACATGTTGACCAATCAGATACGCTATCAACACGTCAATCTTACCACTGCCCCCCTTCCCTTACAATCACGTGAAGAGTTGTAACCTTCAAAAAATTGTCTTTTAACATGTAATGTAAGTTAGTTTTACAGGTAGGTCGGCGGTAGACGGCTTACGAGGAGGATCGCGCCCTTGAACGGAGGCCTCCGGCCCTAATTAGGTCTACTTACAGTCTCAGCCTACTGCTATCAATTGTATTGGATTGTTTCTGTTCAGCTAATGATTTTTTAGCCCATGACATTAATATTTGAATACGGACTTTCATGTGAATAAAATCTTCAGTGTTATAAATACGTCTTGCTAATTGATTGGTAGTATACGTGTGTGTTATATCTAGTGACAGTGTCACGTTATTTAACAGCTTCATCGCAGCCTAAATACGTATTAAACGAGCCAGAAACCTGTTTAAAAAATGTGTCTTAAAAATCACCTAGAAATCATCAGCACTTCGGGACCAAAATACTCCTAGAATACCTGCCAAAATCATCCTCCCCATCACCCTGTGTACCTGCTGAGTTATCCACTAAGTTTCCACGGATAGCCTATGCAAATTAAGGGCTCTGTGGCGCAGTAACTTAGACCAGCACGCAACAGCCTACATAGACAACGTATTACGCGTTGGTCATTAGAGTGGTATACATTTTGAATCTATATATATAAAATGAGACTGTTTGTCCCCATACGGGTCCCCATTGATCAATTTGAAATCACGTGAGTTTGTTTTACTGACCTATTTAGGCCTAGGCCTAATACTGTTAAATATTTTTTCTCATCGCACATGTGTCTTCGTTAGCTCAGTGGTAAACGTAGCGGACTGCTATGCCAGCGACCCGGGTTCTATTCTCCAGTTAGACCATCCCTTTTTTTTTCGAAAATATTTTTTTCGAACTTTTAAAAACAAAAGACATTGTAAATCTACGGGCAATTTAGATTTTGTTGAAATAGAAATACTTGCCTATTTTTTACCCGATTACAATATTTTTTTTTTTAAATTACTTTCCTAAAAGTCTTCAGTAAAAAAATATAATAATTTAAATATTAGATTTATAGCTTTCTTGTAAGTGTAGTTTTTAAATATTTTTTTTTGCACCTTATACAGTCCTTTTTTTTTCACCCGGGCAACGCCGGGCAATGTAGCTTGTATAATATAAAAAGAATTAGATTACTCACTTGTATTTTCCATGTTAATCAGTTAAAATGTTTGTTTTAAGTTGTCTTAATATTTGTTTCAATCTAGTTGACAATAAGTGAAGCTATGACGTTAGATAATATGTGACTCGTTCCCAGGAAAAGATACATAAGTGGGAAAAAACAATTTGTGTTTTTGTCAAGTGGGGGTATTCTGGAGATTTTTTTTTTAATTATTGTAATTACAAGTTTATCCATTTCTAAATCGTAATTTATAAGTTGTTGTTGTTTTTTTTACTTAAAAATAGTTGTATTAATTATTTTAATCAACATGTGTTTTATAGTTAATTACAATTTCATCAAAAATTGTACACATTAAACTTATTAATTTGGACAAAAAATACTTGACAGTATCCCATAATATTATATAGCATAAAAAGGGGATACTCTAGCTGATTGTTTTGTTATCACCATTTATTTATAGAAACCAATCAGAAAATATTTAAGCTTAAGTTTAAGATAAACGTTAAAATGTTTTTTTTATCAAAACTCTAGGTTATGTCTAGCTAGTTGTAAGTGGCATAGAAAAATTAAATATTGACCTATAATAATAAATGTTGTATTAAAATAAGGCCCATCCAATGCTATAGGCCTACCTACGATATAGGTATACATCTTAAAATGTTGGAAAAACCACTTATATCTCATTTTGTGGGTACGGGTCATATATGATTGTCAACTAGGGAAATCCGTTAACTATAAATAAAGTAAATGTTAATGAAAGGACCCGAATCCGAGTACCCTATATCAGAGGTCGGCAACGGCACACGTGTCAGACTTTTGCACGCAGAGCCATTTTCATTGGCACGCGGAAGACCCTCAAAAAAGCAACTATTTTCTGCGACAAATGAAGTGCTAGAGTAGGATACATGTTTTGGCACGTAGAATGATTTATAAATCCTACTTTGACACACTATAATCAAAAGGTTGTTTACACCTGCCCTATATTTTAATATATTTTAATTTATAGACGAACTATATAATTTATAGACGAACTATATAATTTATAGACGAACTATATAATTTATAGACGAACTATATAATTTATAGACGAACTATATAATTTATAGACGAACTATATAATTTATAGACGAACTATATAATTTATAGACGAACTATATAATTTATAGACGAACTATATAATTTATAGACGAACTATATAATTTATTGACGAACTATATAATTTATAGACGAACTATATAATTTATAGACGAACTATATACTTTCTTTAAGTCACAAAATAAAGCTTCACAAGAGTGTCATTCCAACACAATACAACCTGAACTAAACACCTCTGACCTTGACACGTCAAGGCTCAATGGAGACATAACACACGATGAGGCTTTGTCAGCAATAAACAAAACAAAAAATAATAAAAGTTGTGGACATGATAATGTTTTTAATGAGTATATAAAAAGGACCAAGTTAATAATGATACCTATTTATGTAAAACTTCTTAATGTCATTTTCAAGTTGGGAATTTTCCTTGAGAGTTGGTCACTGGCCTATATACAAAAACAAAGGTAGAAAAACGAAACCTGAAAATTTCAGACCAATTTCTTTACTACCATGTTTAGGAAAAGTGTTTTCATCTATTTTAAACTAACGAATGGAAATATTTCTTGAGGGAAATAATCTGTTAAATAAAAACCAATTGGGATTTCGGCATGGTTACTCAACAACCGAATCGGCGTTTACCTTGTACGCTCTAAACTTTCTTATAAAAAATAAAGGAGGCCGGTTGTTTTGTGCTTTCATTGATCTTAAAAGAGCTTTTCCGTCTATACAAAGAAAGTTTACTATGGAACGAAATTCTAGAAATAGGGATAGATGGACTTTTTTAAAATTGCATATAAGCTTTATATAGCGACATTAAATCGTCAGTGAGATTAAATAAAACTCTATCACCGACATTTAATTGCGAGGCAGGCTTGAGGGAGGGCGAACACCTGAGCCTTCTCCTATTCTCTATTTTTGTAAATGACTTAGATATTTTTTTAGAACAAAATGGCTCAAATGGTTTAAGCCTCAAATTTGAAAACAACGTAGAAGTATTAAAGCTGTTTACATTACTTTATGCAGATTACACCACACTCTTAGCTAACTCATCAAAAGAATTACAGAATAATCTAAATATTTACAACAACTACTGTAAATATAATTATCTAAATATTAATGAGGACAAGACTAAAATAATGATATTTGGCAGAAAGGAAAAGTATCACACATTTGTACTAAATGGTAAAACTATAGAAATAGTATCTATAGAAATAGTATTTATAGAAATAGTATTTATAGAAATAGTATTTATAGAAATAGTATTTATAGAAATAGTATCTATAGAAATAGTATTTATAGAAATAGTATTTATAGAAATAGTATTTATAGAAATAGTATCTATAGAAATAGTATCTATAGAAATAGTATTTATAGACATAGTATTTATAGAAATAGTATTTATAGAAATAGTATTTATAGAAATAGTATCTATAGAAATAGTATTTATAGAAATAGTATTTATAGAAATAGTATCTATAGAAATAGTATTTATAGAAATAGTATCTATAGAAATAGTATTTATAGAAATAGTATTTATAGAAATAGTATTTATAGAAATAGTATCTATAGAAATAGTATCTATAGAAATAGTATTTATAGAAATAGTATCTATAGAAATAGTATTTATAGAAATAGTATTTTTAGAAATAGTATCTATAGAAATAGTATCTATAGAAATAGTATTTATAGAAATAGTATCTATAGAAATAATATTTATAGAAATAGTATTTATAGAAATAGTATCTATAGAAATAGTATTTATAGAAATAATATTTATAGAAATAGTATTTATAGAAATAGTATTTATAGAAATAGTATATATAGAAATAGTATTTATAGAAATAGTATTTATAGAAATAGTATTTATAGAAATATTATCTATAGAAATAGTTTTTATAGAAATAGTATTTATAGAAAAAGTATTTATAGAAATAGTATCTATAGAAATAGTATTTATAGAAATAGTATTTATAGAAATAGTATTTATAGAAATAGTATTTATAGAAATAGTATCTATAGAAATAGTATCTATAGAAATAGTATTTATAGAAATAGTATTTATAGAAATAGTATTTATAGAAATAGTATCTATAGAAATAGTATTTATAGAAATAGTATTTATAGAAATAGTATCTATAGAAATAGTATTTATAGAAATAGTATTTTTAGAAATAGTATCTATAGAAATAGTATTTATAGAAATAGTATTTTTAGAAATAGTATTTATAGAAATAGTATTTATAGAAATAGTATTTATAGAAATAGTATCTATAGAAATAGTATTTATAGAAATAGTATTTATAGAAATAGTATTTATAGAAATAGTATTTATAAAAATAGTATCTATAGAAATAGTATCTAAATTTCAATATCTGGGTATAATTTGTTCATCTAATGGGTCCTTCTTAGAACACAGAAAATATTGCAAGATTAAAGGCACAAACGCAATGTTTAGCCTCCTCAGAAAGTGCCATATACTAAATCTGCCTATAGATAGCCAAATTGATTTATTTGACCAGACAGTACTTCCGATTCTCATCTATGGATGCGAGATATGGGGTACGGAACTATGTGACATGTTAGAGCATATCAGACTACGTTATTTTTAAATGATTTTAAAACTTAATACAAAAACCCCTAATTATGTAGTTTTTGGTGAAACTGGCTAATTTAAAATAAGCTCAATAATTAAAAAAAGAATGTTATTTTTTTTTTATCAAAATAGCCACTGGTAAATTAAATAGAATATCTAGAATAATTCACAATTTACTATTAAAAGAAAACCTATTTGAAAAATGTAAATGGTCCGCCACAATTAAATTACAATTTGATCATTTAGGCTTTGGCTATATGTGGTTAGAGCAACACACACTTGACATTCGAACTTTACAAACAATAATTAACACAAGAATTAGAGACCAAATTAAATAACACATCTATGATACTATGCAAAACAGTTATAAAGGAAAGTTATATAACGTCATACAAAGTAAACTCGCATGGGAAGATTTTCCACCTTTTTAAAATAAATTGTCTTTTAAAGATGCTTCTTCAATCCTTAAAATTACAACTAGTAATAATTATTTCCCTGCTGAAACGGGACGCTACACCGGTCTAGATTATGAATCTAGGTTATGTCCCTTTTGTGCAAATGCAGTTGGTGATGCTTACCATTATTTACTTGAATGTGAACATTTGGATAGTCATCGAAAAAAATACCTAAAAAAATATTTCTATACCAGACCAAATATAGAAAAAAATGTCGGAACTGTTAAATTTAAGATCCTTTAAGGTATTAAAAAACCTTAGTATTTTTGCAAAATAACTCTTGTCTGCATTTAAAAAATAGGTGCACGAATTAACCAGCTAAGCAATTTCTAAAAAAGTAATAATAATGTAGGTATGTCTTTGTAAATGAGCAAATATTAAACGGTGCGATATAATAAAATACTTAGTCGAAAGTATTGAAATTAGTTATATAAGTGTGTGTATGTATATGCTTCCATTAAATTTACACTATGTCATTATGTTAATGTGTCCTAGTAATTAAATAAATAATTAAGAAGAAAATAATAATACTATTGATCATCTTCTTTAAAATGGATGTTTAATGAATAGTACGCTTTATATCTATTTATGAGATTTTAGGTTACTCGTATAAATGTGGAATGCCTATTGTAAAAAAAAAATGTGTATGAGAGTAGCTGTTGGTAGTTATTTTATCATTTAACGTTTGATGTATGTTAATTAATTAATTGTGTTATGTATTTATGAATTATTATCTTTTGACTGCCTTTATTGTACCTATGTACTATGTGGCAAAATAAAAACATTGTTCATTGTGTAAAGACTTCAAGCACAAACCCCATTTAGATACGTGACTTGTAATGATCTATCAAAGATATACAAGTACAGTCCAATCTATACTTATAAATATTAAAATTGACTATAGCTACAAATGAGTCTTACCTAAAGGTTCCATTGTAATGAGTAAAACGTGTAGTTTGATGTAATTTTATAATGACTTAAAGCTAATCAACGCCAATGGAAGTTTTGTTTGTCAAAGACACAATGTGTCTAATGAAGAAAACCTGTTAGCAATAAATAAATTGCACAAAAATGTATATGTATATATATGTATCTATATATAGAGACACTTAAAAGCTTACGTAAGGTAATTTCATACTGAGGCTAAGAGAACACTATACAGGATATCAATGATGTATTACACATGTCAGTTAGAACAGGATGTGTTCCTCCTTCCCCAACTGAATCGTTACAGTTGACTGCACAGACTTCATCTAGCCCACGGTTTCTCAAACTGGAGTCTGTTGTCTCATAGGACACCGCCAAGCGGTTACTTGATGACTGTGAACGGGTTACTAATGCTAGATAGATTTATACAAATTGTATAGAGAATAAACAAAATCTACACACAATTGTTCAATAAACTAATTTTAGATAAATTTATAAAAATTATACAGACAATAAACAAAATCTACACACAATAAGTTGAATAAACTATTTTTAGCTTATTTATATCGTCAGATTTCAAATGGTCCGATCGCTGACAAAAAACATTGATGAAGGACCGCCAGGTAAAACATTGCTAATTACTTTGAGAACTACTGCAAGCTAACCATTACTTAGTTTATAAATAATGTGTGTTGGGAGATTGGCATGTCCTCTGTAATGTTTTTTTTATTATTCTATCGTTTTTAAAACATCTTTTCTTGAGAGGAAAAAAAAATCCTATTTAAAGAGTTTATCATCAATTAATTTTACTTTTAGTATTGATTATATCTATAATATTAGATTTAAATTACTTTACACTTCATTTAAAGAGTAGGCTACCTAATTCAGCAATATGCATATCAGGTAATAGATTAAACAATTAATAAACAATTATATTGATTATCAAGTAACCATTACAAACTGTTACAGTTTTTCATTATTATCTATTAAAGTCAATTAAATGTGGTTTATTTTAATACGTGAAATAAACGTTTTATTTGGTTCTTTAGTTGACAGCCACAACTTATGAATATCGTGTGTCAGATTGAAAAAAAACAAATTCCTTACCTACCCATCTTTTTAAAAATGTTTTTATTGTTCAATTATAAGAAACAAAGTTATTTTTGGAGTTGGTTTACTTCCTTCTAGAAATGTTTAGAAAAACGTGAGCTCCACCTAAGCCTCCCTTCTCCTTAGCGGAAAAATTTGTGGTGCGTGAACACAGTCAACCTTAAAATTATTTAAAAAAAATTGTCACAGGTCGCTTGTTGCTAAAACTACACTTGTGGGTTTTATTTGATATAATGTTGTCTCCTTGTCACTGAAATGTAACATGAAGGAAGTAAAAGGACTGGGGAAACCTGGTTACCTTATCTTGTTGACGACAGTTTCAAGAACCATCCTGTAAACATTGCCGGTGAAGAGAAGGTGGGAATAAGATGATGTCTACTATAAGAAATTAGAATGTCTCTAAAAACCGGACGAGTCGGAGGCTCTATAGTCCAGGGCGTAACCTTTCAGGAGTGAACCAAGAGCGGGGGCACACCGAGGTTCTATCCTGGCACGCCCAAGGCGTGGCGTGCTGTGTACAGGATACAGTTTCCGCAACCTAGCTTAAAAGTCACTGCCGATTCCCTTAGGATCATTATCGTTGGGGCTCGCCCGTAAGCCTGCAATATCCCCCCCCCCCCGTTAGCACAAATCCTATACTTAAGTTCATGCATCCAGGTGCCGGGAGTTTCTCGAGGCAGGGGGCAGCGTCCTTTCTACCACTCCACCACGGGCATACCCGGTGTGCAATGGATAGCGGGCCTCCTGCAGCCGCTGAAGGAGCTGTCCTCTTATGCGTTCAACTGCCACTGTAATATTAAGGTGATCATAACGGGCGTGTACACACATCGCCAGTCTTTGAGGTCCATAGGTAAAGAAGTGTAAGAAGAAATGTTTTATTTTAGACATTACTGCATTGACTGAAATTTCTACACATTGTCAAAATTAAGACGTGGTGTCTTTGTAATGTCTGTCCTTAGACTATTTTTCTGTGTAATGTCTGTCATTACACTATTTGTCTGTGTAATGTCTGTCATTAGAATATTAAATATACAAGGTCTGTCATAGGACTATTAAATGTGCAATGTCTGTCATTAGACTATTTGTCTGTGTAATTTCTGTGTAACGTCATATACTGACATGTTTATAGTTTTAAAGTCGGTTACATCGTCTCTTCTTTTAAAAACACACACACAAATAAATAAATAAATGTCTCTGCTTAGTAGACCTTATTCAGCTATAACTAGTTACTTCTGGTTATCACTTAGATTCTAAGTCATTACATAACATGACGAGTCGATTGTTCAGGGGTTTGGTTCGTCAATGAGTTGATGCAATTACTGTCATTCAGATTCAACACATGGTGATTATCAATTTTTAAAAATGATAAGTAGTGTCTTACTTATAAATAATTTTTTTTTGTTGTTACTTAACTATCAATATCTACAACTTTAGTTTTTGTTAACAAATCTATCTAGGCGGAATTTTCAATAAGAAGAGTGAATCGACGCTGATGTTCGGGCAAGAGTTGACACGGTCAGGATAGCTTTCCTACAACTTAACAACATCTGGAGCTCAAGAGTATATTCCTGAAAATAACTCGACTCTCAAGATATTTATCTCAAACGTGAAGGCTGTCCTACTCTATGACGACGAAACATAGAGGACTACTAATACCAAGAAGATCCAGATGACTTTCATAAACTCATATCTTTAGGAGGATTGTGTAGATACGAAGGTCGTAAGACATGATCACTAACGATGAGCTTTGAAGTCGCATTGGACAACTAGCAGTCGTACTGTTGATCATACAATAATGATGGAGATGGTTGGGACACTTTCAGAAAACCGACTTCTAACACCACCAGACAGTCCTTATCATGGAAGCCTCAAGGGAAGAGGAAGAGGGGCCTGAAACAGCTGGTGCCGTGACCTGGATGCCGACATCAAGAGATCAGGTCATTCTCAAGAAAGGAGCAGAAAAAACGTTTGCACTGGTGAACAACCTGTCCCCTGAGTGGGGCGGCAACATATACACTGGCAACGACCCCATCCCCAACACCCAACTGAATGGCACCCTGGTGTTTTTCTTGAATCATTTCGGTTCAAACTCATCGGAATCCAGTAAAGCGGTGAGACTCATACTCACAATGTTTTACATCGTAGGATACTATTACTATAATAATCCTGTGTGTTTCAATTACACGTAGATAAGTTCAATATTAATATACTAGTATTTATGCCCGTCAAAATGTCGGAGAAACGATTGACTGCAATATATTTTCTTAAAAGAATGAAAACAATGAAAAAGACAGAATAAAATATATTTTTTTAAAGTAAATAATATTTTGCAGTACGAAAAAAAAGTTGTTTTAAAAGGACATGATTCTAAATATTGTTTCAACGCCGTTCCAGTTTATAACCGTAACATAATTTGTAATAAATTAAAATAAATAAACGAATTAAGCAATAGTCGAAATAATAAGTTTTTCTTTTGCAGGACGTTTCCAATTTATATATTAAATTTTTCTCCCGGTCCGTTCAATGGCCTAAGAGTCTATTTCTATCTCTGGGGGCTTTTTCCTTGTGTTATTAAAACTACTTTTAATACGAGATTGCATTTGATAAAGATGTACATGTATCCCAACTATTTTCTTTAAGAAGCCTATTGTTCCTTACTGATTTCAACATTATTTGGGCATTATTTCCCCAGCCCGCTCCCTACACGATTACCAAAACCCTGTGAAAAACGATTAGGCATAAACTTATTAACTTATGTAATAACACCTCCCAAATCAATTCTAAGCAAACTTCTACGACAACATTTACATGGTAAAAAGAAATATATAACATGGAAAAATATTTTTTTTCTTTTTTTTTTAAACATTTTTTTGTAATTTGTCCTAACTTTTTTCAAACGTATAACCAATGGTCTTGTGAGGTTGTATAAGTAATATGTGTGGGTCGTTGGAGGTCTTTGTGGGATAGGATATTCTGGTGATTTTGAAATCTTTCTGTTCCTAAGCATGTTTATCAAAAGTTAATTGACCATGGCTGTATCCAAGGTCAATGCAATACCTGTAACTCCCAAGCGTCATCTACTCAGAGGACCACTACTACGGCACTTTTCTAGACTACGAGGTCGGGTCACTTGGTTGCCTATTACATCTATACCAAAGATTTTAATACTTTAAAACTAAATGTTTTAGTAAGCGACATTCAAATGTATAAAACAGCATACATGAAAAAAAATCATCAGCCATGAACCGAAATTGTGAAATCTTTTAAAACAAATTAATTATGGCATTATTTCATATGCACGTGTTGGTACCATACTTGTGAATGTTTGGTGTTTTTTTTTTTAAATGTTCATATCGATATAATATTTGACTAAAGATCGTGTAGTTTTTAAGTAATTAATGTATATTATATTTAGGGCATAAAATAGACTAAAATATGGACGTGTCTAAGCTATTCTTGTAGATAGAAGACATATGAGCATTTAAAATTGGCTAAAATGTATGTACAATTCACGGAATGTGCTCCAGTTCCTAGAATACTGATGTCTGATTCATCATCACCTCTACCTGTCAATAAGGTCAAATTTATGTCACATCTACTTGTCAGTTCGGTCAAAAATTATGTTCACATCTACTTGGCATTTAGAGCCAATTTCTGTTAACATCTACATGTCAATTAGGTCAAATTTATGTTTACATCTACATGTCAGTTAGGTCCAATTTATGTTTACATCTACATGTCAATTAGGTCAAATTTATGTTTACATCTACATGTCAATTAGGTCAACCTCTTTTCTTTTGGCATGGAGAGTTTTGAATGTGGGCGTGCCTTGGGATTAGGGACGATGCCTATCTGTCCTTTTCCTTGGCGAATTATTCTTCCGTTCGCTACTAAAGTATAGGTTGTCAGATCAGAGAGCTGATGATGTTGGGTCAGCAAAGCTGCAGGATTTTTGTAAATGACAAAATATGCATTAAAAGTAATACAAATAATTATAAACAAAGTAAACAAGACTTGTCAACATGATTATGGCAGGAGTTAGACTTCCAAATCGTCAACAAATCAGAATTATGTTCTTTTTTACTACTGAATCAGATACAGGTACATTGAGGACGTCTTCATTTTCCTGACTTTTCTGTATCCATGGACCACAAAGCTGGTGAAGTGTTAAACCACCGATACGCGTCCCATTAAGAGTGCACCGGTGGGCTAGCGCACGTGGTACAGCCCCTGTCGCGCGTCCGAGATTTCATTTCACAGGCGAGCGCAAGCGCGACTCGGTGGGGAGGTTGAAATATGCGCCCGTCTCGCCAAATTCAGTGCCATGGATGACCAGCCCTATAATCTGGTATTTGTGCTTCCGGGCGACAGTGCAAGTATATGTACGAGCAAAAGCCACCACGCTAATTATCCGAGGGGGGAATTTTGCAAGTGGGGAAACAAGCGCAGTGTATGCAACTGCGGAGAACGTACAATGTGTTACACTGTATGCCCTATCGGTAGGGTCTTGGTGTGCTATCCCATTGACCCACCCCAAGTTACGCCCTGTGCCTTCGTCTCGTCCGGTCTTTTAAAGAGAAATTATAGCTCTTTCTTTATGTTCTAACTGTTGCATTATATAACGAGTTGCTCTGATCCTTTAATCTGTCAGGTACACGCCATTGTTGAGCAGTTGTTTTTTTCAACTACATCTTCAACAATTTTATACAGAAGGAAGTTCTGAAACAGTTCGCGTCAAGTGCCCAGTTTGTTGACATACTTCACGACTTACTGCATGACAACATCACATGTATGAACACCATGATTGGAGGTTGGTCTCTATGTACATGTCCATAATACAACCAACTTATACGTCCATCACATTTACTCACTCACACACACCGTCCCATACTCCGCACATACAGCCATGTCACCTATTTGACTACCCATACAAATATAATTTGGGTGGAAATACCCACATCCTTATTATAAAGGTTTATAATACTTAATCTTTTTCTTCTATTAGCCAGTCTGCATAGCTGTTTGCTCTATAATACGCATACTTCTCCTTATATTAGCCAGTCTGCAGAGCTGTTTGCTCTATTATACTTATATTTCTCCTACTATTAGCCAGTCTGCAGAACTGTTTGATCTAAAATACTTGTACTTCTTCCTCCATTAGCCAGTCTGCAGAACTGTTTGATCTAAAATACTTGTACTTCTTCCTCCATTAGCCAGTCTGCAGAGCTGTTTGCTCTATAATACTTATACTTCTTCTTCTATTAGCCAGTCTGCAAAGCTGTTAGCTCTATAATACTAAGTAGTATACCCAGTCGCCCAATTTGATCCATAGAGCCAGTGAAGCAGCGTGCACGGGTCTCTGTGGCCACGGCATGCTGGAGATAGTGTGGCCACCTTTACTTTTCCCTAACTAATGTCAGGTACCCATTAGAGCTGGGTCAACCCTCGATACCCGGGAACATACCCTAGCCGTCACCAGGATTCGAACTCAGAACCTTCGGTAGCCAGCTGAACGCGTTGCCGCTTGGCTACCGTTCCCCATATATTTTCAATTAAACAGCAGATTATTGCGCTTATTATTTGTTACTATTCTTCTGTAAGTCCTTCAGTTTTTTTTTCAACTCACGCCAATAGATAATATGGCCGTACAGTACGGGGGCAGCACCCCAGTCCACCAAGGCCTCAGAAACGGAACCCTTTCAACAACATGTTCAAAGAACTGGCCATCGAAACTGGATACGCTGATGAGGTAGGGGTCGAGACATCAACGAGCCGGCTGAAGATATGCCAGATTGGAAAATACGATTCTGGGGGAACCCATCAACATATGACAGGTTTTCTTAAATATATATATATCTTTATCTATTTATTTATCGACCTAACTATCTATCTATATCTATTAACCTAGCTAAATATCTCTATCTATCGATCGATATAATTTATCTACCCCATTTATCTAGACTATTTAACTATATTAATGAATGTATATCTATCTATTTATCTTGCTAGTTGTCTATATGTGTATAGCTATGGTCATCTATCTATCTATATTTATAATTATCTATCTAATTGTATGCCTATACAGTAAACACTCGCTACTTCACGGCTTGACATTCGCGGATTCAAGGCTTGTTTTAAACTATTTTAGAATGTTTTTGTCGTTTCGTTTTTGTGAAGGCGCTGAGTATGCTTGCATTAGCACTGAGTGAGGCGCGATATAAATGACCAATTATTATTATGATGACTTCGCGAATTTTTTTCATTATAATATATGAGAAAACATATTAGCGGATTATCCGGAAATTTGGAAAATAGACAAGATTACTTATGTAGATATCTGTACAGGGAGGGTTTTAATAGTCCGAATACACGTTAAATATATACTGTAAATGCTGTGTCCCTACTTTGCGGATTTTCAGCTATCACGGCCGGTCTCGAAACCTATCTAGCACGATACACGAAGGGTTCGCTGTATATCAATATTTAAGTCTATTTATATTTGTGTCAAGTCTATTTAACTATCTTTCTAGCTTATCTATCAAACTGTATTTATGTCTAACTGTTTCCCAGGTAACATCTGGCTTAAAAATTAAAAAGCACAAAAGCACAGAACTAACTTATCTAACAATCTGATTTAAGCCGTCAAGTGTTCTTGCTTTACTGTTTTTATTGATTTTGTTCCTAAAGATTAATTTGTTTGTTTTTTGTTTTTATTTCACAATTCACTTTTTCAGATTGTTTTAACATTAAAAAGAAAGTAGATCCAGACAACTACTTCTGGTGCCGCAACTGTGTCGGCTCCGATCTTGGTCAGGGTTACGCTCCACCGCCGCATTCCGCGAGATATCCCGGCATGCCCAGTGACGCCTTCCGACCGGAAGTGGAGTTTGACGAGCTCAGGCCAGGGTGTGGAACCCGCCCAAGCGACACCATTATTGGATGACAACTAACTGCTCTGATTTGATTTCTGAACGTTAAAAAACAAAAATCCTAACAACACTCGAGCCTTGTCCAGGATTTTTTTGTTGTATTATACTTTCATTGATTTTCTAACAAATACACTTGAAACTATTTTTATTTGTTTCTTTTTATGTGTAATACAAGCAGTATAGATTAAGACTTATATTTGTATATCAAGCAGTAAATTTAAAGTCCATTATTATTATTATTCGGCATCTTCTTCTTCTTCGTTCTCAAAAGTCAATGATTTGGAGGATTCAGACAACAAGTCCAATACTTGTGATGAACTGCGTCGTGGCTGTCAGTTGCTCTAGTCCACCATACAGTTAATGTCATTGAAGGTAGCTTCCTGGATCCATATAGCTGACCGGGTACAGTGGTACATGGGGACAGGTCTGAAGGACATATTCCGCCAGACATTAGGCACTAGGCATCTGATCATGAGGATAATTTCCGCAATAAGATTATTATTTTTTTCCATAGGTATGATAATAATGTGGGTTTTATTACAACTTATAGGAAAAAAACATTCCCTATAATCGGTTTACTAAGCAGCTTTATTGAAATGAAATAAAATGTAAATGTCAAAAGGAAATGATTTTTTGGTGAGTTAAATGTCCTTATAGGTCCTAGACACAGATTACAAGGACAACACGTGTGTGTATTTATGTCCTTTCTTCCTATTGGTTATACTGTTATAACATGGAAATAGTATTGAAATATTGTGAGTCTGGAGTGAGTAGAGCCACCTATAAAATGCCACTTTCTAGGACAGAAATCAATGAATTTCGCCCCATTGCACAAGATAAACTAGAAACGAATTCGTTTTCTCAAAATCTTCTTATCTTATTTTATATATTGCAGACGCTCCTTCTATAAAGAAGATTGTTGCGTCCTACGCTCATCCGTGGTCCGAGTCTAGTCTTGCAACTTTATAAATATTTTAAATGATGTTAAGTTACTGGTTTTCCTGGTTTGTTCAGGCAACCCATTCCATGCCCGATGCCACTCGGGGAAAAAAAGAGTAGTTTGGTGCATTTGCTCTCGCATATGGGATAAGGAAAGTGTTTTTGTCTTTAGCCTATGTTTATATGAGCAATGTAACATATTGTTTTTGGGTTGTATTTCTAAATTAGAATTTAATACCTTATGTATTATTACTACTTTACTCTTTGCCCTTCTGTCGTCTGGTGTTTTTAGATTTATTGATTTGACTATTGGTGTTACTCTTGTCAGTGGAGAAGATTTGCTTTTCTGAATTTGTTCTAATTTTTAAATGTTTACTTTAGTTTGGTCCCTTAAAGATGATTCATATTCTAATAGAGACCTAACTAATGTGAGATGCCTCACATCTGCCACAAAAGTCACAAATCTGGTCCATCCCCCACCCTTAAACTTGATCCCCATGGCAACAAACAACAACAATCTTAATATGTTTACAAATATATAGTTATATTCACACATTTCTTGAAAATGCTATAGAATAAGTCTGTTTTTTAAGTTAATAAACAAGATAAGAAAAATGTGTTAAAAAATCAGATATATCATAAATTGTTTGCCTTTATACAAAATCATGAACTATGAACAGTTATTATTAAGTTGGTTCTGTTTTACCTTTCTTTTCCACGCCTTCGTTTAAATCCGTGCTGTGTTTAGTGTTGCTATAATTAGCATTGACACTTAGTACCACGGATCTATAAATTAGTGCTTACTACGTACGGAGTGGTCGCCCTTGAGGCCTCGGCTTTGCTCTGGGGACACTTCTCGTCCAGACAACCCGAGCACCTGGCGTACGTGTACGCGATGGCGAGCACGACGAACGAGCAAGCCAGGGAGACTGCGCAGTAGCTGTGAAGTTTGACCCGGAAGAGGTCGTTGTCATAGAGAAGGCAGCGCCCCCTCGTGCCGCACCTCACGTCCCACACGGTGCAGATGCCGTCGATGACGTAACCAATTATAATCGGACCCAATAGCCATCCTAGATGGAGATAAGAAACATAATGTTGATTGTTCCTTGAAGATTAATACCAGAGATAGTTATTTATTCTTGCTAGAGAGTACAGTTAGTTATTTATTCTTGCTAGAGAGTACAGTTAGTTATTTATTCTTGCTAGAGAGTACAGTTAGTTATTTATTCTTGCTAGAGAGTACAGTTAGTTATTTATTCTTGCTAGAGAGTACAGTTAGTTATTTACTCTTGCTAGAGAGTACAGTTAGTTATTTATTCTTGCTAGAGATTACAGTTAGTTATTTATTCTTGCTAGAGAGTACAGTTAGTTATTTATTCTTGCTAGAGAGTACAGTTAGTTATTTATTCTTGCTAGAGAGTACAGTTAGTTATTTATTCTTGCTAGAGAGTACAGTTATTTATTTTTTCTTGCTAGAGAGTACAGTTAGTTATTTATTCTTGCTAGAGAGTACAGTTAGTTATTTATTCTCGCTAGAGAGTACAGTTAGTTATTTATTCTTGCTAGAGAGTACAGTTAGTTATTTATTCTCGCTAGAGAGTACAGTTAGTTAGTTATTCTTGCTAGAGAGTACAGTTAGTTATTTATTCTTGCTAGAGAGTACAGTTAGTTATTTATTCTTGCTAGAGAGTACAATTAGTTATTTATTCTTGCTAGAGAGTACAGTTAGTTATTTATTCTAAAACTGCATTATGATTTCTACAAATTTTAAAAGGATTACCGAATAACGAAGTCATGAAAGCTTGCATGCCCACGCCGAATCCTTTGTCTTTATCCTCGACACATCTACAAAAATATGAACGGCAAGTATTCGTAGGTAGGCAAATAGAAAAAAAACAACAGAAAAACCAATAACAACGAATAAAACGGTTTTAGTATTTTGTATACATGTAGTTAATAAAGAATAGCCAGTGCCCAGGGCTGGGGTAGTCAGTGGCTGAATGATGAGTGATGGAGTTAAGGCATATTGACAGGAAGGCCCAAGATGAGGCGAGATAAAACATAAAGTAGAATTAGCGAAAACAAAACTAGGTTCTGCACAAATTAATGACAATAGATCATATGATTGTTGTCAAAAGAACATAGAAATAGTAAATGTCACCCAAATGTTTTGAAGAAATAACCATAGACTATAATACACCGACCGCTTGCTTTAGTATTTCTGCTATATGATTGACTTGAAACACTGATTTTTTCGGAATTCCCGATTTCCTTGTGCAATGTACACTTCCGTTTTATTTAATCGCTATGATTTTCTCAATGAAAAATTAAAATCGAAAGTAGTGTACAGCGGAAACATGTATAGATCAGTGTTGTAAAATCATCCAATTGTAAAAAAAAATGGTGCCCCAACGACCCTCACTCGGGTTATTGGATAGAAGAAGAAGAAGTTGTATGCGCTCGGAAAAAAGAACATAAGCTCTAAAAATAGAGCAAGCGGTCCATCTTATTAATTATTAAATAGTCTATGATAATATGCCAACAAGTATTCATTTAAATTCGAAAAAATGCGAATTAATAAAACGGAAGTTTGTATGGCACATACTTTATATTTAGAATCGGGAATTACAACAACAAAAAAAAAAAGATAATAGCAGAAAAAACTAAAACAAGTAGTCCGTGTGTATTATAGTCTATAAAATAACTTAATAACTTAATATTTTTTGAAGTTACGGCGTAATAAATAAATATTGCGCAAAAATATCTTATATTATCTTATACATTAAAGACGATCCTTCTATATAGAAGATTATTGCGTCCTACGCTCATCCATGGTCCGAGTCTAGTCTTGCATTTTAATTAATGTTTTCAATTATGTTAAGTTACTGGTTTTGTTGGTTTGTTCAGGAAATATGAGAAAATAAGTAAATGGTGCCTAAAGTAATGGAATAAAAGCTAAAGGGAGGATTGTGGGAGAAAAACAAATATAGATAGACATACAAACAGATAGATATATAGATAGTTAGATAGATATATAGTTAGATAATTAGAGAGTTAGATAGTTTGATAGATAGTTATATAGATAGCTAAATAGATATATATATAGATAGATATATAGATAGATAAATAGATAAAAAGATAGATAAATAGATGGTTAGATATTAAGGTAGTCTGATAGATAGATATAAAGATAGATATATAGATAGACATATAGACAGATAGATATATACTTAGATATTCAGGTAGATAGATAAAGAGATAGATAGATAGTTAGATAGACAGACAGGCAGGCAGGCAGGCATTCAGAAAGTCAGACAGACAGAGAGACATAGATAGAAAGGTAGATAGACAGATAGACAGACAGATATATAGATAGATAGATAGATGATAGATAGATAGATTAGATAGCTAGTTAGATAATATATAGATAGATAGATTAGATAGATAGTTAATAGATAGATTAGATATATAGATATATAGATATATAGATATATAGATATATAGATATATAGATATTTAGATATATAGATATATAGATATATAGATATATAGATATATAGATAGATAGATATATAGATATATAGATAGATAGATAGATAGATAGATAGATAGATAGATGATAGATAGATAGATTAGATAGCTAGTTAGATAATATATAGATAGATAGATTAGATAGATAGTTAATAGATAGATTAGATATATAGATATATAGATATATAGATATATAGATATATAGATATATAGATATATAGATATATAGATATATAGATATATAGATATAAAGATAGATAGATAGACAGATAGACAGATAGATAGATAGATAGATATATAGATAGATAGATAGATAGATAGATAGATAGATAGATAGATAGATAGATAGATAGATAGATAGACAGACATCATACCTAATGATAAGTATAAGCTGAGGCACGACTGCCAAAGTGCCAGTCACATAACGCAGTGCCGAGAAGATTGCATAAGCATACATGTGATTACAGCCGTATTCACATGGCCCACCCACAGCTGTTCCACCAGCTATACAGGAACAGTTCTGATAAACCTGTATACACCAAAATTTTAATGTTTAAATAAGCATCGGAAAATCCCGTTATAATTAGTCTAGTTTTTAGTTTTTTATATTGTATTTGAAATCGTCTCGCTAGTCCATGTAGAGTTATTTATTTTTATTGAATGTTTGCCTAGAAATTATTTGCGTAGATAGCTATTTATTATGACGTAATAACACCAACATGTCTTCTCGTAGTCTCTACAACTTTCTAGGTCGCATCTTATTTTGTATTCTGAAAATTTGCGGGAAAATCCATTCTAGCACTTACTGCACCATAATCTATTTAAGGCAGACATAGGTTTCGTTAGGCTGTTGGAGTTATTGCTTAGCGATAAGGACGCTTATTTTTATTGACCAGTGAAGTTGAATGTTATTAATGTACACAAGTTCAAGCATTAAATTCGTCTTTAAACAATCATCGATTGGCTTGAGTGTATTAGTTCATAGTGAACAAAAGATCTTAGACAGACGACAGAAGATCCGGATGTGTAACAATGTATATATATAGCTATGCATTCATAAGGTATGTGCAAACGTGAGAACTCACTTCATTGGCAATATTAGTACAGCCGGCTGTACACGGGGAGTAGTAAGTCTTCCCGTCCTGGCCACAGATGGCAAAGTACTTGTTGTCCTCGCAATTACATTCATCGTAGCAGGACTCTGGGGACCTGAAATAGTTAGAATCAAAAAGATAACATTACTTTCAAGATTCAAAAAATTAAAATAACCAAGTAGGTCTAAGACTAAAAACTTTAGCTTTATATGATAACATAACTTTAAAGATTTGAAATTAAAATAAACTCAGTAGGACTACAACTTTAGCTTTATATGATAACATAACTGTAAAGGTTTGAAAGTTTAGAATAACTCAGTAGGTCTAAAAATTAAGCTCCATATAATAACATTAGGCCTACTTGATATACCTGCAAGTTTAGAAACATACAGAACAACATGGCATTAGCTCCGTACAGATTATCTAAATAAGAGTCTAAATCCAAAATATTTCCAATTTATCGAGCGCACAAATAAATAATCCAATTTCGAATAGTTGATTTGATTTACCCTTTGAGAAAAAAAGTGTATAAAAGTGTTTATTTGTAATAGATCTACTATAGCCTATTTGGTTATAAAAAAAATATACACTTTTCATCATCATCCTCATGACTCCCTTGATCGTTATGGTCGTTGTGGGGAGCGAATGGACACCTCAGCAGTCAGCTTTCACCACTTTTGCCTATCTTGAGCAATAGTCTGTCAACAGTTCAGTCATTTAGCAGCTTTGTCCAATCCTTTATATTGTTGAACCAGCATTTTGGCTGTCGGTCTCTCCTACGTCCACCTTCTACAGTGCCTTGGAGGATGGTTTTTTGGCAGGTTATTATACCGCAACACATGACCGAAACATGTCAGTTTGCGTCGTTTGATTGTTGCTATAATGTTTTCTTAAGGGCCCGCATTTAAGGATATTATGTCCCAGACATAATCATTAGTTCTGTATTCTAGGTAGGAGATTCGAAGGATTTTTCTCATGCATTTATTTTCAAAAGTCTGCATTTGGTTTTCAGTGGCTGCTATAAGTGTCCAGGTCTTACACCCGTACAGAACAAAGGTTTTTAAAAGGGCTCTGTAAGGCCTGAGCTTTGTTGGGAGTTGGGAGACTTTAGTGAATTATACTTTTAGTGAATTATACTTTTAGTGAATTATACTTTTAGTGAATAATACTTTTAGTGAATTATACTTTTAGTGAATTATACTTTTAGTGAATTATACTTTTAGTGAATTACACTTTGAGTGCATTATACTTTTAGTGAATTATACTTTTAGTGAATTATACTTTTAGTGAATTATACTTTAAGTGAATTATACTTTTAGTGAATTATAATTTTAGTGAATTATACTATTAGTGAATTATACTATTAGTGAATTATACTTTTAGTCAATTATACTTTTAGTGAATTATACTTTTAGTGAATTATACTTTTAGTGAATTATACTTTCAGTGAATTATACTTTTAGTGAATTATACTTTTAGTGAATTATACTTTTAGTGAATTATACTTTTAATAAATTATACTTTTAGTGAATTATACTTTTAGTGAATTATACTTTTAGTGAATTGTGAAAATCAGCTTTTACCCCTCCCTAAATATTTGGCTTTTTTTTCTGTTTGTAACGTGAAATTTTCGTTAAGATAATAAAAGCGTTTTTTAGTAGGTAATCCCTGCTTTAAAATTATCTTTTTAAATAGAAATGTCAGAATTCTAATCACTGTACATTTTGTTTTGGAAGACTAAATATTGATATGTATTATTATTGTACATATTAATTGTTATTGTTTTCTTATAATAGCTGTTGAACTTAATTTAATTTTTATTAGTAAAAGGCTTAATTGTTAATTGAACAGAATATGATTTTACTTTTAACTATGAAAGAAATGCGACAAACCCTGGCCAATTGTGGACTGTCGGCTGCTCGCACTGGAAAAACATGGCGGTCACCGTGCTGAAAAAGGAAAAGCCCACCACCACAGTGCTGAACAGCAGTGCCTTGATGGCCGTCATTTTCAATTTCTTCGTTAAGTAACCGCCAATTAATGTTCCAATACACGAGGCACACAGAGATTTGCCGGCTGTTAGTAGAATAAAACTCATAAATATATTTATATATAATGTATTTGTTAAATATAAAATATACCTTCTTAGACATATACTTATCTTAATTTATATTTCTTTCGAAAAGCGAGGAGGAGATTAACGAAAACAGAGAATAATTTTTTTGAGGAATAAAATCGACGAAAAACCCAAGTCAATGAAATCCGAGGTTTGACCATATAATTTCCTCCCAAATAGGTCATTCACTGACCAATATCACTTTCTAGTTAGAAGTAGTAGTTACGATGGAGAAGTTTGAAAAACTATTAGAACTGGGGCGTGACCTGTGATATAAAGTTCTGGAACTAGAAGAATGGGTGGATAAGAAATTACCACAAGAGGAAGGAACGAGAAAATCGTGCGTCGCAACGTGAGTATTAGAGGAACAAGAGTTAGAACTGCAGAGGAACAAAAGAGGAAAAAGAGTTAGAACAAAACTAGAGTTAGAACTGAAGAGGAAATAGAGTTGGAACAAACAAAACTAGAGTTAGAACTGAAGTAAACCAAACGAGAGGTAGAGAGATTAAGGGCAGCAGCTATGGGAGATGCTTCTAATAACACTTCACAAGACAGATTGGGATCGGCGAAGGCGTATACCAAAATTCCAAAATTTGATGAGGGCACGATACATTAGACGCCTATATTCGGAGGTTTGAAACACTAATGAAATCTTCGGCTACAGCTAAGGAGAAATGGGGGACACAAATCATGTCACTGAAAGGAGGAAAGGGCCTGGAAGCGTGCCAGATATCAACAGAAGAAGAGATGAAAGATTATGATATATTAAAAAAAAACTTTGTTGGAATATTATGGCCACACAGAGGGTGGTTATCGTCGGAAATATTATGGTTCAAAACTATAAAAAGGAGAAGATTTTTAAGGTCTTTGTGAATTAACTTAATGGCACGTTTGAGAGATGATATGAAGCGTCCGGCTTGGAAAAAAAACATTTGCAAACTTACAGGAGTTTGTCCTAGTAGACGAGTTACCCAGCAGTGTCACAAAGAATTGGAAGAATTTCTTCTTGAAAGGAAACCCAATTCATTGAAGGCACTGGAAATGTGTCAGATGTATGTTTCAGCTCAACCGGAACGTATAGCAAGGGACCTGAAGACTTCGGCGCAATTTTTACGTCAAGGACAGTGTATAGGTATCCATGCAGGAGAGGAACAAATCAACGCTGGGAAAAGTCTCCAAACAGGCAGGAAATACAATGCTATGAATGCGGGCAATATGGCCACATTAGAAGACAGTGTTACAACAGGGGCGCTCAGGGGCATAGATAAAACGAGTGTACAAGCAAGCAGTTTGAAGAAACAGATCGAGATTTAAGGAAGGGAAATAAACAGAACCGTACTGACATCATCTGCAGTGTCGTTGGAATACAGTCAGAGGGGCAGTTAAAGAAATGTCCATCGCTGGTATGAGAACTTTTTGTTGAAACAATTAGGGATACAGTGGCTACAACTGCATCTGTAAAACATTTATATGTTCAGCCAGAAGAATACACTGGCAAAAAGGGACGAGTGGAAATGTTGGTGTGTATTGTTTTGAACGGGGGACTGTGTGCGATGAACGCTTGAGGAGTGACTGGGCTGTTACTGTTGTTGGTATTGTCAGAGCTACTGGTTTGTTGTTACGTTGTTTCTGTTATGTAGTAATTTAGTGGTTTAATGTATTGAAGTTGTTTTCTATTGATACAACTTGAGTTGACACGATCCCACAGTCACCACACATCACATAGGCCTATCACAGTATCACATATCCATATCACTTATCCGTATCACTTACTTGAATCACATACCCGTATCACTTACCACTATCACTTACTTGAATAACATACCCGTATCACATACCTGTATTACTTACCCGTATCACTTACTTGTATCACATACCCGTGTTACTTAACCATATCACTTTATCGTATCACTTACCCGTATCACTTACTTGTACCACCTACTTGAATCAATACTCGTATCACTTAACCATATCACTTTATCGTATCACATACCCGTATCACTTACCCGTACCACCTACTTGAATCACATACCCGTATTACTTAACCATGTCACTTTATCGTATCACTTACCCATATCACTTAACCATATCACATACCCATAGCACTTACCCGTAACACTCACCCGTAACACTCACCCGTATCACTTACCCGTATAACTTACCCATAATGTAGTTGGCCTTATACGCTGGTAAATTGAACATACACTCCATGTACTTGGGGGTGTACGACCCAACAGCACTGACGGTGAACATGATAAAACATGAAGAGATGACCGAGCAGGTGTAGATTGGGTTGCCACACAGCCTGGCAAGGACGGACAGGAAACCTAAGGAGTGCAAGACCAAGAAATAAGTAGACATCTATTCCGTGGGTAGGATGTCCTAGAAGAAGTCTTAAAAGAAATCTTAAAGTTTCAAAATAAGTTTTTCGATGAAGTATTTGAAGAAGATCTTTAAAAAAAAGTAATAGAAGAATATTTGGAAGTAATAAAAGAAGTCTACGAAATCATGGTAAAAGATTTAGAAGAATTCTGAAGTCTTAGCAGAAGTCTATGAAGAATTCTTAGTTTAGAAGAAAATTTAGAAGTATTAGAAGAAGTTTTAGAATTTGTCTTAGAAAAAGTTTTAGAAGAACTCTTAGAAGAAGTTTTAGATGAAGTTCTAGAAGAAATTTTAGAAGATGTCTTAGAAAATGTCAAAGAAGTAGTTTTAGATTTTTTTTTTTAGAAGAAGTCTTAGAAGTAGTTTTAGAATTCTTAGAAAATGTTTTAGAAGAAGTTTTAGAAGAAGTCTTAGAAGAAATCGTACAAGATGTCTTCGAAAAAATCATAGAAGTTATAAAAAATGTTATAGAAGAGGTCCTAGTTGAATTCTTAGAAGAATGTTTTAGAATTCTTAGAAGAAGTTTTAGAAGAGTTCTTAGAAGGTCTAATTAAAAGTAGATTGAGAGAAGACGTCTGAGATTTAAAAGCAGTCTTTGAAATCTTAGAAGAAGATTTAGTCTAAGAAGTCAAAAAAGAGGTCTTAGAAGAATTCCTTGAAGTAATCATTAGAAGAAGTGCTAAAAGTCTTAGAAGAGGTGATATAAGAAGATTTAGAAAAAGTCATGTATAATGGCGGTCATTAACTTTTCATTGATTTGTCCCAGTTGCGATGTGGCATGCAAATACCTGACCTCACACACATTCTAGAATGCATAGAGGCTACAAATTAAAATGGGGGGGGGGGGTGATAATCCCCATCCACTCACCTTTGAGTTCGCGTATCAATGAACTCACGTTGAACCTTGTCTGCACGTACTGCTCTCCAGTTCCGTTAGTTTGTTTCACCGCGACGCTAGACGCGATGTGTTTCGTGTGAGCGTCGCCCAAACCTAAGTGATTGACGTCATTGTCACTAACATAAAAAAAACACACACAGAAAGATATTTAGCCTATAAGAAAAAATAAGAATAGCGAGGGGAAACAACAACCATTTTTTTGTTAATTCTTAGCCGTGCACTATTTTTATTTAAGGGAAGCAACCTGTAAAAAAAAAAACATTATTTTATATAACTTTCCAAAATTTAAAACAAGACATAAACCTTATTCCAAATTAGTTCTTTTTTGTTTTGTTGAATTAATCTCATTTATAGGAAATGTGTGGGGGCACGGTAGCCGAGCGGCAGTGCGTTCGACTGGCGATCCGAGGGTCCTGGGTTCAAATCCTGGTGAAGCCGGGATTTTTTCCCAGGACTTGAGGGTGTCCCTGAGTCTACCCAGCTCTGATGGGTACCTGACATTAGTTGGGGTAAAGTAAAGGCGGCTGGGCATTGTGCTGGCCCCACATCCCCTAGTATGCCGTGGCCACTGAAACTGGTGAACGCTGCTTCACCGGCCCTATGATCACTTTGGTCCGAAGGGTACTTTACTTTTATAGGAAATGTGTAATCTAAATTAGGCCTACTAATTAGGCATCAATAAATGTAACAGCTTTAGTAAAGTCACAAAATTTGGAAAAACTTCAGGAACAAAAGCTTTAATTAAAAGAAAATTACCATTAACGTATTTAGCATTAGAATTTAACTTGGAAGTACCACAAAATATTCTCATAAAAGGGACATAAAGCTAACCGCGTCTTTTTAATTTGTGTGTAAGGACATTAACTAAAATTCTCAGTCTTCCAAGTGGCATCTGAGCATGGAATGGGTTAGCCTAAACATGTAAGAAGAACCTGAAAGATTAGCATTGTTTAAAATTACCTACGCAATATTATTTTTTTGTTAGACAAAGCGACTGCAGGTTATAATATAGAAAGGCATTCGACATAACTGTATCTTAAAGTAAGCCACGACAGATCTCTAAGCACTTATGAAATGCCATTGTTTTGGCATTGTTGTCCAAGTTCTCATCATCACACCACACCTCCATTCTGACCCTCTGTAACCTTAAATAGGTTTTCTGAAAGCAGGTTTAATGTGTGGCTTCGTTAGTCCACACACACACATAGACACATGCAGACACACACACAGACACATGCAAACACATAGATGCAGTCTGAAACACACACAGCAAGTAAACGAATGTGCCGCGACCTTACCTCTTGCTGACGGTTTCAATATCGACAGGTGTCTCTCTACGGCGCTGAGGCAGCTTACGGGGGAACCAGAAGAGCGGTATGGAAATGACGACAGAGAGAAGTCCGAACACGACAAAGCCCAACCACCAGGCTCCGATCCACTTTGGGTGTTTGGGTGTCAGGTTAGTGGCTACATGAAACAAGGGCATTTAGTAAGGCTAATCATGATATCATATTGGAAAGCGAGCGGTAATAGACAAGTATACAGAAAGACACACTGACAGATAGAGAAAGGCTAGATAGTTAGAGAAGCAGATAGAAGGTGTAAAAAAAAACAGATGGATTTAGTGAGAATAAGAAATAGATAGAAAGAAAAATAGATACAAGGAGGGGCATAAAGACAAGAAGACAGAAATATAGAACAACAACCTTACAGGCAGACAAAGAGACACTAAGAGAGTCAGACTTAGAAAGAAAGAAAGAAGGAAAGAAAGACGGACTGCACAAAGGTAACCAGACAGGAAGACAGACAGACTTAGAATGAAAGAAAGGCAGAAAGACGGACTGCACAAAGGCAGCCTGACAGGAAGACAGACAGACTTAGAATGAAAGAAAGGCAGAAAGACGGACTGCACAAAGGCAGCCTGACAGGAAGACAGACATACTTAGAATGAAAGAAAGGCAGAAAGACGGACTGCACAAGGCGGCTACACAGGAAGACAGACAGACTTAGAATGAAAGAAAGGCAGAAAGACGGACTGCACAAGGCGGCTACACAGGAAGACAGACAGACTTAGAATGAAAGAAAGGCAGAAAGACGGACTGCACAAAGGCAGCCTGACAGGAAGACAGACATACTTAGAATGAAAGAAAGGCAGAAAGACGGACTGCACAAGGCGGCTACACAGGAAGACAGACAGACTTAGAATGAAAGAAAGGCAGAAAGACGGACTGCACAAGGCGGCTACACAGGAAGACAGACAGACTTAGAATGAAAGAAAGGCAGAAAGACGGACTGCACAAGGCGGCTACACAGGAAGACAGACAGACTTAGAATGAAAGAAAGGCAGAAAGACGGACTGCACAAGGCGGCTACACAGGAAGACAGACAGACTTAGAATGAAAGAAAGGCAGAAAGACGGACTGCACAAAGGCAGCCTGACAGAAAGACAAGACAAAAAGAAAGAAGGACAGATAGAAAGACACAAGATAAAGACACACAAAGTCAAGAAAACAGACGGAGGGAGTATTGACAAACAGACTTGTAGAGAGATAGAGTCATTAAGACAGAAAACTCACTCACCTTGAAGCGTCACATACATTCTACTAAAAATTGCCCCCAATGTGTAGGCCGTGGCAGGTCCCAGTATTACAAATGTAACAATAATCCCTGCAGAGAAAATACTTTAGACTTTAACACCAAACAATCAAACCTTTTTTTTTATAAATAGTAAAATAATAATAATAGTTATTTGCAATGCTTAAAACCTAATTAAATTACTGAAATCTTTTTAATGTTCGGAATCCCGGACGCCACACCAATTTCTATATTACGTATTTATATAATTTGATTTACTATTTAGTTTGCTCGATGATTCACAACGTAATATACAAAAATAGTATCTTGAAAACAAACCCGAATTTAGTAATTCAAATGATTGACAAATACAAACTGAACAAAAAAGATACTGCGGAATTCAAGGGTTAAGATACCATAAAATACAACTTAATGATTCAAAACTTCGAAGATAATGAAATGTTAAAAAATAAGAGCAAAAAAAATTCAATAAATAAAACTGTATTTTATGATTTATTAGGCTAGTGTTAATTGTTTAAATTACTTATACCAAAAAATGTCGTTGTTTTTTTTAAATATTTATTTCGTCTAGGGCAACTCGGGTCATAATCCGGCCCTTGTTGTACTTACCCATATACAGTCCAGTATTCGTCTGTTTCGTGTTGTTGTCAACATAAGTCACCGCCAGGGCCGCCCTCGGGGCTTTCCCGACACCTTGGAGCATCATCCCAATAACGATGATGACCAAAGACACCCAGGCCACGTGCTCGGACATCTGCGAGCTCGATATCCGGAAGCTCGAGTCGCATGACGCCGAAGTGATGTTGTTGACGTCACACAGGTCCTCGAACACCGACGATAGTACTAGCGTAATATTGGCTGTGGTTATCGTGGAGGATTCCGGATCAACCCGAGCACCGAAAATGAAGTGAGGCAAAGAACACGCCAATCCTGATATTCCAAATGTTATAGTAGCTATTCCTGTAGAAAATATATTTATAATCATCATTATTAACTTCACCTAAGCTTACTGCATTTTTATATCCATCCGCTTTATATATTTAATTTATATAGCTCAGTGTTTATATTATTTTTACAAAAACGGTAACTCTGGTATAATTTGGTTCATTTCCAGACGATGTCTTGAATTTAATAATTATGTATACGAATTTTAATATTTTTAAAGTTGACATTTAATGTGTGTTTTAGTCAATAAAGTAACAACATAGTTGTGTAGACTGCTGCGATGGTAATCTCAGTTACAACCTAAATTAATTATGATTAGTTATGATTTGGTCTATGAAGCAGCGTTCACAAGTATCCGTCACCACACCATGATAGTTGATTGTGTGGCAGTACAATGCCAAGCAGCCTTTTCTTTGCCCCCCCCCCCCCCACACAAATATCCGTCGGAGCTGCGTAGACTCAGGGACACACACCCTTAGCATTCATCGGGATTCGAACCCGAGAACTTCGGTACCCTTGCCGAATCGCGCTGGGCCAGCATGTTCCATTCTAATCACAATATGGAGTCATATTTTAATTATAGCCTACATTACTCTAAATGTTTTGATAAACTACTAGCTAAATTGCCCGGAGCTGCCCGGTGAAACATAGTACAGACTTGTAGCTACAGATACACATTTAAGAAACTACAATGAACAGAAAGCTATAATATTTAAAAAAAAAATAGAATTATTATTTATTTACTGTAAACATTTAAGAAAGTAATTTAAAATAAATATTGTAATCAAGTTTTAAAAAGCGTGCCTTTTTCCATTTAACAAAAAGTTATGACTTGCCCCGGGCTGAGAACACCCTTCTCCTGCATGCATCTAAAATATAATTATTCGAATTTACTTACTGAAAACATATTAGGAAAGCTTTAAATCCTGAAATTCTTTACAATCTTAGAAAAAAAAACTAATTTTTATGGAAATTTAAAAAAAAAGAAGGAAAAAAACGTTTTAGTAGAGAATCGAAACCAGGTGAACCGCATGGATACGCAATCCACTCACTAGGACAAACACATGACGGAAGCGAAATTCCAAAAGAAAACTATGAGACAATAAGTTCACGTGTCTTTAAATTAACCAAGTAAAAGTAATTATTTGTATCTACTCGTGTATGTTTTGTTTTTATATAATGCATTAAATAAGCTTTTGCGGTTAATGCATCGAATATTCACCTTCTATGGTCTCCCCTTACTTCATGATTATTGTTAGGCATTAATTGTTAAGATTAGATGAGTTACGGTAATATCTTTAACAAATACATTTTCCAAGAAATTCAGAAAAATAAATGATAAAGTTTCTATTTTAACTTTGCTTTTAGAAGAGTCACTCAATTAAAACCCTATTCGTGCATGGACATTTTTATTGCAAAACAGTCCAAAAGTAATATAAAATATACTAATACAATGAGAGAGAAAGCTGACCGAGTGTTCTTGGGATGTGAAGTCTGGTGGAGGAGTAGCTGACGAACAAGACACACATCAAAAATCCGATGTCATTAGCCGCCATAATGAGTCCAGTTTGTTTGGAGGTAAAGCCAAATTGTCTCTCCAGTGTAGTCACCTGAGAAATATGTCAGAGATTTTGATTTAACAACTAACAACACAAATTCATAATACATTATGAATTTCTTTTAAAGGTTTTACATTGTTTTACATTGTTCTCCAAAATAAGGTAACACTAAAATAATAATAATAGTTATTTTCTTAGAGTGCTTCTAGCAATGATATAATATTTAGCATGCTCAATGCGATCTTGGTGTGAATTATAACACATCAGGAATACATTCAAAATACGAAGATGCAATAATCTTCTTTAAAGAAGGAATAACTGTACAAATATAGGCTAATGTTATGGTAAACGGTATTCAATATCTAGCCTCTATACCTCTGGTCATGTTCTTATTTTATTAATCTACGATACTAAGCTATTAGGCCATATTAGTTTATTGACATTTTGTTGTATTATTATCTCCATGTCATGACTGTAGACTAGACGATTAGACGATGGAAGTAGGGATGCGGATGCTCTGCCTCGATACCATTTTCAGAAAAGTAAGGCCCTTAAAAAGAAGAAGTGTCTTTTCAAGAATATTGTGGCGCCTGTTTAAAAATTAATTGTGTTCTTTCATTTAAAAACAGTGAGTCATTTCCAAGAAGAGAGATTTTTTTTAGATCTTTTCACACACAAAGAAATAGAGACTTTTCATTAAAAAATGGGCTTTTTAAAAAAGGGGGACCTTTTTTTAAGTTAGAAAGTAATAGGCTTTCTTTAAGACCAAGAAGTGGGGCATTTTAAATAATAATTAGCGTTAGCTACACACAAAAAACAGATTGGGGCATTTAAAAACAAAACGAGGCGTCTTGTTAAAATAAAATATTAAAGTTTTTTTTTATAATAAAAAATGGTTCTTTTCAAGAATAAAAAGTAGATGTCTTTTAAAGAAAATAAGTGGGGCCTTTTCACCTGAAAAAAAAATTTTGTTAACCTTTTTAAGTTTAAAAAGTAAGACCTGATTAATAAAAACTTATCGTGAAATAGATACACCCATGCACTGGTCCGTTTAATCACCGAAAGGTAACAACTTACATCAATGCCACCACCTCAGCCTCCACAACTACCACTTCACCACAAAAACAAAACGAATCATCATTTGGCATTTCCCTCCAAGCCATCATACACTTTCCGAAAGAAAGCATTACCAAACGTGTGTCACGTCAAAGGGGAAAGAATTCTGTTCTCACATCTTCTCTGTATAAAAGGTCCCTGCTGGAGAAAATGGAGAAGATACTGACAGGATAGACTCCAACCAAGAGCAAAGGTAAAGCTGTTAGCTCATTCAGAAAGCACATTTCTTAATCCCAGAGCCAGTGCCAGGAAGAGGATACACAGTGCCTGTATTGTGTTGAGCTGTACTCTGAGAGTGCAGAAAGCTGGGTAGCCTGTCAAGGTGACTGTAACATGTGGGCACAGTACAGCTGCGCAGGTCTGGATGAAAGAAACAAGGCCCCAGTTTTCGTTTGTGAACTCAGCGACGACTGACATTTGATTGAGCATACCCTCAGCGTATGTCTCGTTTTACCCCAGGCATGTGGCAAAATGGGAAAATACGGTTAGCCCAAAAAATCATTTGTGTTTCTTTTGAAACAAACAAATCTCATCTTTTTTTGTTGTAACATTGTTGTCCACCACTTGCGTGTTCAGTACGCAGAATGTCGTTTACATGTCAATAATAGCTTTGATACGACAGGTTTTTTTTCCTTAAGTATCTCTTTTTACCCCAGGTTCCCCTACTTAATCTTCAGCCCTCGAGTGTTCCTATAGACATCTCCAAATCTGTAGGGAAATTTATGTCGGGTTGATTGTTAATTATAAAAGAAGAAAATTTGAGTGGGTCACAAAGTAAGTAAGTAAACAAAGGTATCCCATCGAACCAAAGTGATCCCTGGGGCAGATGAAGCAGCGTTCACCACTTTTTGTGGCCACGGCATACTAAGAGATTGTGTGGCCAGCACAATGCCCAGGGCCGGATTTACCTATAAGCTAGACAAGCTATAGCTTAGGGCCCCCACTGATTTGGGGGCCCCCCAAAAAAATTGTCCGAGTGAGCAATTGTCATAATATACTTAAATATACTGCAGCATTATTTGTCCCAATGCCGCACGTCCGGAACAACCCATACTCTTCACCCAATTGTTTTCAAAAAGATTTAAAATAAGATAAAATTTTGTAGTTTTAAAAATAATGTGTTTTAGTTTTTTCTATTTAGCGTTTGTTTTCGATAGTGGATACCGATATATCTATTATCGATAGCACTTGACATCTCTAAGTTTCTACCAGTGGCGTATTTAGGCATGTTCCACATGTTCCATTGGAACAGGGGCCCCCACACATCACAAAAAGAATTTTTTTAGTAACATCCCCATTCTTTCGTTGAAAATTTAATATAAAATTCATTTATTCCCTTACAATTTTAAGCGCTCCAGTCCAACAAAGGCCCCCACAATCCTGGTTTCTACTATTTAGCTTGTTTAACCTGAATGGCCCCCTTTTTAAAAAGAAGAACAAAGATGTTAAGGCCTACAAAACTAAAAAAATACTTTTAAATGCTGCCATTGACCTAAATAATTGACTATGTTTCGTTTTAGGCCTATGACTTTGATTAATTAAAAAGGCAGCATTTTTCGTAAATATTTTCAACAAGACTAAACTTTTTCATTGCCAAAATGACAACGATTATAATTGGTATTGATTTCTTCATAGTCATAGTATTTTCGCGAATGCAACTGAATTAACATTGTGACTGTATATTCGATTACATTAAGGCAAAATCACATTTAACGGCTTAAGTATAAAGATTATTTAAGAACTACAGGGTACTTCAGTCTCTTTGTAGATTCCACTCCAGACCGGCCCCATATTGATCAGCCCACTGTTATTCAAATTATTGTGAGGTATGTTTCACCAGATGATGGGGTCCCTATTGAACGTTTTCTAACTTTCCCTGAGATAGGTTGCCACACAGGGGAAAGTATGTTTAAGATGGTGCACAACTACATTACAAGTGAATGCAAAAAATATTTAAGTAAGTGTCGAGGCCAGTCATATGATAATGATGCCAATATGTCTGGCAAATACAAGGGAATGCAAGAAATAATATTGAAGATTAACAAGTATGCTATGTATATTCAATGTTTTGGTCAATCCCTGAATCTTGTTGGTAGAACAGCAATAAACTTTTGGGGAATTTTTCAAGAAATATATTTATTTTTTCATCATCTACACATAGATGGGCAGTACTGTTGTCATTCTTCAAAGATGATTCAAAATTTCCAAAGTCTTTGTCAAAGACTAGATGGGAAGCACATTCAATGGCCACAAGTGCAATAAGCTTACTTGATAGTTATGATGAAATAATTGCTGCATTACAGAGAAAGGCGAAACAAGAAATCAAGCCATAAACATTTTGAATAAAATGGAGGAGTTTGAATGTATGGTAATGTTATATTTGTGGAGTTACTTGCTGGATGAATTTCACAAGACTAGTCAATCAGTGCAAGACCCCCAAATTAGTCTAGAAATATGTAGGAAATTATACGCTTCACTTGCGGATTTTGTTAAAGGTTCCAGGGATATGTTTGATCATTTTTAAAAGAAAAGCAAAGGAAAAATTGTCTGATGTTGATTACAAGAAAAGCAGATATAGAAGAAGGCGTAACAACGATGATGAAGATGATGATTTAGAGAACCTTGAGCCAAGAGACAAGTTCAGAATCAAAATATTTATACCAGTAATGGATGCATTAGAGTCAAGTCGGGCACAGAGGGCCTCAGTATACAATGATGCTGCGAAAAATGTTTCATTCTTAAACAAATTAGAAGCTACGGAAGAAGAGATTCGTGAAGGAATTAGTGCTTTATGCCAAACATACCCTGAAGATGTGGAAATGAATCTTGTTGGAGAAGTCAAGAATTTTCATCAATATGTTAGACATAGTCAAGCCTATGGTTCAGGGTAATATTTATTGATCGTGTCCAATCAGCATTCCCTAATGTAGAAGCGATTTTAAGTGTTTCTTAGTATGATGGTTGCAAATTGCTCTGGAGAAAGATCTTTTTCTCACTTTAAGACGACAAAAAATGAATTTAGAACAACAATGACTCAAGATAAATTATGTTCCCTCAGTCTCATGTGCATAGAAAGTGACAAACTACGCAGTTTATCATTTGATGATGTCATCAGTGACTTTGCTCTGGCAAAAGCAAGAAAGAAAATATTTTAGATAATAAGTCTTTGTAAATTATTCCTGTTAAAAGAATTTTTGTTTCTTTTTACCAGAGTTTGCATTTTAAGTTTGTTATGAATGAATAAAAATTAAAAAAAAATAAAAAATTTATTATTTCACTAACTAGGCTATAGGCAATACTTCTTAATTGTATTTCATTTTAACCCTCTATGTATCCGAAAATCATATTTTGCACTAACATATAATTCTGGACTAATAAAGGGCCCCATATCTCAAATAGCTTAGGGCCCCATCAAGTCTAAATCCGGCCCTGACAATGCCCATCCGCCTTTACTTTACCCCAACTAAAATCAGGTATCCATCAATGCTGGGTAGACTCAAGGAAACCTTGTAATAGTAAACATTAATAGTATTTAAAGAAACAGGGTCACGAAAAAGAAAGTTTTGGAAATGCTGCCTTAAAGTTTAAGAGGTTCATTACTTCCCCAGGCCCTGCACTGACCTGTGAGTTCACATACGAGGACAGCGTTGACGTCAGAAGGGCAGACAAGCTGTAGAAGGCCGTGAAGCACCACATGTTGGCGCAGGGCTGCATGACGCTGGGCCGCACCGACAGTATCCCGCAGTGGGTGTCGCTAGCTGTGTCGTCGGATGCGTCGTCCCGTTTCTCGTAGGTCACGGCGGGGTCCGGCTTGTAGCCCCGTGATCCCATGGGGTCTGTCTGTAAGGGACCTCCGTATGATGCTTGGGGGGGGCTGTTTGTTGGGAGAAGGATGTCTGTGGACGGATGTCTGTGGACGGCTGTCTGTGGAACTGCTGGATGTATGTCAATGACGGCCGTATGCAGTGTGCCTGTGTGTAGTGTACGACT
Source organism: Anisus vortex (assembly GCA_949126835.1). Taxonomy (NCBI): domain Eukaryota; kingdom Metazoa; phylum Mollusca; class Gastropoda; family Planorbidae; genus Anisus; species Anisus vortex. The sequence goes on along the minus strand of OX421505.1, from coordinate 5,396,760 downwards.
GTGTGTTGGAGACTGCTGTATGATGGACCTGTATTGCTGGCTTTTTTCTTTACCTGTAAAATATCATGTATTTTATGCAACACAAATACTTTCCGTGCAGCCCCTAAACACTGTGAGAAAAATATTGCGTTTAAGCAGCATAGATGCTAAATATAGATAACTAATTAAATTGTATTATATTTTAAGTAATAGGATAAATTTTAATAAACTAATGCCGGTACTAAAAACTTTTTTCTTCAAATGTATTTAAAAAGACAATATCTTTACTTATCTCTTTACTTGATCTATACAAAGCTTATCTTAGAGTGATAAAAAAAACTATAATATAAAACCGTGAAATAATTAGGTACATAAATATATAAGTGGGTGAAGCATGAGTGGGACGGCTGGTTGGTTGGTAAGATAGTTAATGGATGGGTGAATAGATAGATGGATTGCTTGACAGATGAATGAATAAATAGATTGTTAGATTGATGGATGAGTAAATGGGTGTCTGGATGTATGTATGCGTGTGTGGCTGTTTATGAATGTGTTATTGCATCACTGGATGTATGTATGTATGCGTGCGTGGATGTTTATGAATGTGTTATTGCATCATTGAATGTATTGGTGGGTTTATCGATTAGTGGAAAGATGGGAATAGGCACAGAAAACAGAGACGAGTGATAATAATTGTTCTCTCTATCAACAGTGCTTTTTGTTTGTTTACCCAGATGCAATATTAACACTAAACAAAACAATAAGAAAAATTAGGATACATGTATGGATGATTATTGGAGAATGGATATATGGATGTACAGAAACAGACGATAATTGTGGCTTTTTTCGATTTAACCCTAACATGCTTAAATAAATAATAATTAAAATATCATGTCACCTACCTGTACGAATTTCCAAAGATTTAAGAAACTACAATTATTTATCCGTTCGATTACTTCACACTGGTTAAATAAGGCATAAATAAGTCCATGAGTCCTGAATAAATTAGCATTTGATAACAGCTGAATGTGGAAACAACACTTAAGTATAATGGACGGCTAGTTGTATTCATGTTTTGGGTTCCTGATACGAAACCTTTATCTCATAGTTTTATTAAACTTAATTGGACATACACAAACACACAAATGCACACACTCTGTTTATATTATATTTAAATTATTTGAGAAGCCTTATTTTATGTGCAAAGTTTTTCTAAGTGTGTCGAATGAATTGGGTTTTCATTGTTAAACAATGTTTTTGTTATGCACACCGTGACAGAGGGAACAATGTGACAGTCCGCTGTCTGGCCACTTCTGTGCTTTATCTAAAGAACAGCTAGAGCCGTGTTAACTTTGACCTGTTGTCCGGAATCACACCTAAAGTAGGCCTACTACTATCCTGGTCATATACATAGAGATAGATAATAGATTTAAAAAATAGAAAGGTACAGATAGATAGATAGAGATTGATAGATATAGATGTATCGATCCAGCGATAAATACACAGATACATAGAGATATTTCGATACATATTTAGACGAAGAGAAAGATGATAGATAGATAAAAATGACGAATGGTTTGATATATATATATATATATATATATATATATATATATATATATATATATAAAGATAGATAGATATACAGATAGAGATGGATAGATAAATATAGTTAGATAGATCCAGTGATATATATATTGATGAATAAAAATATTAAGAAAGCTTTTCAGTTAATTAGATAGATGTAGTTATCATCTTAGATAGATGGATAGATATATAGATAAATCCATAGATACATAGATGCACATGGATAGTAAGAAATATATTTAGATATATAGACAGAAATATAGATCGATAACTGGACAGTTAGATATGGATATATATATAGATAGATAGATATAGATCCGGAGTTGCATTTATATATTTAGATACATATTTAGCTAGATGAATGATAGATAGATAGAGACGAATAGATAGATAGAGAGATTGATAGATTGACAGACAGACAGGCAGACAGACAGATAGACAGAAAGACAGTAAGATAGATAGATAGATAGATAGATAGATAGATAGATAGATAGATCGATAGATCGATAGATCGATAGATCGATAGATAGATAGATATATAGATTGATAGATAGATAGATAGATAGATAGATAGATAGATAGATAGATAGAGAGATAGATAGAGAGATAAGGGAGATCCCGAAAAAAGTAATCCTAAATCCAGCAGGCACACCACGTCGAATCGACCGGGACAAAAACGTGGTTTCCACGGTTTTACCCCATTGTTACGAATGTCGGTTAAAGATGAATGACTGTCCAGGGCATTGACCTCTTAATAAGTGAGTATTGGATGCTAGGGGAAACCAAGGGTTGACCTTACATTCCTTAGTGCAATAAATAAGTCGTTCAACCCCTTCGAAATTGAAGGTTAGATTCTGGCTGTTTGCCAGATCGATTGCCTCGATGAACTTGCTCCTGTTATCACAGAAATAATGAATACCTCATTGACTACCGGCATACTACCACAGTCTTTCAAGCATGCGCTTGTCAAGCCCCTTTTAAAAAAGTCCAATTTGGATGCCGAGTGCCTAAAGAATTACCGGCCAGTTTCCAACTTACCATTCCTATCAAAGATCCTGGAGCATGGCGTCGGCTTATTTCGTTATATCTACACGCGGAGGCCGGCATTCTTTGTTGACCTCAATGAATGTCCAATAGTTACACTGCAGAACCCGAGGTGTAAATACTTGAGGGGTAATGGGAGACCCGGGGATAATATAAACAATATTATTGTTTATTGACCCATATGCCTGAGGCAGAAGTCAAACCTCCCACTCGGTTACGGAGCCAGACAATTCATTGTTCATTTTCGATCAACGGAATTCACATGACCTTGCCGTATGTGGCGTATGTAGGCATGTTCCATTGGAACAGGGGCCCCCACAAAAAAAGGGCCCCCACACATCACAAAAATAATTTTGTTAGTCACATCCCCATTGTTTCGTTGAGAATGTAAAATAAAATTCCTTTAATCCCCTACAATTTCAAGCGGTCCAGTCCAACCAAGCTAAACGCAACATACAATTTATGATTTTACAGAATGTAACATGAATTTACGGCACTTTTCTTAGTTATGTGGAAGGCAGGGCGAGACCACGAGGTGCCCCTATATAAATTAGGGAACAGGGCTCCCAACAATCCTAATTACGGCCCTGGCCTTGTCTTAGATCCCCCCCCCCAAGACATTCTAATAACTGGTAGTGCACAAACAAAAGGCTGGTAATCCCACATTGACTAACAGAAGAACTCCATATGTCAGTGCATTCTAGAACTTCAGTAGACTGTTTCTACATATTCTGTAAGCTACTAATGATGTTTAGAAGCCTCTTTGTGATATAAAAACTTTGATTTAATTTTTTTATTATCGCATTATCTATTTATATTCTACTATTAGGCCTATAATTTACAGGCGTGCCTCCTAATAAAAAAAAAACATTGCTTCCTAAGTTTATCAATGGTTTTATTTCAATGTCTTTCGTTTTTAGAAGTTTTTTAAATATTTTTTTAATGAGAATGTCTGTTGTTCCTGGCTAGTTCATATGCCAAAATGCCACTTTGGAAGAGACTTTATACGAGTGTATCCTTGTATATTATAAATTGGGTCCTACGTTCATCCGTTTTCCAAATCTAGTCTTGCATCTTTATTGATGTTATAAATGATGTTAAGCTACTGGTTTTTCTGGTTTGTTCAGGAGACCCATTCCATGCCCGAATGCCCCTCGGGAAGAAAGAGTACTGATATGCATTTGTTCTCGAATAAGGTATCAGGAAAGTGTTTTTGTCTTTATGTTTAACTGAGATTTGCAACAGGTTGTTATTGGGTTGTATTTCTAAATTAGAGTTTAATGCCTTATGTATTATTTTACTTTACTCTTTGCCCTTCTGTCCCCTAGTGTTTCTAGGTTTAGTGATTTGACTAATGGTGTTACTCTTGTTAATTGGGAATATTCGCTAGTTATGAACCTTGCAGCTCTTTTTGAATTTGTTCTAATTTTTTAATGTTTTCCTTAGTTAAAAGGTCTCATACAGATCCTGCATAATCTAGTATAGGCCTAACTAATGTGAGATAGAATTTTTAGTTTTATATTCTTATTACATTTGTAAAAAGTTCCTTTTTATGAATCCTAATGTTTTGTTTGATTTTTTTATTACTTCATAATATGAGGGTCCCATGTCCCAAGATAACTTATCATTTATTATTACTTCATATACTTAGCATTGTTCGTTTGACTTAGTTCTTTACCATGAATAAAGTAGTTTGTTATTATTTTTTTCTTTTTCTTGGATGCTGTCACAGGACGAACACTCTATAGCATATATCTTGTAAATTTAACAGAGGCTTCACTATATTTCAACTGCTTTAATGTGTGTTCAATTCAACCATGACAATAAGATCATCATTCGCACATCAGACATTACAAAGTCAGGTACCCGTCAGTTACATAGCCTCAGAGACTGCCACCAGGTCATAGAACAAATCCTAGTCTTTACCAGAACTAGAGTACAAGATCTTCTGTATGCCAGCCGAACGCGCTGCCGCTCGATTACCTTGCTCCTTCTTCATATTGACTATACAAACAATAATTCACTCTTTCGATATAAAAACGATACTTCATGCAGTAATATACAAACAATAGTCCACACAGTTAAATAGGCCATCAAACAATACTTCACACTGTGGATATACAAACAATAGTCCACACAGTTAAATAGGCCTTCAAACAATACTTCACACTGTGGATATACAAACAATAGTCCACACAGTTAAATAGGCCTTCAAACAATACTTTACACTGTGGATAATACAAACAATAGTCCACACAGTTAAATAGGCCTTCAAACAATACTTCACAGTGTGGATATACAAACAATAGTCCACACAGTTAAATAGGCCTTCAAACAATACTTCACACTGTGGATATACAAACAATAGTCCACACTGTGGATATACAAACAATAGTCCACACAGTTAAATAGGCCTTCAAACAATACTTCACACTGTGGATATACAAACAATACTTCACACTGTGAATATACAAACAATACTTCACACTGTGGATATACAAACAATACTTCACACTATGGATATACAAACAATACTTCACACTGTGGATATACAAACAAACTTCACACTGTGGATATACAAACAATACTTCACACTGTGGATATACAAACAATACTTCACTCTGTGGATATACAAACAATACTTCACCTTGTGGATATACAAACAATACTTCACACTGTGGATATACAAACACAGTGGTTATTAGACTAGTTCCACGTTTTGTAAAAAAAAATATTTTTACCTAATTGCCCAAAAGAATTTCGTCTATCCAGAATATAACTTAATAATGAACTTTTTAGAATATTCACAAAGGGGGATATTTCTCTATCCAAGTAGGCATAATATATTGTTTCAGCATATGAACGTCAGATTAGTAAAAATAGAATAACTTATTTACTTATATTCCTCTATTGTTGACAAAGTACAACTTATTTTTTTTTATTGCAACATAATTATTTTTATAATATTAATTTTGAATAATTTGGTGTAGGCCTATTTAGATTTAGTGTATAAAAAATTATATAGTTACGAATGGATTCTGGTAAAAATAATAAAAAGCGTAGGCCCTACAGCTCTTTCAAATTTAAATTTCCTTTACATTAAAAAAAAAACTGCAACCAAAAAAAGAAGATTTCTTGTATGTTTTAATTAACGAAATAATGTCTAGGTCCTATGATTATAAAAAAAAAAGTTCAATGGGCCGTATTGCTGCTGAGAGTTAACACCCTTGCCCCTTATACAAGTCAATATTTTATGACTGACTTGTAATTTCCACAATTTGTGTTTACTTTATGTAATGAATATGATTTTCTATGTAATAGCAAATAGTCACCTTTATAAACATATTTAAATGTTGCCTTAATTTACCAATAATTTACCTATGAACAGAATGTCCTGTTTATTTGACTTGTCATCATTTTGTTTAGGAACTGGACAAATCCGATCTGAAATGTTTAGTTTACATAGTAATAAATATTTTCTGATATTTTGTTCTATATAATTTCTAGGCTATAATAAAAATCATCATCATCATCCTGATCCAGAAGCCATCTGGGCACTTGCCCTTCGGCCTAAGGCCACGCTCCACCTCATTGGTGTGCCAAAAAGTGTCAGCTCCATAGTTGACGTCAAGACCAAAGGATCGCGTGTCTTGCGTGAAAGATGAACAGATGTGTGAGAAAATCTGTACAGGTGGATTAGATAGCTTATGTTAGCAATCAATTATATGTCCTTTTCCCGATTTCACAAGTCATAAAACGAGAATAGAGAAAAGTAAAGGATTTAATTTTGACTAAACAAGTGTAGAGGGGCCAAAGTAGATTCCCCCCCCCCCCCCACTTGACCGCTGATCATGTGAACAGACTCTTTAGGAAGCCTGTTCCCTCCCCCGCCAGGTAAAATTTATGAGCCGTCCACGGGCGTGACGTTATTAAAGGGCCGTTATAAAAGTCGGCTTCACTGCACCTCACCCCCCCCCCCTCCGGGAAACTTTATTGAACTTGTCGGAATAGTTATAAAGTACCGTAAAGAAACACTGACTGTGCTTTCTCCCCCCCCCCCCCACTCGTCGCTCTAAGCTACTTAATATTCAATGAGATTGTTATAGTGCAATTCCGCGTATATATTAAATAGTAATTCGCAATAATTCTACACATATTAGGTCAGATCCTTTCATACGAAAGGCTTTCAACAAGGCGGGGAGAGATGTTGCGTTTTGTGGTTCCTAACAAGATTAACGCCACATGAAATTAGGGAAGATTTCATATATAATCTACTCTGATAAAGATTAGTCTTCGCTTAGCCATCACCTGTATAAATTTGCTTACAAATATAGCCACTACAGAGTGAATGATTGAATGCACAAATCTACCTATCATTATCTCTACTTAATCACTTAATCATTTAGCTCTTACACATGTAACATATTGTCATGTATATTGTTTTTCCAAGAATTGGAACACGCAATGTTTATTCCTCTGTCTCTCTCTTTTCTTACTACACACAATATTAGGACGTTTAGTAGGAAAACTAAAGGTTCTAGGTAATGTTGGGATTCTGTGTTGATCTCAAATTCTCAGAGTCTGGGAACGACTCATTATTTAATAGGGGAAGTTCCTATCGTTTTTGTTATGAGTTTTGTAAAGATACCATGATTTTCACCCCTACTGGTAATGGGTCTATCCCTTGCACCACTCGGATAGTATTTAATGATTTGTTTTGTCTGAAAGACAGAGAGTTTCAAAATATGTTCCTTTGAGAACGTTTGTGTTTGCACTATTTTATTCTAACTGTACATAATAGATATATTGTATATATTGAACATACCACCTGAAATAAACTATCAACAACAGTTACACTGAAGCTTCCTTGTCAAATTACTATCCTATTGTGTTGAATACATTACTATAAGATTTATCTACTACCATAATGTACAAGAAAGGAAATGTTGGAATACAAATACTGAATTTGTGCCCAGGACTATAAGAAGAGTTCGTGTAATACTGAAACATAAATACTAATAATTAAAGTCTCCCCTAGGACTAACGAGAAATATCAGCAAGATCTACACAGCTCTGGCCACAAGGGGATTGTGGACGTAACAAAATTTGGTGGTCTCGCCCGGTATATTTGAGTTCTACTTTTCCTGACCTAGGATTGACAAGATTTGGTGGTCTCGTTCGGTAGATTTGAGTTCTACATTTCTTGATCTAGGATTGGAAAAAATTTGTTGATCTCGTCTGGAAAATTTGAGTTATATTTTTCCTGACCTATAAATATTTTGTGACATTAGTAGTACTGAGAGCGGCATATTTGTGTTTCGTTTTCTAGGACTGTGAAACTATTCTTTTTAAAAAAGAGGAGAGAACTGGTTTGCGTTTTTATTCCTTGGGAAGTGTGAAGATTCCACGAAGTGTTTAATATTATATTGTGCAAATTTCTGGACAAATCGTAAGTTGGAACTTTATATTTTATTATACAATATATACTCTACTATAACAAATATTTCGAACGCTATACTATGGCTTCGAATATATCAAGTGAGGAACTTAATGCCATGTCATTTGCTGAACTAAAAGAATTAGCTGAGTCCTTTGGGATTGAGGCAGGACAGGCAAGACCTAATCGTAATCGTTTGACCAAAGAAATTATGACATGTTTGAACGGGCAGAATGCCATGAACACTGGTAGTGTAGTTGAAGTGGGACAGAACGATATCAATGAAGGTTATGTAGCTCCCAGTGGGGGTGAGGTAATTGCCCACGGAGACGAGGTAAGAAATATGTCATCTAGATCATCAAACAATGATGAAGATGAAGGGTTGAGTGAAAACCTAAAATTCCAATTAGCTATGAAGAGAATGGAATTGGAAAGAATTAGGATTGAAAGCAGAGAAAGGATAGAGATGGCACGCATGAACAGACCTGACCATCGTAGGGACAGCAATGGTATGGATATTAGCGCAATGAAGCAACACTTGCCTATATTCAGAGAAGAAGATGTTCAAGATTTCTTTTTGCTTTTTGAGAGGATAGCTGTAGATTATCAGTTCCCTGATGATAAGATGGCTTTATTGTTAAGGTCAACTCTCAACAAAGGAAAAGCATTGGACGTAGTGTTGAGTTTAACACCCGAGGAAATAAATGACTATGAAGTAATCAAAGATAGGGTGCTAAAAAGTTATTCCCTGACACCAGAAAAATATAGAAAGCTATTTAGAGACAGAAAGAAGGCATATGATCAAACTCATGTAGACTTTTTGAGACAAAAGGAGAAAATGTTAGAACAGTGGCTAAGGTCACAGAATGTAAGTGAGTTTGATAAACTCAAGAACCTAATATTGTTTGAGGAATTCAATGATTGTATTCGAGTGGATATTAAAACCCACATCTCAGACCGAGGGTTTGAAGATGTGCATGAAGCTGCTAGATTGGCAGATAACTATGCCATAATTCACGCCAGCATAAAGCCATATTATGCTGACAAACCCAAAGTGCACAAACCAGAGCCCAAGGAGGCTAGTAAACCAAAAGAGACAAGTGAAAACAATAATAAGAACAGTGGTGTAAATAATAATAGTAACTTAGTTCATTTCAGGAAGCAGACAGATGTAAATAAAGCAAAGGTGGTATGTTTCAATTGCAAGAAAGAGGGCCACATGAAGAAAGATTGTTGGATCCTTACCAAGAAGCAAGGTGCTATTCTACACTGTGCCAGAGTGCAGAAAGATAGCAAGCAGACAGAAGAAGTGTGCAACACAGGGTCAAGAAACTCAAAAGAAATGCGGCCGGCATCGCCCATAGTTGTGGAGTCGATGGTTTTTGAGAACAGTCTATCTAAGGTAAAAGAGAATAGCTGTACTCAATCTATTATGCTTTCAGAAGGCCGTGAGGAACAGATGGTTCCTGAAGTCCCGGAAGAGGACGACCTATCCGATTTTCGACCCTTTGTCTACGAGGGGACAGTGTCGACAGAAGTCGATGTACTCAGCAAGAAGAAAATACAGATATTACGTGACACGGGTTCTGCTGTCAGCGTGATCCTGGAGGGCAGTGTGCCGTTAACGGATGCCACCAGTACCGGTGAGTCTGTTGTGCTGAGAGGTGCTAGTATGGAGGCTGTGGAAGCTCCACTGCACAGAATAAAACTCGAGTCGGATATTTTTACAGGTAACATCGTAGTGGGAGTGTGGCGCGCACTACCCGTCAAAGGCGTTTCCATGATATTAGGAAATGACATTATGGGCGGCAGAGTCACTGTCGAGCCCATGGTTAAAGTGTTGGAGACAAAGATGGCGGAGGACAAAAACCTACGTCCTGCCAATGAACGCCCAACATGTGCACTGACAAAAGCAATGCAGAAAAAGAAGTCGGTAAAGACTCCTGCTACGCCGTGTAGTGCAACGAAAGATGTGTTTGTCTGTTCTGAAGACACACATGCGAATGAAACAGTGATAACAGAAACACCTGACATCGATTTAAGTGCTACGTTCTTTGCTGAACTAACAACTGGTGATGCAACAGAGAACGATAACATTTTGTCACCAAAGCAGAAATTGGTGAAAGAACAATTTAATGACGAAGTAATAATGCAACTCAGAATGAAAGCTGTTGATGAAAAGACTGCAGATGCGATGGCGGAATGTTTCTACATGAAAGATGAAGTGTTGATGAGAAAGTCGAAACCGCTCAACTCAGGTACAAACGAGTGGGACAGTATTCACCAGATTGTAATACCTAAGTGCTATCGTCAAGATATACTGCGTATGCCGCATGATCTTCCTTTCGCTGGTCACATGGGAGTCCGAAAAACGCACCACCGTATCCTCCCTTACTTCTACTGGCCAGGACTGAGAAGAGATGTCGAACAATACTGCAAGACTTGCCACGTATGCCAAATGGTAGGACGTCCTAACCAACGAATTCCTGTCGCTCCACTCCAGCCGATACCAGCGTTCGACGAACCATTCAGTCATATACTCATTGATTGCGTGGGCCCGTTGCCGAAAACAAAAGCCGGTTTTCAATACTTGCTCACAGTCATGTGTTCATCCACTCGCTTCCCGGAAGCCATTCCGTTGCGGAACATAACAACAGTGAAGGTGGTAGACGCCCTAACAAATTTCTTCACACGTTATGGCCTACCGAAGACAGTACAGTCCGACCAGGGGACTAACTTTACTTCGAACATTTTCAAACAAGTCATGGAACAATTAGGGATAAGCCATAGGCTATCAAGTGCCTATCATCCTGAGAGCCAGGGAGCTCTGGAAAGGTTTCATCAGACATTAAAATCGATGCTTAAAAAGTACTGTTATGAAAACGAGAAAGACTGGGATAAGGGTGTGCCTTATGTACTGTTCGCTGCAAGGGAGGCCACTCAGGAATCCCTGGGGTTTAGCCCATTCGAACTTGTATATGGACACTCAGTCAGAGGTCCGTTGAAACTTCTACATGAAACTTGGCTAACGGACAGTGAACCGATTGGACTTTTGTCATATGTAGATAAATTTAAAAATAGGCTTTATCATGCTTTTAACCATGTGAAGATTCATTTTCCACAGATGCAGGAGCGTATGAGACAGAACTATGACCGTAAAGCTACAGCTAGAACTTTTGCACCAGGTGACAAAGTTCTTGTATTTCTACCTTTGCAAAATCAGCCTTTAAGTGCAAAGTTTAGTGGACCCTATGAGATAGAGTCAAAGCTTGGCGAGGTCAATTATTTGATAAAGACTCCTGACCGGAGACAAAAACAGAGGGTATGCCATATTAATTTACTTAAGCCCTATGTTTCCAGGGAAAAGAGTAAACCACGGGAGGTCCCCATGATTTCATTAGCTAGGGTCCCGACGGATTTATCTAGGATAGAATATAAGTTTGCAGAAAGTAAACTTAATAATACAGATGCCCTTAAGAGTTTAGATACAAGGCTAGAACATCCTCCGGTAGAAGATAAGGAGAAGATTATTGAGCTGGTACATGAAAATAAGTCAATGTTTACAAATGTTCCCAGTAGGACACATGTCATAGAGCACGATGTAGTGTTAACCGAGGGTGCCAGGTCTATTAAACAGCATCCATTTGACCCCATCAGACCTGAGCATATTAAATTAAATGTAAAGTATATGTTAGAAGATGACATAGGAGGAAAATGTGATAGCAAATGGTCTACACCCTGTGTGATGGTACCAAAAGCCGACCACACACTGCGGTTTTATAGAGACCTTGGGAAATTAAGTAATTTGACAAAGACCGACTGGTATCCCATTCCCCGTATCATCGACAAGTAGGGACAACGTCATAGCTGATACTCTATCTCGGGTGCTACATGATTGACTGAATAACCCTATACTTCTTTTTTCAGATCATCTCACTTATTCATTAAGAATGTGTCATGATAACCTATCATTCGTTTGAATTTTGATTATGGAATACCTATAGAATACTTGTATCATACAGAAGTCAAGTCTTTTGAAAGTATTAATAATTCTTATAATCATGTATAATATTGATGTTCTGATATATTTTAAATTCATTTGATTCAATTCATTTTATTATGGAAAAGAAATTCCATTTAAATTTTGATGCACTATGCAATAAATATATATGCATGTATTTACTTGATATGGATGGATGAAAGTTAATTGTCATTACATGCAATTAAGTGGGAAACTTTAAGCTAATTGATTTATTATCTTGTATTATTTTAGTTAATGAATGGAACTAAATAATAATATGTACAATTTTTATCTTAGAAAGAGATGTAATATCAATTGGTATAAATTAATAGATAATATTGGAAATCTATTGCTAAATTGTTATATCATGGTAATAGAATGGGAAAAACTAGTGGATATTCACTATGTTGTATAGGTTATATATATTCCATATATCCAGGAACGGAGGGAAACAAAGGTACCTAAAGGTGTACACTCATTCAACCCTGAACAAACTTTTATATTAAACTTTCAAATTTGCCAAAAACGCATAATAGTGGATTACATTTTAATATTGAGATTACTGTAGTAATCGTAACTAGAGCGTATTTTCTCCTCATATTTGAGAAAAGGGGAAGTATCATCATCTTAGGTATGAACCATGTTAATGTCAAGTTGACACTGTAATTTAAAGGGGAAGTAACCTATAGTTTGATTCGAGTTACGTATTACTTATATTTTGGTTTGTATATTAGAAGTAAACTGTTGAAAATTGACAGAGTTTGAGCAATTTTATATTTGTTTAAATAGATTAAGACTTTTTGCAAATTTTGGTGGAAATCCACACAACTGTACATAGTTAAAATAAGAATGACTAGAATATTTTTGAATTATTTGTACTTGTTGAGACATTAGTTAATATTAATACTAACGGGGAAATATTTGTCCATCACGTTATAATCACAATTACCATTGGGTAGTGACACTTTTTATAATTTAGTTGTGCCAGTGAGCTATGTTTGCTTAAATTGTCTTATAATCTTCCATTGATTGTTGGTTGTTAAAACGATAGTGTTAAGTACGAAAAATGTACCATGTTGAGTATTACTTGGGTAATTATGGTACATTATTTCTTTCATTGGGTGGGGGCGTGTCATGTATATTGTTTTTCCAAGAATTGGAACACGCAATGTTTATTCCTCTGTCTCTCTCTTTTCTTACTACACACAATATTAGGACGTTTAGTAGGAAAACTAAAGGTTCTAGGTAATGTTGGGATTCTGTGTTGATCTCAAATTCTCAGAGTCTGGGAACGACTCATTATTTAATAGGGGAAGTTCCTATCGTTTTTGTTATGAGTTTTGTAAAGATACCATGATTTTCACCCCTACTGGTAATGGGTCTATCCCTTGCACCACTCGGATAGTATTTAATGATTTGTTTTGTCTGAAAGACAGAGAGTTTCAAAATATGTTCCTTTGAGAACGTTTGTGTTTGCACTATTTTATTCTAACTGTACATAATAGATATATTGTATATATTGAACATACCACCTGAAATAAACTATCAACAACAGTTACACTGAAGCTTCCTTGTCAAATTACTATCCTATTGTGTTGAATACATTACTATAAGATTTATCTACTACCATAATGTACAAGAAAGGAAATGTTGGAATACAAATACTGAATTTGTGCCCAGGACTATAAGAAGAGTTCGTGTAATACTGAAACATAAATACTAATAATTAAAGTCTCCCCTAGGACTAACGAGAAATATCAGCAAGATCTACACAGCTCTGGCCACAAGGGGATTGTGGACGTAACAATATTTTATGTACATTTACATTGCGTATGCGTTGTCAGTATTCATTTTATGCTTATATCAATATTCTCATATGATTATTGCTATTACCGTTGCTAATACTATCATTTATTGTTATCATTTTTTATGCTTACATTACACTGGTGTATATCAGCTTGAGTGCTGTGGTGTTGCTTACCTCCCTGCCTCGAACACGTGGCGAGCAAGCCAAGGTCGAGCGTGATGCCATCCGGCCGGATCTGGGATCCTACCTTTGCCCCCCCCCCCCCCCCCCCACTTAAACCACCCCTCGCTCACATACAAAGGATTTAACATGTACATGAAAATAAGACTCTGGGACGATAGTTCCCCTGGTCAAAAGTCCTTTTTGACTCGTAATCCCAAACCGCCAGTGGTCAGCAAGAAAGGAATCTCTGAAACGGCCGCCAGGTACCCCCAGCCCCTCCCCACTACCCCGCTATTTGGTACTTCAAATGCCAATCAAATGCTGAAGTGAAGAGACATGTTGACCAATCAGATACGCTATCAACACGTCAATCTTACCACTGCCCCTCTTCCCTTACAATCACGTGAAGAGTTGTAACCTTCAAAAAATTGCCTTTTAACATGTAATGCAAGTTTTACAGGTAGGTCGGCGGTAGACGGCCTACGAGGAGGATCGCGCCCTTGAACGGCAGCCTCCGGCCCTAATTAGGTCTACTTACAGTCTCAGCCTACTGCTATCAATTGTGTTGGATTGTATCTGTTCAGCTAATGATTTTTTAGCCCATGACATTAATAATTGAATACGGACTTTCATGTGAATAAAATCTTCAGAGTTATGAATACGTCTTGCTAATTGATTGGTATTATACGTGTGTGTTATATCTAGTGACAGTGTCAAGTTATTTAACAGCTTCATCGCAGCCTAACAAATACGTATTAAACGAGCCAGAAACCTGTTTAAAAAATGTGTCTTAAAAATCACCTGGAAATCATTATCACTTCGGGACCAAAATACTCCTAGAATACCTGCCAAAATCACCCTCTCCATCACCCTGTGTACCTGCTGAGTTATCCAATAAGTCTGCACTGATAGCCTATGCTAATTAAGGGCTCTGTGACGCAGTAACTTAGACCAGCACGCAACAGCTTACATGGACAACGTATTATTCGTTTGTCATTAGAGTGGTATACATTTTGAATATAATATAAAAATAAATATATTACTTACTTTCCATGTTAATCAGTTAAAAATGTTTGTTTTAAGTTGTCTTAATATTTGCTTCAATCTAGTTGACAATAAGTGAAGCTATGACGTTATATAATATGTGATTCGTTCCCAGGATAAGAGACATAAGTGGGAAAAAACAATTTGTGTTTTTGTCAAGTGGGGGTATTTCTGGAGATTTTTTACAATTATTGTAATTACAAGTTTATCCATTTCTAAATGTGTTATAAGTTGTTGTTTTTTTCTACTAAAAAATAGTTTTATTAATTATTTTAATCAACATGTGTTTTATAGTTAATTACAATTTCATCAATTTAACTCATTTAATTTATTGTATTGGACAAAAAAAACTTGACAGTATCCCATAATATTATATAGCATAGAAAGGGGAGACTCTAGCTGATTGTTTTGTTATCACTATTTATTTATAGAAACCAATCAGAAAATATTTAAGCTTAAGTTTAAGATAAACGTTAAAATGTTTTTTCTCAAAACTCTAGGTTATGTCTAGCTAGTTGTAAGTGGCATAAAAAAATTAAATATTGACGTATAATAATAAATTTGGTATTAAAATAAGGCCCATCCAATGCTATACCCACGATATATACATCTTTAAATGTTGGAAAAACCACTTATATCTCATTTTGTGGGTACGGGTCACATATGATTGTCAACTAGGGAAATCCGTTAGCTATAAATATAAATAAAGAAAATGTTAATGAAAGGACCCGAATCCGAATGCCATAGGCCTATATCAGGGGTCGGCAACCTACGGAACACGTGTCAGATTTTTGCACGCAGAGCCATTTTCATTGGCACGCGAAGGACCCTCAAAAAAGCAATTATTTTCTGCGACAAATGAAGTGCTAGAGTAGGATACATTTTTGGCACGTAGAATGATTTAGAAATCCTACTTTGACACACTATAATCAAAAGGTTGCTGACACCTGCCCTATATTTTAATATCTTTTATTTTAAGAATTTTAAAAAGAGAAAAAAGCATTATGTCTTCCATTTCTCTCGTGTAATCTTTCTTTCTCTCTCTCTCCCCCTGTGTGCTTTTTGTGTCTTCTCTATTTGGTTTTTAACGTCCCTCTCTGTCACTTGTTTCTCTCTCTCTCTCTCTCTCTCTCTTTAGTATTTCTCTATTTTCATTTGTCTCTCTCGTTTAGTCTCATTTTTTCCATCTAACAGTCTCTCACTCTCTCTGTCTCCCTTTTTTTTATAATTTCACCCAAAAATTTTTTTTTAAATGATTTATTGTTAAAAGTTTGCCTTGTCCCATCTAATGGCGAAACTAGGCACATAAAACCCCGTACGGCTGTTTGTGTCGCCAGTACCTTGAGC
This sequence comes from Anisus vortex, assembly GCA_949126835.1. Lineage (NCBI taxonomy): Eukaryota > Metazoa > Mollusca > Gastropoda > Planorbidae > Anisus > Anisus vortex. Next base: position 5,380,332 of record OX421505.1, on the reverse strand, counting down.
CGTCTCTAAATATTTTTGCTTTAATTTTATAATAGTTCAGATTTAGTTTAAATGTTTATAAGACTACGTCTTCAATATAGTCAGTTGACTATAGACAAGATGGCGCCGAGCAATGGCGACGTGTTGTTTGTGACTCTACTACTTGTGTTATTTTTACTTGTGTTTGTTAATTCTGTACATTGTGTGTTCAAATATTCAAGAGAGGACTTGCTACTGTTAAACCCTACGCATTCTAAGCATTTAGGACATGTGAACAATTCATTATGTGTTGGATTATCAACGGGACAAAACAACGACAATCACCGTAATCACCAAAACAAAGCGAAGCGTAAAAGAGGTAGGCGAAGTGGATTACTAGTAAAATCGAGAAATCAGTTTAAGAATGGCTACCTGCCACTACCTACAATTATTCTTTCAAATGTGAACAGACTGTACAACAAAACCGATGAGCTGTTTTCAAAAATAGCAAACCACCAAGACTTTAGGAACAGCCAGATATTCTGTTTCACATAAACCTGGTTAGATAAACACCCTGATGATTTAGTTAAACCCCCGAATTTATCTATTCATAGATGTGATAGAGACAAAAAAGCCACAGGAAAGAAAGATGGAGGGGGTGTGTGTTTCATGATAAATAATAACTGGTGCACTAACGTTAAAGTGTTATCAAAAGGTTGTTCTCAGAATTTAGAACATTTATCGCTAAAATGTAGACCTTTTTATCTACCAAGGGAGTTCTCTTCCATAACTTTGACAGCCGTATACATTCACCCCAAAGCTGACAGTAAAGAAAGCCTTAATGAGCTACGAGGCATTATAGCTAAACAAGAGAATGATGACCTAGATTCGGTCTCTATTATTAGCGGCGATTTCAACCAGGCAAATCTAAGGTCTGTGCTTCCAGATTTCAACCAGCTTGTCACCTGCCCAACACGGCGCGATAACACTCTTGACCACTGTTATTGCAAGATCAAACACGCGTACAAGTCTGTTGAACGGCCTGGCCTTGGTAATAGTGACCATTCTGTGGTTTTGTTGATACCAATGTACCAACAAAAATCAAAATCTATTGAACCTGTAAAGAAAATAATAAAACAATGGACAGTTATGGCGACAGAACAGTTGCAAGACTGTTTTGAAACCACCGAATGGGACATTTTCCGTGATGAACACACAACAATTCATGAGTACACAGACACGGTTTCTGAATACATAAAATTTTGCGAAGATGTGTGTGTGCCGAAAAAAAACAGTTACTTTTTACCCGAATTCAAAAGCATGGGCTGACAAAGACATTAAAAGATTAATAAGTGAGAAGGACAAAGCCTACAGAAACAGAAAAGAAGAACCAACACTGTTTCGTCAAACAAAGGCGAAGTTGAAAAAAGCAATTAAAGAAGCAAAAAATAAATATAAAGACAAAATTGAAGATCTTTTCTCCTCAGGGCAAAGTAAGCAAATGTGGGCCAATATGAACACCATAACACAATACAAGGGCACACCTAAGACCACCGAGTGTGATGACCCCACCCTGCCTGACAGGTTAAACGTATTCTACGCAAGGTTTGATAAAGACAACAAAACTAGCCCTGTCCCATTGCCATCCAATGACTCGCCACCATTCGTCGTAGACGAGCATGACGTAAGGCGCTCGTTTAGTAAACTGAAAGTTAACAAAGCCGCTGGACCAGACAAGTTAACAACAAAACTACTAAAAGTGTGTAGTGCAGAGCTGGCACCTGTATTCACTGTTATTTTTAATTGGTCGCTAGAAACCTGCTCGGTCCCTACATGCCTTAAAAAGTCTACCATTGTGCCTGTGCCTAAAAAGCAGTCCCCACAAACATTAAATGATTACAGACCAGTAGCCTTAACATCTGTGGCTATGAAATGTTTTGAATCAATTGTTTTGAAATTTTTAAATACTTTACTACAATCAGACTTCGATGATTTTCAATTCGCGTACAGGTCAAAAAGATCAGTAGATGACGCTATTGCAATAAATGTGCATGAGGTATTAAACCACTTAGAGTTAAGCAAGTCATATGCAAGAATATTATTTATAGACTATAGCTCAGCTTTTAATACCATTATACCACAACAATTGTACAACAAACTTAACTACCAACTCTCTTTTCCTGTTAACATATGTAACTGGATTTTAGACTTCTTATTAGAACGCCCACAGGAGGTTAAAATTAGTAACAATGTGTCAACCAGTATAACGTTAAATACTGGGACCCCCCAAGGTTGTCCATTATCACCTAAACTATATTCTATTTTCACTTATGACTGTAAAGCAGAACAGCCTGGCTGTCTGGTTATAAAATATGCCGAGGATACGACGGTTACTGGCCTAATCAAAAACGCAGATGAGCACGCATGTCGTAGCCAAATAGACACTATCGTGAGCTGGTGTAACCAGAACAACTTACACCTTAATGTATCGAAGACAAAAGAAATGATCATAGATTTTAGGAGAAACGAACCCCCACCCCCACCCTTGGTTATACAGGGATCAAATGTAGAACGAGTTTATGATTTTAAGTTTCTTGGCACTGTCTTATCCAATGAACTAACATGGGATATTAACTGCACTGATATCCTTAAGAAAGCAAGGCAGAGAATGTATTTTCTTAGAAAGCTGAAGTCTTGTGGGGTCAATAAAGTGATAATGACTAATTTCTATAGGGCTATTATTGAAAGCATACTGACAAGATCTATTGAAGTTTGGTTCGACAGGCTACCTGTAGTTAATTTACACAAGCTAGAATCAGTTGTCAAAAATGCAGAAAAAATTATTATTGGAACTAACCTTAAGTCGTTAGAAACATTATACCAAGAGCGCTTAACAGGTAAAATGACTAACATTATGAAGGATAAATCCCACCCCTCGAGACACTATTTTGAATTTCTTCCACATGGCCGTCGCCTTCGAGCATTTAGAGGTAGCAGTAGATTTGTTAACAGCTGTCATCCGCAAGCAGTTAAACTGTTCAATAATACAAGACAGAAGCGTCTTATAAGATCATAATTGTAATAATTTTCCTTATATTCTGTATATTATCATAATGTACATTGATATAATAGTTTTTTTTTTTTCATTAATTTTCATTGTTGTGTCTTACTATTATTGTAATGTAATTTTCTTTTTTGTAGATGTCACATTCAACATCACATATTTTCGATGTAAAACGCATTGACTGAATAAAATTGAATTGAATTGAATTGAATTGACTAGCAAAGCAAATGTACATCTATGTAATTGATTCTTAAACATAGCAACAGTAGTCTGTGTTTAAGGGGTGCTACCTCGTATTAGGTAGGGAGAGAGGGAAGGAATAAAGGGGATACGGGTCTGTGGCAACTTTGGTAATTAAAAACCCAAAGTGGCCCTACGGTCTAAGACTTTAGCTCCCTAAACTAAAACTATGTCTAACTACAGCACGACGACTACTAGACACTACAACACAAGCACGAATACACACAATAACAGTAAAGGTTAATAAAAAAAGACACTAAAGTTTAACAGAGGAAAGAAACTTTTATTTGCCTTTTGGACCAAACAGGTAGTCCACAAAGGATAATAGAAAAAGTCAAATAAAAAAAGTTCATAAAGGACAATAGAATAAATCAAGGTAGTTCATAAAGAATAATAGAACAGATCAAAAGTAGTACACAAAGGATAATAGAACAGATCAAAGTAGTACACAAAGGATAATAGAATAGGTTAATTAACAACAGAAACAATTCCGATCCTAACCTAATGCCCAACCAGAATCAGATATCAGGAAGATGAAATAGGAGAAATTAATCTTAAGATAAAAACTGTTCATAGCCAATAAAGGCAAAACACAAAATGGTATACGATACAATATAATAAAATGATAATATGAAAATATATACATGGCAATTGTATGTAAATAGTGCAAGTCAAAACTAAGTAAAATAGAAGTAACATTAGCCCATTAGGAAAGCTAAAAATATCAACATAAATAAAAGCAACGTGGTATAAATAGGTCACCCATAAAAAAAGAATAAATAATTTCGACAGGCACAACTGCCGCTCAAATTTACCACGTGGTAAATATAATAAATTGGACACATATAAATTATAAGAAAAAGAAAAAAACATTCAATTTCATGCAATAAAAAAACTAAAAATGATAAGGAAAATCCCTACTCTTACTCCCACCCTTTACATATGTAATTGATTCACTAATTCACTAACATAACCACAGTAGGTCTATGTAATTGACGCAATGATTCACTAACACAGCAAAAGTAGGTCTATGTCTAATAGTCTATAGTTCTAAAGACTGACGTATATATAGTTCTAAAGTCCGTTACATAGATTGATGTGTCTATAGTTATAAAGTATGTTAACATTTATAGTTGAAACATAAAATCTATAAACCCTACTAATTAAATATAATCAAAATATAATTTCTTTCAGAAAATTATATATAGGCCTATATATAAACTAATAGATATATATATATATCTCCTGAGATAGTTTTTGATTAACTTGAGTTTTGAGAATAATCTCTCACATGATGCATTGGAAGTGGCCTGAGTTAGCAGTATTCGGATGGAGGTTGCACAAAGTAAATTAACATTGTTGACATCAACTTTTCTTGAATCCCCACTCCCCCATGTCAACAACTGTCAATTTATTTCAACACCGTTGTTGACATAATTATAGGTGGACTCTTTTATTTGTTAAAAATGTATAGGTATCAGCCATCGGAAATTCCGTTTCACATCTATTTTAAACATAAAGGCCAGCGACTAAATTGTGTTACTTTTTAAAGTGTGTGTGGGGGGGGGGTAAGAAATTGTTGACATAATTATATAGGGGGGGGGGTGTCTCTGAAAGTGTGACAGTTGTTGACAAGGTGGAGGGGGGAGGTAAAAATCGCCTAAAAATTGTTGACGAAATTAATGGACGTCCCTTAAGTCAAGCTGACGACCACGGGAAAACGTTAGCTATAAATAAACTAATCATTAATCAAAGAAATTTCCGATTTTATGATAAATTAAATAAATAATAAAAGGAAATTAATTGTGCGTTTGTATGACACACTCTCACTCACCCACCAACAGCCTACTATTTTATAATAGCTTATGAAGCTTATGCTTATACTAAATCGCCAACTTCGTGGCCCAAAGGCCTATAGCCTACCCTCTCTATTCCGATCTGAACGAAATAAAAACAAAAGGGTACTACTGGGAGGGGGTGCAAAGAGGTGGGCACATAGTTCAAGTTGGGACGGGGGGATTGTGCAAATCATGTATGTGGGAGGAAATAGTGCAAGAGTGGATGGCAATCGAAGATTTATTCTGATATATAAACTAATTTTTGCTAACTACGTTATAATAGGTGAAACTTTAAAATTAGGTCGATTAAATAATTTTAATATTGTGGACAATATTGTATTAGGAAAAAAATGTATAATTATCAGTGGCGTAGCCAGAACTGCAAGGTGAGGATTGCAAATAGGGCCTAGTGTTATGTAAGAGAGGTAGGGGAACAGGGAAGGCATGCAAAGATGTATAAAGTATAAAGTGTTTGTGTGGGAAGGAATAGTGAAGATACGTTCGAAATGGAAGGCTAATTCACAACTGGTGCACAATTTCCCAATAAACTATTAAACAATTAACATTGTGTCATATTATCAATAGCGAAACGTAAAATTAGATTCATTAAAATTTTGTATGAAAACAAAAGAACAAGAAAAAATATTTTTATAATCCTCGGATTGAAGGCACCCTATTACACACCCCTCATTGCTTCGCATTTGCGAGTTATAGTCAATTTAAAGTCTGTTAAGGGGATTTATCACCTTTTTGACAAATTTAGTCTTATGTTAATAATAAATTGATACAACTTACCAAAATACTTAGAATTAGAAGGGTATAATATATGCAAAACTGGCATTTAATTTAATTTTTCGCATATAGTGTGACCTAACGGCTACGTGTTACTATAAATAGTAACAAAATGTTTGCCAAGGATTTCGCAAAAAGTAAACAAGCTTTTAAGCTGTTTAGAGTAATATCAAGAAGTGGTACCCGTACCAAAATCATTGGATTCAGTAGTGTTTTAGAAATTTTTTCATTTTTAACTAAAATATGCCTTTTTATTTTTTAAAATCGTGGGTTGCTTTATCAAGAATAATCACAACTATCAAAGTTTTCAAGTAGGTCTAAAGTCTAAATGAAACTATTTTGGTAGGAAAGCATAACATATAAACATAATATTCTATCTGTATGCCAGGTTTTATGTTAATAGTAGCATTACTGTTTTAAAAATCTTGGTTTGGGTGATTTAATTTGACTAAAAAAGTTAAAACGTAGAAAAAGACAAAAGAAAGAGAAAATGTCAATTTTTTAAATATCTACTTAGCTTAAAAGCCACCAGATATGTACGAATCATCAGCCATTGTATTTTCTTTAAGCTGGCTCTTTTTCTTCTGTGTTTCTAGTGTTGCTATGGTTTTTCCTTTGATTTTTTTTCGGTTTATATCCTTTTATCCAAACACAGAAACTAATAGCCTACGCATCTTTTTTTCAAACATAGGAGCTCTACCAAAATCATCATCATTATAAACAATACGCTACGACTTTTGACTAACCGACCAACTCAAACTCTCTACAGGTAGGCCAAATATATTTAAATATTATGTAATACAAACATATGAACTTGTGAATAGCCTTTGAAAAAATGCCAAATTTTGGGTCAATCTGTGCTGAGATATAAAATATAAATGGTGAGAAGGCTGTCATTTCTTCACATTCCTTATGATAATGACCTGACAAAAATCTGATGAAATTCACCAAACACGTTACTGCATGTTTACATCACTTGGTTAGATAGATATTTTCCGCGACTGATAGCTACGGATAATACTTTTATCTCGGAAACATTTTTTTTTATTTTACTGTTTGGCGTGAAATTAATGATAATAAATTTATTTATATAATGTATACATAATCTAGGCTAAGCTCATTTAACATTGAGCAACAAAAGCATGCATAGAGTCATTTGTTTGTGCAAGAACACGGATACAATTCTTAAGGCTTAAAAGCAAATATTTGTTAAAATTACATTTAAGGATATAGATCTAGAGCTAATTGAAAATCTATAAACTTTACGAAAATAAAAAAAAGACAGAGACAATGACTGTAGTATTTACAGACTTGAAATGAAAGTAAAACAGTAAGAATGGAAAAAATTTCCAGGAAGGTAATTCTTTAAATAATGTGTTTTAAGTTATTTTTAAAAGCATAGCCTAGATCAGTGATGGCGAACCTTTTTGAGGCCGCGTGCCCAAAATGCAATACAAGACCAACTTATTTCTTTCAACGTGCCAACACAGCAATGATAACAAAAATACTGAGGTTTTACTTTAGAAAAAAACAAAAGCTCATACAGTGTCCGAACTAATTAACATATTTTGTCCAAAAAGAATAACAAATTAACAGATCATTGAATGATACATTTTTTTATACAAAAAGACATGAACTGTAGTAAATGAAAAAATCATTAATTTATTCCAATTACACAATTACAGTTATTACAGTTAACTGTATGCATTTGGCATGATTGTGCAGAGTTGATGAGATTTTTGATGATGTGTGCATACTGATAATTTGTCAAGCCTTGACTCATACTCCGTATTTTTAAGAGCGACACATGCAGCACTCAGGACATCTGTCAGTCTGTTTCTCGTATAAGATTTGATATAATTTAAAGTTGAAAACATCTGCTCACACGTAAACAAAGTAAGAAGACCAATCCCAGGTGCTTTCATCGACTTGAAAGAATTCCACACTATAAGGATTTCATCGTCAGAGGTACCAACTGTGCCGTCCTTTGCCATCCTTTCACACTCTTTCTTCTCAAGTGTTTCACGCAGATCATATAATTTATTTTTCCAGATACAGCTTTCTTGAAATTACAATAGCTCCATTTCCAGATTTCCTATATCTAACCACAATAAGCAGGAAAGATCAAGTTCTTCAAATTTGGCTTTATCTGGGGCAGTAAGAAAACAGAGGGTTGTGTCCATCTTACAGAACTGTACAAATATATTACTGAAATTATCCTTTGCAGCTGCTACAAAACTAGAAAATGTCTTGTAGATTTCCTGATGGCTTGTAGGATTGTCGGTAAATGTTATAGTATTTTGTAAATATACTTTTACATTTGGAAAATATTTCAGCTGCCCACTTTGGAGGTCCCTTTCAAAAACATGCAGTTTTCTTTCAAATGTTCTGATATCACAAAACATCTTTTCTGCTGTTTTTCCAGAACCATGCAGTTTTATATTCAGTTCATTGAAGTGTCCTATTAAATCTGTAAAAAAAAACATGAGGTTGGTAAGCCAGACCATATTAGTGAGCTGTGGATAATACTGCCCCTTTGAATCATAAACAGCCTAATTTCATCCAAGCACGGTACAAATCTCTCCGATACTCGTCTCTGCTCAGCCACCCGACTTTATTGTACATTTAATATTAGTTTAATACTGCGCCTTGTAAAATCATTAAAAAGGGAATTACAACCAGCCAACATGGCCGTTTTCAGAAAATCCACATCAAAGAGGGGCTTACAATGTTTTGCTATACAGAGTGACATTTTAAAGTTTGCTTCTGTCAGATGATTTGTTTGAGAAAGATAAGCTTATTTACAAAAACTATCAGACTGGGAGAGATATTTCCTCAATTTCTTTTGAAGAAACTCTTTCTTTTCATCGCCGATCTGACAAAATGGCCGTTTTAAATCACGATAATATCCCTATCGGTGTGGCCATAACTAAGTTGTTTTATTTTTGGTAAATGCTCGCGTGCCCACAGAAATGGCTGTGCGTGCCAGCAGTAGCACGCGTGCCATAGGTTCGCCATCGCTGGCCTAGATCATAGGTTCTCAACCTTTTTTGGCTCACCGCCCCCTTTTACAATTTTTTCCCTCTCACCGCCCTCTCCCAACTTTCTTTTAGCGCCCCCCCCCCTTCCGCCCATCTAGACTATACTTTGCCTTTTTTTTTAGGCGACCTAGTCTAGACATTTTGTGTGATTAATTAATTATCTTTAAAAAAAATGAAAAGGAAACATATTGTAAGGATTAATAGATAAAAAAATTGCCTAAACAAAAGGTTTAAATAAATCAATATTAATGTGAATCGTTTGCCTGGTGAGTTGCTAGCAATTTGTCTATTTTTGTTTAAATTTTGATTGCAAAAGCCTTATGTCTAATAATCAGTAATATTTGTTATTTTACAAAACAGAACTTGTTCGGCATCACTATTGAATTAAATGTCGAAACATTTTTTTACTTAAAGGGAGATAATTAGCCCGTTTTATTTTTCCTAATATTACTTTTCTTTTTCTTTTATAAAAAATAAATGGCTTACAATTTATAACGTTGAAATCATCAAACTTTAAAAAGTGTTTGAAAATTATATAAATTTTATAAGACTAAAGAATAAATATTGTATATTTTCAAACATTACAATAACTACCCAGTTTGTATGATTACTACTAATGTATACCACTTAACAATACCGTTAATGTGCCACAAATAGTCTAAAACACATTAAGGACATCTAGGTTAAAGTGAGTTCAGAATACCATTAATATTAGCAGATGTTAGGGCGACAGTGATCGGTCAGCAGGGTTGACAGTCCGGTGAACCAACCACAGGACCAGCAGGCCGCACACTATATTTGCCAAATACTGACCCCTACTTCATCGAAAAGTCACCGTGATTCCTATTTCTTATTGATATAATAATATTATGTAGGCATACTGTTGGGGGATATCAGATATTTAGCATCACTTGCGTTTACATCACATTTCATCCAAAAACTACTCGATTCAAATAGCTGAGATAATAAAATATATCAGGTACGGTTGTTCCGCCAACTTGCCTTTCACCGCCCCCCAATCGCCCCCGGGAATGTCGGCGCCCCCATAAGGCTTCTCATCGCCCCCGTTGAGAACCTATGGCCTAGATTATAGAAATGATAGAAATCTTCAGCCTGAGCTTTACTGTTGTGCAGATTCCTGGTTTTCGGGCCAGAGGTAGAGAATCAAGACTATGTTTGACAGGCCGATAATTTATGAAGGCCTAATATTGACCTTTATTGCATTAAACTAATGTTTATAGAGATCAGAGTTTCCCTCTCCTAGATGAGCTACCTATCAAGGTTTACGAGCCCTATCTGCCCGAAGCTGCTGGTTTTAAGGCGCCAGCGGCCCGCCTTCGCCCCTTCTCCTGTTAGTTGAAACATGGTCCGCCAGACCTAGTAACGAGTCATTCGAGAAGGCTACGAGTTGGACTTGGTTTATAGTAATAATTTGATTCATCGTGTTTTTGAGTATATATATATATATATATAAGTAAGTAATAATACGTTTATTCAAATATAGCAACTACAGCTACAGTAGAACAAAAAAAAACATTTTTTTTACTAGGCTGCTTCTTTTCATACAGTATCTGGGTGCTGTGTTATATTAAATACACACTACTGTAATGATGCGGGATAGTGTGGCCAGTATGATGCTCTCTTGACTGTAATGCGCACACGTTGAGTTCCCTACCTCACTTGGTTCGTTGGTCTAGAGGTCGATGGCAATGTTTTAGACCAGGCAATTCTCCGTGACAACGCTCGATATTTTTATTTGCGTATTATCTATCAAGCAGAGTCAGTATCTTCTTCTAACAATCACTCCAATGACAAACGAATTAAGAAACAGACTACCAGCTTTAAGTGAATAGACCATACGTTTAATCCGTAATCACATGTAGATATCAACATATAAATCATTAGACACATCAATCCAAATGACAGCTGTATTCTGAAGAGTCTACCTATAGATAGGTTAAATATCCAAAGAGTGAACATGAATTAGTAAGAAATAATAAGTAGGGCCTACACATAATGATTTTAGAACAGTATTCAAGATAACCCGAAATCAGTCACAATTCCTAGCTAATCTGGCTTCCCGTGTGTCTGTGTGAGACTGTCTGAGAGAGTAGATTCAAGTCTACACAATATATATATATGAATGCAACGGCCGTGAAGGTCCGTCCATTGTATGTCGTCATTAACCCCTGGTCCAATCAGTACAAATGTATACGCCCACTCGTTGACCAGTCATCTGTCAAACCATAACTCAGGGGCGTGGCCAACTGACCAACGCTATTATCTCCCTTTGTCTTGTCTCCAACGTCTAGGTCAAACATTGTACCACCTTTCAATCTCAGCATATCTCTGTGTTACCAACGAGTCTTATTGCCCGCAGACAAACGTAATGGTCTACCTGTACGGTATCGCTACACTTTACCGTCCGCCTAGACAAAAGCGCTTAATAGGGCCATGCGTGACGCGGTCAAACTTAAAGGAACAGGTAACCACAACAAAGGACAAAGTATACGAACAAAGGAGTAGAGTGGAGCGGTTCCCCTTGACCAGGCCCGTGTTGACACAAAGGGAAAACATGGGATAGTCCCAGTCTCGCCCCCGAGGGGGGGGGGGGATATGATAGGTACATAGTTTTGTGAATTTAAATTTGATGGGGAATGTGACTTATTGTGACGACTTGACTATGTGGGCGTGTGTGTGATTGCCAAAATTAATTGACGTCGTTTATGGACAACCCCTTTATTAGTCTACGCACTGAGCTATATAAATGTAAAATTGTTACCGGAAGTGTTATTGCACAATAAAAGAAAGATCACTCTTATTGATTTCATTAAAAAAATAATGTAACACCACGTTATGTTGAATTTGAACATACTTTTTTAATTTAACTTTTAATAATGGAGTATTTAAACGAAGGAGGAGTTCGCGAAACACACTATTCATTGATGTGAGTTTATATTTTCATTGTTAATTTAATATATGAGTAAACTTGTAATAAACGGAACAAGTTGAAGAAGGTGTCCTAAAGTAGGTAGGCCCTACTGAATTAATTTTGTGAGGCCTACTGATTACTGACTGCTGACTGACAACTAAAACATTAACATTTAACATTTATTTAATTAACATTTACGTAAAACTGTAATAAACGACCACCAGTAAGCCAGAGTAAGTAGGCTACTAGACTAGAATATATACTATATTATAGCCTACTTAGGCCTACTATATAGAAGTAATACTAGCAAACTCACAAAGTAAAAAAATATCAGTGATGGCTGGGATAAAAAAAAAAAAGAAATAGTATAGTCTAGATTCTAGTCTAGAAGCCGGCTGGCCTAGCGGTTAGCTCACCAGACTGTCAACCAAAAAACCTCTTGACACGTCGCGGGTTCGAGCCCCGCCACCGGCAGATCCCTGTCGCCCTACAGGAGTTTTGGGACTAGATGACGTTAATATTGAGTTGTTATCACATGCGCTTAACCGGCAGCAGTGAAACCTCTCACAGATTAATAGTCTTCTTGAGCGCACTGAGCATGCTAAAATAGCATGGATAGAAGCGCTATATAAATTACCATTACCTTACCTTACCTTAGTCATATAAATTATGTAGGCCTATTAGGCCCTAGGCTATTTTCAAGTCGATAGTAAATGATAGGTCTCTGTAGATGGCTTCATAGTATCATCTCCCATAAGTCATAGGCTATCTTTATAGTTTATTAGTTTTAGGCTTAGAATTTACTTTTTAGTAGAATCCTTGGTCAAAGTAGGCCAACCTATTCTAGCACTGATGGTATTGTTTATTCCAACATCTTAAAAAAAAAATTTAATTTGAAGATATTTATAATATATTCCTTCATTATAAACAGATCATGTTGTCGATGTGGTCTTCAAATAGAACCAAACCCAACAAATATGTGTGTAGATTGTCTTCGTTCAGATGTAGACATTACAGAAGACATCCCGAAGACATCAGCCTTGTCTTTCTGCCGCGGCTGTGAAAGGTAACCCATTAAACAGTCATTTAAATTTTTAAAGAAAAACAATTTTGTCTTCCTTAGAGATGTTTCAAATATTTACTGTAGGCCTAGGCCTATATATAGCCTAATTTTTATAGATCTCATTTTAAACAGATTATTATGTTTTGCAGACCTGCCAAGTAGTACACATTTTTCGTATTTAGTACAAAAAACTAGGCCCAACATCAAAATTATGAATTGGCAAAAAAAAATACGAATTTCCATCAATTTTTAAAGAAAATAAAAAAAGTATGATTTTCCTCCAATATTTATTTTTTTCCTACATAAAAATGCAAAAGAGACGCGTGGCGTTACTCACGACAGTTTAAAACTAAAAACTGGTTATTTCCAGTAGGAAGTAGTATTTAAAATCTTAAATCCTTCCATGCTATTAAACATTGTTACTTAGGCATATATTTTACTATGGCTGAACCACTGGCAAAGAAAATCAAAACTGGCTGTGACAAAAAAATATGTCAACAGTTTAAGATTGAATATTCTCAAGAATGGTTAAAAGCAGCATCTGTAAACTGTCAATTTAAAATAGTGTTTAAAATAAAGATTCTTTTAAAAGGCAAAGGATGTACGTCTAGCAAACATACAGTGATGTAGCCTGGTGAGTAAAAAAATGCTTAAAAATACAACTACTAATTGACTACTAATTTGGGGGTCAAAATATGAATTTTGAGGTGGCTCAATATGAATTTTGAAGTTTTCAACTTGGCAGGTCTGTGTTTTGTGCTCTTCATACCAAATTGCAGTTTAAAGGAATCTTTTCTTTCCTTGTGGTGTTGAGTCGTGGGCTGGAGAAGCCAAATGGTTTTGTTTATCCCTTTACTGGGCAGACATTTTTCCATCATCTAGCTCTGTGCGGGCAAGATTTTTTAGGATTTTTCGACTCGCATATTTATTTGTTTGAGAAGCTATTTTATCCATTGTTACTTCTTCAAACAATTGATTGAAAGTAGCTTAACTGAGAATGATTAGCCACAGGCCAATTGGGGCCTGTTTGTTCCCTAAATTCTTCTATTTTTATTTAATTTGTTACAATTTTCACCCATGGGAGGGGGGTCTCCCGAAGGTCCCTCTCGTCTACTTCAAGATCAGACTCACAACTTTCGATATACCTTTTTTCACTGTCTGAAAAATCGAATGTCACTATCAAACTTAACTTCACCCGATTAAAAAATTCCCCTAACTTAATGCCCATTAACTCATTTGCTACTAACCTACTTTCCAAAGACACCCGGGAAAATACTAGCCAAAGAGAAGAAACTCCAAATTAAATTTAGTAAATTATTTTTAAATATTTTTTTTTAATAATTAAATATTCCCCAAAGTAAATAAAAATTACATCATAAAATAGATAAATATCTTAGCTTTCTGGAAATGTATACTTTTATACATAAAAAATGCTGAATTATCGGTAGAATCATTTGCTGAGTGTTGAGACCCTATGATTTGGCTAAATATTTTCTCTAGGCCTAGCGCCAAAGTACGATAAAGTATAATAAAGCCCAAAAATCGTGTTGAAATGGAAATTTATCTAAGTCTATATCTGCAGCATCCTTATTATCAGAACTGTTGTTAAATGTTATATTCGGATGTATAGAGCTATCGATTAATAAAGTAAAAAATGAAAGACGAAGGCTATAAAAAAAGTTTTACAAGACGAAAGGCAAGTGAAAAATAACCGATTTTTTGACGCGCATAGCAAAAAAACGAAACTAGATAAAAACCTACGGTTTTATTAGGGATGTTAAAACCGGTTTATTTTCAAAACTGGTTTTCGGATCTATAAAACCGGTTTAAAACCGGATTTCAGTTCCCCCCTTCCCCCCACCCGCGCAACGTCACAAGTCACATGCCGGAAAAGCCAAATGTGCGTAGCTTTGTAGGAATATTTGAAAATAGATCAAACTTAAGTAGTGTTTGTAAGACATTCAAGAGGTTGATTTGTGTGAATACAATATGATTTTGTACACTTTACCATAACATTCTTTAGAACAAAAATAAAATCTGGGCTAATTGATTAAAATCAATTATAGCTTTCAATGGTGATAAAGAAAATGTGTACACCGTTGATTTGTAAATAATGTATTGATGACAATGATCGCGTGGCACCAATGAAAAGAATGTGTATTTATTTAATACTGTCGGCATAATAAAGCACAGACGCGGTGTCTAGCCGAATTGTTCAGGGTCACAGGCAAATCTAGTTTTCGTCTCTCCATTGCGTACATCAAAGAGTCCGTCGGCATCCGTCCGTCTCGAAAGACGATGGTGTAGCGTCATCAAAGAGTATGAGCCGACAAGTAAAAAAAAATCCTGTTAATTGTAACTGTAACCAGTGGATGTTGTTTTTATCGCAAGCCATATTTGGTATTTGGCGACAAAAGAAACACAATTTCTAAGACTAATTATTAGTGTTAGCAAGGCATTTCAAGTATTGTTTTGTGCGAATCCAACTTTTTTTTCCCATCAGAACCGAAAAAAAGGTGTGCTACTTAAAGTAATGATAACCTTCCAACCAACAAACTAAAATCCGGTTTTGAAAATGAAAACCGGTTTTCAGTTTCAAAACCGGAATCCGGTATTCCGGTTTTCGTTTAACATCCCTAGTTTTTATTAACGAAACAGACTATATTCCTACTTTTTAAAAGCCGTGTTTGCAGTAAAATAAAACCCCAGAACGCATGTTGAAAAAAAATCAAGAAACGACAATGTTAGTCACACACGTGGCGGCCGCGTTTGGGCGCATTAGTACGGAGGGGGGTATGTCGCATTCAGTTGCGGTAGTAGCAAATGAGTTAAACTAAACCAGAAGAATGGACGTTTTCGGGCGTTTTGCCCATATCGGCAACGGACGTTTTTGGATGCAATGCCCGGTAAAGGGTTAAACCAAAAGTTAATTAGTGTTCAAAAGGCTTTTAATGAGTTGATTCTATCAAATACAACCTGATTCTTTAAACATCTTTCATTGAGAGTTATTTATAAGATCATGAGTTAGGGTAAAAGATTACCTTCCAAAAGATTACCTTCCAACAAAATAAGTTGTTTTTTTTAACCAAATAATCAAGATTTCTGTTTGTCAATAAACATCTCAAGTTCTACACATAGATAAAGTCTAATTTAAAATGTCAGGTTTAAAACACTGGACCTATTACAAGGTGATATTTATTTGACTCTCCTCTGTGCAGGTATCTTCAACCGCCCAATCAGTGGATTAAAGCAGAGCTGGAATCAAGAGAGTTACTTGCTGTTTGTTTAAAAAAGTTGAAAGGTCTTACAAAGGTAGTTTTTAAACAGTATACATGTATATGTCTGATAATGTTTAATTAGTTGTTTTCTTTGCTATGGGTTGTTTTAATTAAAAGGCAAGTTTTGCCATAAGTTATAAAAGGGTGTTAAAAGTTGCAATTGACTAAAACATTCACACGTACGTACATACATGAGAGGGGTTCAAACGGGACAGTGATGCAAAAAAACAACTCATGTCTACTGGCCTCTTCTGTTCAAGCCTACTTCACCTACCGGCCAGTGAACCCTGTTCAACCCAGCAATCCAGCCAAATGTTGGGTGCAAACCCCAGCTGACGGCTGGATGGGACAACCAACACAGTTAAAGCAAGGTCACACACTCCCTGCCAGAGGGGAGCAGCTCCCAACGAAGTCGGAGATATGTCGACTGTTCCAACCGAGGAACAGTGTGGGAGCAATCAGAAAACGGACATCACGCAACCATAAATCTTTCCAATGTACATGGAATAGGGATTATCTTGTGCTGCTTTTGTTTTAAAAAATGTTCTTGTGCTTCCTATTAGGTCTATTTTTTTCTTCTTCTAAAATATATTTAGGTCAAGCTTATTGATGCTGGATTTGTTTGGACGGAGCCACATTCAATGAGAATTAAAGTCAAGCTCACAGTGCAGAAAGAGGTATGAAGAAGTTATATTTGACAATGAAACCAATATTTGATCAAACTTACCTCAATCCAGTTTACATTAACTTCCTAAGGTCTTTGGGCTTTTGGTCTTAAGTATCAAGTTTATATCATCTAAGAATTATATCAAACTTCTGTGGTTTTGTAAAATCTTAAAATTTGTGGTGCGATAAGTTTTGTACATTTTAATTTTTTTCATTAATTATTTTCTTTTTTTATTAAATTATTTAATGATTTTTTGTGGTACCAAATAAAACTTTTGCGGTGCAGTAAGTATCTCATTTCTGTGGTACTTTTAAGATAATCAAAAATTACATGATATGTCTAAGTCATTAGTATTTTTATACAGTCCTTTTCTTTTTAGAGATATAGACTAATTAGACTTTAGGCTCATCGAGAGATTTTGTCAGATACAAAGTTATTCCCTCATTTCTCCATGACAAAATGGAACTGGTGTGGCTCGCATATTGTTTAGTGAACTGGGTATCTTGCTTATCAACTTATGGCTTATGGCTGCTTGAAAAGAGATGATAATGTAATGTATTAAAATGTCAGTAATGTATTTCTTTTATTTTCCTTAATCCTCTCAATGCTGTGTATCCACAGGTGATGAATGGTGCCCTACTGCAGCAAGTTTTTGTGGTAGAGTATGTAGTCCAGTCTCACATGTGTGACGACTGCCACAGAGTTGAAGCTAAAGACTTTTGGCGTGCTGTTGTACAAGTTAGACAAAAGGTGCTTTATGTGTTGTTTTTGTTGAGTTCTTTATTTGGCTATTGTGATAATTAGTTGTTTTTTTTATAAGTTATAAATTTTATTCCTGGATATATAAATATCTTTATATGGATGTTGTATCTTCTATACAACAAAAAGAAAATTGTGATATACATTCTGAAACCTATAGATCAATGCTCATCAGTTTAAATCTAGGTTGTAGTGTACTTTATTACAAAATTACTTCAGCTGCTAATTTGGTTGTATGTATTGGTTCTTCACAGTCTCAAGTATAAATATCATCTGCATTATGTAAACAAATCTGTTACTGTAGTATTTCTTAAATATTTTGTTTCTTCACAATTCCACAGATTGATCACAAGAAGACATTTTTTTACCTGGAGCAACTGATTCTTAAGCATAAGGCTCATAGAAACACAGTGAACATAAAACCTATGGCTGGTGAGCAATACTTCATTCATCTGTTTATACAGTTGTTTTGTAGTCCAATGTTATGTACACATTTAATTGAGCACAATTGAAAACCTTTATCTTCCATTTTTTTCTTTTCACCATACTGTAAACTATTGAGATTGTACAAACACAATATAGAGGATTTTTTATAGATATGAAAAACAGTGGGAGTATTTGGGCAAACTTTCAAAGGCTTGTAGCTCTACATTATACATTGTTACTGATTTCTTTTTTTTTTATAACTTTAAATTTTGTATGGGCAATACTTAAGACCTATTTGACAGTTTCATTTCATTTTGCCACTTGTGTTCAGTTGTTAAAATGTTCAGTTTTAATGCTAATTACAAATGATTTTGCCACTGACGTGAAACATTAAGAACATTGAAAATCAAATGTGAAAAATTGTCTTGCCTATTTGTCAAATAAATGTGTCACTAAAAAAAGGCATGTCCATGATATACAAACATTTATTATACTCGGGGTATTACTATATTTCTGTTTTTTTAATGAGTAAAGAAATACATGTAGTTAAAGCTTCGTTTCAGTTTTATTTAAACAACACATTCAGTCTAGTGTCAAACTTATATTGTATACAGTTTCTTCTGTTGACCTAAAACCAATGTGTTAAATCTTTTTGATTCTTCAGATGGCCTAGATTTCTTTTTCACAAAGCAAGATGATGCTAAAAAGTTGGTTGATTTTCTGTCAACTTATGTGCCAAGCAGGTGAGAAAGCTGATCATTTTATTATAAGAACCAGTTGTTCTATCTTGTTCTATATAGCAATGATTGTTTTATTCTTGGTGGTCTCTGGTGGTGGTTGTAATAATAATAATAACTATATATTTATAGAGCCTTGCCAACAAACATAATGTAAGCTCAGAGCGTATTTGACATTGAGCAGCAAAAACATGCATAGAGCCATTTTTTTTATGCAAGAACACAGTTATAATTCTCTGGGCTAAATAAGTATATACAATTTTTTTATTACATCAAAGACTAATAAGATGGATTGCTTGCTCTATTTTTAGAGCTTATACGTTCTTTTTTTCAGTGTGCAGCAAATCAATGTTGTATTTACATTTGTATTCTTACACTCTTATAGATCTGTGACAGGGAAAGAGCTGATATCTCATGACATGCGAAATAATAAATTCACCTACAAGTACACCTTTTCTGTGGAGATTGTGCCGATTTGCAAGGTGAAACTTTACCTGTGGAATGAAGTATTATAATTTACACTATATAATGCTTGAGTTATTTCATAGTGAAAGGTTGTTTTAGTGAGCTCAGCATCTAGATCTATAGTATAGTGTACTGGCTTCTTGTTGGAAATATCTTTATGGTTGATCTAATTCTTGAATGTATCCAGGACAATATAATCTGCTTGCCCCAGAAGACGGCCCAGCAGATAGGCAGCATCAACCCGCTGTGTATTGTGCTGAGGGTGACCCAGAATATCCATGTCATTGACCCCAACACTTTGCAAGGTAAAGATTTCTGGATAATATTGTTAGAACTGCTGGGTCCACGGTATGATTCTGTTCAGGCACTTGTTCACAATGATGAAAAAATCAACACTCAAGCCACTTGGTAGAAAGTTGAAATAACAGTGTAATTCATAAACATATATAAACAGTACATATAACACAGCTGAGTTCATTAAATTTAGTAAAAGTTCTAAAACAGATTCAGTAACACAATGACAATGGGGAATTTACTTATATGGCCTTTAGTGTAGAAAGTACAAAAAAATAGATTTTCCTGATTCCTTCCGAATGCAAAAGAAAATGTGCACTAGAATTTATGAGAATTTACTTGAAGGCACAATTTTATAATTATCTATTTTTCACTCATGATTTTTATACTTTCTTCAACAAAATGAAATGTCAATAAACAATACCACGGGAATAATTAATATACATATTTATATAACAATATTAATATATATAATAATTACGGTTTCTTTTCAAGAAAGTTAATATTGACAATTACTTTATATATCTTATAATTAGTCTGATGTTGTGTTTAGTACAAAGGTCCTGGGTTTAAAACCTGGTAAAGGCTAGGATTTGTTCCTGGATCTGGAGGGGTGTCCCTGAGTCTACCCAGCTCTTGACAGGTACCTGGCTTAAGTTGGGCTAAAGTAAAGTTGTCTGGGCCACACAATCCTCTAGTATGCCATGGCCACAGAAACTTGTGAACGCTACTTTATTGTCTCTGTGAATGAACTTGGTCAGACAAGATACTGTACTATACTGCTGTAGTTAAACTTGAATCAACCAATACATCTCTTTACTTTACTTTACTGCTGTAGTTAAACTTGAATCAACCAATACATCTCTTTACTTTACTGTACTTTACTGCTGTAGTTAAACTTGAATCAACCAATATCTCTCTCTTTTACTTGAGTCTGATACTGTACTTTACTGCTGTGGTTAAACTTGAATCAACCAATACATCTCTTTACTTTACTGTACTTTACTGCTGTAGTTAAACTTGAATCAACCAATATCTCTCTCTTTTACTTGAGTCTGATACTGTACTTTACTGCTGTGGTTAAACTTGAATCAACCAATACATCTCTTTACTTTACTTTACTGCTGTAGTTAAACTTGAATCAACTTATACATCTCTTTACTTTACTTTACTGCTGTAGTTAAACTTGAATCAACCAATACATCTCTTTACTTTACTTTACTGCTGTAGTTAAACTTGAATCAACTTATACATCTCTTTACTTTACTTTACTGCTGTAGTTAAACTTGAATCAACCAATGCATCTCTTTACTTTACTTTACTGCTGTAGTTAAACTTGAATCAACTTATACATCTCTTTACTTTACTTTACTGCTGTAGTTAAACTTGAATCAACCAATACATCTCTTTACTTTACTTTACTGCTGTAGTTAAACTTGAATCAACCAATACATCTCTTTACTTTACTTTACTGCTGTAGTTAAACTTGAATCAACCAATACATCTCTTTACTTTACTTTACTTTACTGCTGTAGTTAAACTTGAATCAACCAATACATTTCTTTACTTTACTGCTGTAGTTAAACTTTAATCAACCAATACATCTTTACTGCTGTGGTTAAACTTGAATCAACCAATACATCTCTTTACTTTACTTAACTGCTGTAGTTAAACTTGAATTAACCAATACATCTTTACTGCTATGGTTAAACTTGAATCAACCAATACATTTCTTTACTTTACTTTACTGCTGTAGTTAAACTTTAATCAACCAATACATCTTTACTGCTGTGGTTAAACTTGAATCTACCAATACATCTCTTTACTTTACTTAACTGCTGTAGTTAAACTTGAATTAACCAATACATCTTTACTGCTATGGTTAAACTTGAATCAACCAATACATCTCTTTACTTTACTTTACTGCTGTAGTTAAACTTGAATCAACCAATACATCTCTTTACTTTACTTTACTTTACTGCTGTAGTTAAACTTGAATCAACCAATATCTCTCTCTTTTACTTGAGTGTGATACTGTACTTTACTGCTGTAGTTAAACTTGAATCAACCAATACATTTCTTTACTTTACTTTACTGCTGTAGTTAAACTTGAATCAACCAATATCTCTCTCTTTTACTTGAGTGTGATACTGTACTTTACTGCTGTGGTTAAACTTGAATCAACCAATACATTTCTTTACTTTACTTTACTGCTGTAGTTAAACTTGAATCAACCAATATCTCTCTCTTTTACTTGAGTGTGATACTGTACTTTACTGCTGTGGTTAAACTTGAATCAACCAATACATTTCTTTACTTTACTTTACTGCTGTAGTTAAACTTGAATCAACCAATATCTCTCTCTTTTACTTGAGTGTGATACTGTACTTAACTGCTGTGGTTAAACTTGAATCAACCAATACATTTCTTTACTTTACTTTACTGCTGTGGTTAAACTTGAATCAACCAATATCTCTCTCTTTTACTTGAGTGTGATACTGTACTTTACTGCTGTGGTTAAACTTGAATCAACCAATACATTTCTTTACTTTACTTTACTGCTGTAGTTAAACTTGAATCAACCAATATCTCTCTCTTTTACTTGAGTGTGATACTGTACTTTACTGCTGTGGTTAAACTTGAATCAACCAATACATTTCTTTACTTTACTTTACTGCTGTGGTTAAACTTGAATCAACCAATATCTCTCTCTTTTACTTGAGTGTGATACTGTACTTTACTGCTGTGGTTAAACTTGAATCAACCAATAACTCTCTTTTTTACTTGATGATGACAGTGGCTGAGCTGAGCAATGCCAACTACTGGAGGCAGCCCTTCACATCTTTAGTGTCAGTCAAACAGCTGACAGAGTTCATGGTCATGGAGATTGATCTGGTCTCTGACAAGGACAGGCCCTTCAGGCCCAAAATCTCTAACAAGGTGAGATGGCACTTGTTTAGTTTTCATCTAGAGTATTACAAAATTGATGGGACACATTAAAATTTGTCTAGTTTCAAACAATGCATTTAGATTGACATTCCAGAAATGTTGAATTGGAATACAGACGTAAATCTAATGATAAGTTATTGTTTTTTTCATGGACTGGAGAAAGTGTCCTTTTGTCTACCCAGTTCTTTATCTGTACTGTTGGGGGGGGGGGGGGGAGTAAAAGGCATAAAGGGCATTGTACTGGCCACACAATCACAGTGTTACATGCTGTTGCTTAGGAAACTTGTGAATGCTTTCACTTGCCCTTTTGTATTGACACAATCTAAAGCAGGCCCCCACCCCCTAGACAACACACTCCCCCTTAACCTCTACCCCTAGTCATCACACAGGCCTATGGGCAGGGGCATAGCCACAACATTTTTTTAAAAGTATCTGGATTTAAATATGTGGTAAATTCACAAAAAATTTGATAAATGTTTGTCACACAAAAGTTCAGCCTATACCGGAAAACATTTCTGGCTTCGTCCCTGACTAGGGGCAAAGTTTTTAATTTCATAGAAACTTAAGGATTTCTTAGATAGTGGTCAGCTTGTGTGGCAACTATTAATTCTGAGAATTCTGTAGTTAAAACTTTTGATTTGTATTCTAACCCTGGTTTCCTGTTGAATGAAGACACCATTTTTGTGATTTTGTTCTGTTATCCCAGCATGCACTGGCTGATGTGTATGTGGCACGGATGAGTGATCTGGGAGTTAATGACCAACAGTTCCACTGCAGGACTCACTTGGGACATATCCTCAGAGTGGGCGATACAGTGCTCGGGTTAGTCAAGCTTTATATATATATATAGTGTTCTATTATGTTATAGGCTTATGAAGACATGATTAAAGACCAACTATACCTTGGGCTGGGATTGTCTTCCCATCAGAATATTATTGCCTTTCTAATTTAAAGTTATTTTTGTGTGTTTTTACTTTGTTGTGCTGATAACCGTGCCAATAATACAGGAAACATATTTGTTATTCACAGATTTGATTTTGCCAATGCCAATTTGAACCATCCACACTTTGAGAAATTGAAAACAGAAAAGATTCCTGATGTGGTAAGTGAACAATTGAATTATAGAGTGTATTACATACCTGGGCACATAAGGTTTGTGATTTCTAGGGGGGTTTAAATCCTTCTGTATTTGTATGTTGTTAGAAACTATTTAACAGAACAACTTAACTTTCAACTAGGGAAATAACAATAAAACTCTAGTTTTAAAACAAGAAACATAAGACTTTTAATCCTCAAGAAATAGAACTTTGTACATATATTAAATATATATAAAATCCAATGATAGTTAAAATACAACTGGTCTTTGACTACACAAAAGATAGGACTGCCCCAGCATGGTCTTGAAACCACAGGGTCTTCAAAATGGTTGGTTTCAATTGGTCCTTACAAACAACATCACAGGGATGTTGGGGACCCTTGAGTACTTGTTATATCTCCAACAATATCACGCTATACCCTTCCCACGTTAGGAAAAAATATATACAAAATATAGCTTTTTCCTAACAAGTTTTTTTTGTGTTTTATTCTCTGTTGAAAATAAAGAATGTTAAGAATTATTGAACATTGTTTTTTTTATACTAGAAAATATAGACTTTCATGTAAGAGGGTTAAATAAAAGCAGACATCTGCCTGGATGGGGATGAAATTATTAGTTTCAAATATTTCCAAATGCTGTGGCCCCCCACAAATTTGTGCACCTGTCATCAAACGTGATTTATTGTCACAAACTTGTGCAGCAGTCATCAAAGTAGATTTATTGTCACAAACTTGTGCAGCAGTCATCAAAGTAGATTTATTGCCACAAACTTGTGCAGCAGTCATCAAAGTTGATTTATTGTCACAAACTTGTGCAGCAGTCATCAAAGTAGATTTATTGTCACAAACTTGTGCAGCAGTCATCAAAGTAGATTTATTGTCACAAACTTGTGCAGCAGTCATCAAAGTAGATTTATTGCCACAAACTTGTGCACCAGTCATCAAAGTAGATTTATTGCCACAAACTTGTGCAGCAGTCATCAAAGTAGATTTATTGCCACAAGCAAAATAACTTTTAAATAATGTCCTAGGTTTAAATTTTTTTTAGATCATATTTGTTTTTCTAAAATTTCTAAATTTTATTGAATATATTTGTAATTTTAACATCTTATGTATTTCCTGATTGCCAATGCATTAATTATCAAAATTTTCATTGTATTCTGTTTTTATTAAGTAGTACTTTTTTATTTCTCTTAGAAATACTTACTACTGCTATTACCTTACCTATTCATGTTCTCAAATTGTTAATTAATCAATTTGTTTTTTCCGACACCAATTTATTGATGAATGAAATAGCTTCCATAGAGCAAATCTTAGTATCCTATTTTTCTGACAGTGGTATTGCATTCATTGGGGTTGGATCACTATAAACAGTCAATAAATGATGAGGAGTAAACAAAAAAATTAATATAAATTATATTCTTTTAAAATAAATAAATATGGGCAATAGGGATTTTCAAATTGTAATGTTTAAAGTAATTTTCAGTTGGTGACGCCATATTTAAAGTGTGCTACATGTTGGGCAAGCAATTTGTATAGAAACATAAGGCAAACCTCTCCCTCCATTCTCACAATCACACACACACACCTATACTTTTGCACATACAACCTTTGGATTTGAAATTTTTATTAATATGTAGTATAGCAAATTGTGATGTCAATAAATTTCATTAGTTCATGCTATCATAATCTCTGTGACCATGTGGAATTCTGATTCTATTGTTTTTCATTTCACACACTTGGCCTTCAGATGCTGGTGAAGAAAGTCTATGACAACGCCAGAAGAATGAGGCGCAGAAAGTGGAAGCTGCGCAGATTTGACGGGGCGGAGGAGCTGGACACTGAAAGCGTCACAAAGTAAGTTGGCATAGAGTTGACAATGACACATTTAGACTGTTCTTGTACTAGAATAAATAGAGTTGACAATGACACATTTAGACTGTTCTTGTACTAGAAAAACTAGAGTTGACATGATACATTTAGACTGTTCTTGTACTAGAATAAATAGAGTTGACAATGACACATTTCGACTGTTCTTGTACTAGAATAAATAGAGTTGACATGATACACTTAGACTGTTCTTGTACTAGAATAAAAAGAGTTGACATGACACACTTAGACTGTTCTTGTACTAGAATAAATAGAGTTGACATGATACACTTAGACTGTTCTTGTACTAGAATAAATAGAGTTGACATGATACACTTAGACTGTTCTTGTACTAGAATAAATAGAGTTGACATGATACACTTAGACTGTTCTTGTACTAGAATAAATAGAGTTGACATGATACACTTAGACTGTTCTTGTACTAGAATAAATAGAGTTGACATGATACACTTAGACTGTTCTTGTACTAGAATAAATAGAGTTGACATGATACACTTAGACTGTTCTTGTACTAGAATAAATAGAGTTGACATGATACACTTAGACTGTTCTTGTACTAGAATAAATAGAGTTGACATGATACACTTAGACTGTTCTTGTACTAGAATAAATAGAGTTGACATGATACACTTAGACTGTTCTTGTACTAGAATAAATAGAGTTGACATGATACACTTAGACTGTTCTTGTACTAGAATAAATAGAGTTGACATGATACACTTAGACTGTTCTTGTACTAGAATAAATAGAGTTGACATGATACACTTAGACTGTTCTTGTACTAAACTAGAGTAAATAAATAGAACATAAAACTTTTATCATAGAGTTGACATGACACACTTAGACTGTTCTTGTACTAGAATAAATAGAGTTGACATGATACACTTAGACTGTTCTTGTACTAAACTAGAGTAAATAAATAGAACATAATACTTTTATCACAGAGTTGACATGATACACACATATTGTTCTTGCACTAGAGTAAATTGACGGAAAATAGAACTTGTCAAGATATAAACTCTAGCTTCTACATGCATGCCAACTATTTGGCTTGAAACTTTTCACTATTTTTAACTGCTTGAAGTTTGGAGTAGACCATTACATTAAATATATATTGATATTAAAAATGATAATTAAAATAAAAGATGGTAATAACCGTTTGATTTAGTATTGTCTCTATTAAATTCATTAACCTCTGATGGATTCAATTACGTCTCTGTTTGATTCAGTAATGTCTCTGTTTGATTCAGTAATGTCTCTGTTTGATTCAGTAATGTCTCTGTTTGATTCAGTAATGTCTCTGTTTGATTCAGTAATGTCTCTGTTTGATTCAGTAATCTCTGTTTGATTCTTGATTCAGTAATGTCTCTGTTTGATTCAGTAACAAAACTGTTGGATTCATTAACGTCTTTGCTTGATTCAGTAATGTCTCTGTTTGATTCAGTAATGTCTCTGTTTCATTCAGTAAAGTCTCTGTTTCATTCAATAACAAAACTGTTGGATTCATTAACGTCTTTGCTTGATTCAGTAATGTCTCTGTTTGATTCAGTAATGTCTCTGTTTGATTCAGTAATGTCTCTGTTTGATTCAGTAATGTCTCTGTTGGATTCATTAACGTCTTTGCTTGATTCAGTAATGTCTCTGTTTGATTCAGTAATGTCTCTGTTTCATTCAGTAAAGTCTCTGTTTCATTCAATAACAAAACTGTTGGATTCATTAACGTCTTTGCTTGATTCAGTAATGTCTCTGTTTGATTCAGTAATGTCTCTGTTTGATTCAGTAACAAAACTGTTGGATTCACTAACGTCTTTGCTTGATTCAGTAATGTCTCTGTTTGATTCAGTAATGTCTTTGTTTGATTCAGTAATGTCTCTGTTTGATTCAGTAATGTCTCTGATTCAGTAATGTCTCTGTTTGATTCAGTAATGTCTCTGTTTGATCCAGTAACAAAACTGTTGGATTCATTAACGTCTTTGCTTGATTCAGTAATGCCTCTGTTTGATTCAGTAATGTCTCTGTTTGATTCAGTAATGTCTCTGTTTCATTCAGTAAAGTCTCTGTTTCATTCAATAACAAAACTGTTGGATTCATTAACGTCTTTGCTTGATTCAGTAATGTCTTTGTTTGATTCAGTAATGTCTCTGTTTGATTCAGTAACAAAACTGGTGGATTCTTTAACGTCTTTGCTTGATTCAGTAATGTCTCTGTTTGATTCAGTAACAAAACTGTTGGATTCATTAACGTCTTTGCTTGATTCAGTAATGTCTCTGTTTGATTCAGTAATGTCTCTGTTTGATTCAGTAACAAAACTGTTGGATTCATTAACGTCTTTGCTTGATTCAGTAATGTCTCTGTTTCATTCAATAACAAAACTGTTGGATTCATTAACGTCTTTGCTTGATTCAGTAATGTCTCTGTTTGATTCAGTAATGTCTCTGTTTGATTCAGTAATGTCTCTGTTTCATTCAGTAAAGTCTCTGTTTCATTCAATAACAAAACTGTTGGATTCATTAACGTCTTTGCTTGATTCAGTAATGTCTCTGTTTGATTCAGTAATGTCTCTGTTTGATTCAGTAATGTCTCTGTTTGATTCAGTAATGTCTCTGTTTCATTTGTAAAGTCTCAGTTTCATTCAATAACAAAACTGTTGGATTCATTAACGTCTTTGCTTGATTCAGTAATGTCTCTGTTTGATTCAGTAATGTCTCTGTTTGATTCAGTAATGTCTCTGTTTGATTCAGTAACAAAACTGTTGGATTCATTAACGTCTTTGCTTGATTCAGTAATGTCTCTGTTTGATTCAGTGTTTAACTGAACTGACTGTTTTTAAAGAGCTCAGCTTGGCTTTTCAAAAAATTTACTCCTGAAAAACTTCATGAACACTCCTGGAAAACTCCTGGAATTTTGAGGCAATTTTTCTGTACGAACCCTGTTTAACCTTCATTGGTGCTAAGATTGGAGTAAGACTGAAAGGTGTAACGCATGTTGTCCTATAAGCAGGAAGAAATGTCCTCAGCAGCAATGGATTTTTCTTCATTAATAAGAATTCATGACCCCCTTGTATGAAATCTTTGTAATATTAATTATAATTGGGAATATATCTTGGTTACATGGTGAAATATATTAATATTAAATGAATTAAAGGTAAAAAATATCCCTTTGGACCAAATTGATCATATGACTGGTGAAGCATCATTCACCAGTTTCTGTGGCCACGGCATACTAGGTGTTTGTGTGGCCAGCACAATGGGTCGTCGCCTTTAATTTACCTCAACTTAGGTCAGGTACCAATCAGAGCTTGGTAGACTCGGGAACACCCTCCAGACCTGAAAAATCCTAGCCTACACCAGGATTTGAACCCACGACCTACAGTTTTCCACCGAACGCGCTGCAGCATGGCTACCAGTATACATATTCTCTACTCCCAGCACACATATTCTCTACTCCCAGCACAAACTGCTCCCTTTAACAGCTGTGTATGGGTATTCTGGTGCATGGGTAATGACGAATCCTCTTTACCACTTTGACCAGGTTATCAAGGGTTTCTTTGCCTCAATTCCCTGATGACAGTCATAGGACATTATTATTTTTTTATACTAACAAACACTTCTCTTTACTTGCAGAGACTACAATGATTTCTTGGAAGATCTGGAAGAGGATCAGGGACTCAGGGAGAATGTCAACATTTATAAAGGTTTGGATACTTTAAGCTTTACTTTCATTTTCTCTTGCAGAGCAGTTAATTCATGTTCGTAATGAAAACTATCATGTCATTAGTCTGTTTGTGTCATACCGCGCATTGGGTGACCAAATTTTTGTCTGATGCAATCCTTTCAGCCTCATCTGTTGTGAGCTTTTTTATAGTCATGCTTAACCGAAATTCATCTTGGACATACGTGTCATGTATTCATGATTAGTATTTAATTTGTATATTTTTGTTGAGTAATCTCTAAGAGCTATGTCTATGAGTGTGACGTTTAGTGTGTTTCCATCCCATGGCCACCTGGATGTGACTTTTCTTTCTTCCATCCCCTAAGAACATGAACTGTCACCTATTGTCAGCGGGCAACATTGTATAATGATAATTTGTCTTATGTAATACATTCAAGTAATAATCAAATAATGTCTCCTTCTATTTTGCTGGCATACTGAAAAATTAAATAGTATTCAGCTATTTAAAAAAAAAAGACTAGTCTTATGGTAAGGTGGATAGTTATTGTGGTCAAGATTTGTATCATTTTTAGTGATGCCGGCTGATCCTGTGGTTAGTTCACCGGACTGTCAACCAACTTAATGCAGGTTAATGCTACCAACAGATCCCTGCCACCCTGCAGGAATTTTGGGCCTAGTGGACGTAATAATCTTTTATATAGAAGTAATGTCTGTAAACTTATAAGAAAAAAAAAAGCCCCAGAGGTCTATGCTTATTAGATTTGTCTGTTAACATACCAATGCTATGTGACTACTTTACTGTCACTGTGCTGCCTAAATCAGTGAAATCTTGGACTTTTTAAAAAGGTTTTCTAACTCAGTACAATGTGTAGTTTGTTGATTATGCAGTTGCCCATAACTTTTTTTATATATGCAAGCTTATATGTTCTAAATGTGCAATCTTTGCCATTCATATTCATGGTTGTGTTAGTTTCTAAGCTACTGTTTGCTTGTTGGTACTGTTTGAATTCATTTGTTCTTTTAAAGTCTTTTGCAGAATAAAATGTTTCCAAGGTCAAGTATTCATGATTTGAGTTTGACTATTGGAGAATATGTTTGAAAAAGAAAAACTTAAATGTGTTTGACTATTTGAAAAAGAAAACTTAAAGATGTTGTATTTGTCACAGATGCTGCCAAGATCACAGTGGAGGCCGAAGATACAGATGATGAAGGGGCACCACAGATTAGCCTTCAAGAGATGCTGGAGGACTTACATATATCTGAGGATGCTACAGGAGGAGAGGGGGCCCCAATGATGGAATAGTTCTTTCTGTAAGGTTTGGTTTTGGCCTTATAATGCTGCTTGTGTTTTTAAGGTTTTTAAATCGTGCATTGGGTATTACCAAGGCACATAAAACTTATACTGTGCTGTTTGACAGAGGTCCAAATTGCACTACCCTGGATAGAGGTTTTTGCGCACGACCTGTTGGGGGGGGGTGGGCTCTGGTGTCGGTGGCATAGAGACAAGGGGTGTAATGTGAAGGGGCCACAATTCATGATGTTGTGATTCCACAGAGCATTCCTAGAATGTAAATATAGAAAGGCACAACTGAATGTCATAACCATTTGAGGAGCTCTGTGGATGGCGGAGAATGGACCACAGGCCGAACCCCAACTCAGCCCAATGAAACCCTGACCCGATCCCGGTGCTGGGCGCAAGTCTGAAAAGTGTTTTTCTTCTAGTAGAAAATAATGGTTTCAAGTCTGAATGGTCTGTTAATGACACAATTAGATGTAAAAATTCAGGTCTTAAAAGCAAGCATCAATTACCCCTCAGATTTTATTAGTTCTAAAGAAATGATTTTCACAGAAAAATTGAATTATTTTGTGTTGGATTCACACAAATCAATTTTTTGTTTTTACACAATAATTAGCCTTTAAATTATTTATTTGTTCTAAACTCTGGATTGTTAATTTTATTATTTCAAGGTCATTTCGTCTTTCTCTGTAACATTAACAATGGGGGGAGGGGTACTGTAATTTCTTATATTGGTATGTGAGGCCGTCTGGTCCTGCGGTTAGTTCACCGGACTGTCAACCAACATTTTGCAGGTTCGATCTCTGCCGCCCTGCAGGAGTTTTGGGCCCAGTGGACGTGATAATCTTCTATCTAGAAGGAACGTCTGTAAACTTATAAGTAAGGAAGGTGGAAAATGATAAGCCTTCTAAAATCTGATTCATTCCTAGTATTAAAGGGTTACTTTATTTTTAACAAATCTCTACACACTGTCTGCTTACCAAGCTCTGTATTTCTCACCTGGCTCAGTTTTACATTGTGTTTTGTGCTTTCCAGGTGTGGATATGTCTGACTAAGCAGAGTTAATGCTGGATGCCTGGCTTAAATGGAGTTAATCTAATCTGGCTACACGGAGTTAATCTAATCTGGTAGTTGTGTTTGGCCATCCCACTCACTCTCCTTCAACTGAAGTATGAACAGATGTTCTCTGAGGATAAATCTGCACACTTGTTCCTTTATTCATAAATAGTTTGTTCATTGAGATTTTAAAAGACAATGTGCATTATAAAGCATCAATTTCTTTATTATACATTAAATAATGTATTCAAATATGTTAAATAGTTTATCAACACAAGCCAACAGTAGTAATATAAGTTCCCGAATAAGCAAAAATGTACAATATATTATCTCCAATTTTTGTTCCTGAAATTTTTTAATTTAAATTTTGATTGTTTGTGCCTGTGTAATTTACCAAAATTTTCTTTGCCGATATGTAATATAGAAAAAATGTATTCTAAAGAAATGGAGGTCTCTTCATTTCATGTTTTTCTTTCCTCCTTACCTTAGTGTAAAAAAATATTTTATTATCAGTGTCAATGATCATAAAACTATATTGGTTATATCTGGTAGGAATTATGTTAATATATAAGCTGCTTGTCACTTAAGCCTTTTTGTTATTAATCCTGAGATCATTTCGGTTTATTTCTTGATTTGACTGCTTACATATTTTTATTTTGAAACTTGTTTTGGACATTTAGGAAGTAGACTCAAAAGCCTTAAGCAGTAAATTCACAATTCACCTTTCATTTTTACCAACAAAACAAAAATGAATGTATTCTGTTAAAGAGTGCAAAATAATTAAAACAAATTAACCAAAAGTTGCAATTGTTTTGTTGTTGTTTTTTGCTATCTGCACCAATTAGATTCTCCTGAGTGTGAAATGATTTGTAAATATAAAAATTCAACCTCTTTGTTCTTGCTGTCAAAATCTTTGAGATTTTTAGTTCAAAAAAATTCAATTGAAGCATTTAAATTTAATAAATTGATAACAAATAACATATCCATTTTTTCTCCTTGATGCACAAGTAAGGTAGTCATGGATGGTCAAGCAGATAGTGATAGGACACATTCAATACTAGGTTTCCAATTCTGACACTTGAGACCTGGAAGGTGTTACTCATCTGTATATGATTGAATATCTCTGTCACGGAGCGTTGTCCGGCAATAGAGTGTTTGTTGTGAGCTCTTTTATAGGATGTATTGTTCATTTGTGTATTATTTTGTTAGATATTTTAGTGTTTTGTTTATAGTAATCTCTAAACCATAGGTCCCGAGGTATGACTTGTTGTGAGTTGAGGAAGTGATGTCATTGTCTGGTTGTTGTGGCTGGGGGATAAATGGCGGATGGTAGTTCATTATAAAGGAAGGTTGTGTTGATGTAATGTGTGTGTTTTCAAAGGATATTATTTACGATTAGAATTGTTATTAGTTACATATAATTTATTCTAATTAAAGCTCAACTGAGTTTATTCTGAGTCTACGATCGTTTATTTGATGTTTACTAGCATGTTGAGTACCGTCGCAGTCTTTGAGTATATTGTTCTGATATAAAGAACTCGCACGTCACAATCTCAGTTTTCTCTTTATGTATAGTCAAGTGTAACAATGTATATACTATTTAAACATATTCCAATGAAACAATAACAAACAAAAAAAAGCATTCTCTGAAATAAGATTTATTTAATAAGTTTGCTTCATATCAAATACATTGAGAAATGAGGTCATTTAAAAAACCTCAAGAAAGATATTCCATGATAAATTATCTGATGTTTTAGTAGATTATGAGTTGGCAGGTTTTTGTTTTGTTGGTAAGATGTAGTAGCTGGAAATGAAACTGTTTACCCATGCCCTCAACAATATAAATATAAGTCAATGTTATAGAATTCTAGCACAAATTTGAACACTTGATGTTTTAGTAGATTACGAGTTGGCAGTTTTTATTTTTGGTAAGGTGTACATAGCTGGAAATAAAACTGTTCACCCATGCCCCCTAAACAATATAAGTCAATGTTGTAGAATTCTAGCACAAATTTGAACACTTGATGTTTTAATGCATGACTAAAAGCCGTCATTCCGTTCAACGGCCTATTTGAAACTCACCCATGTGGTGTGCCACCAGAAATATAGTGGGAGGCCACGTATAGCACAGAGGGTGCTGTTTAGCCATCCATTGTCTAGGCATCACCAAAAATCTATTGTTTAAGATTTAGAATACTCTTACTCTTTCATTTTTACTAAATATATACCAGTATACATATTATATCTGTGAAAAACTAAGAGAAATAAATCCTTATGAGGTCTCTCAATAAATACAAATCTGAGAGTATGTATATAATTTATATAAGTTATTTATAGCAAAGTTGAACTTTTCAGTGTCCACAATGTTAGGGGATTGTGTGGTCAGTTTAAACCCAGAATCACACTAACATTCTCTAACTAATGTTGGGCACCCACCAGAAGAATAAGCTAGGCAGGCAGAAGGCCTTAATATGTAGGTTAAAAAATATCTGGACATGTACAATGGTTAGAACTCAACATCTTAGGCATGCTACCCTAGAGCTCTGCCACTATAACACAAGAGCCCTGCCACTATAACACAAGAGCCCTGCCACTATAACACAAGAGCCCTGCCACTATAACACAAGAGCCCTGCCACTATAACACAAGAGCCCTGCCACTATAACACAAGAGCCCTGCCACTATAACACAAGAGCTCTGCCACTATAACACAAGAGCCCTGCCACTATAACACAAGAGCCCTGCCACTATAACACAGTAATTCAAAGGATTTATTTACCTTGCCTTCAATTACCAACACATATTTTATCAGTCGAAATAAAAAAAAAAGCTTTATTTTTACAAAAGAACTACCGTATATCTAATATTCTATGATGAAAATGAATGGCTGTTACTGTTATTAAAAAAGAAAATCAATTGTCAAGATATTACTTCATATCATTACTGTATAAATATTTAAGGTAGTCTATGTTTGATATTGTAAGTTAATTTCTAAGGTCCACTTTTTTTGTACACAAAAAAACTGAAAGTGAAAGGGCCAAAAGAAAAAAAAATATGCCTAATTTGCAATAAAAACAAAACAATTTAAAGTATTAAAAAAAACAGAATTCTAAAAATGGTTTTCTTAGTTGGACAGTAAGAAAATACTAAATATCTTCACCAAAAATCTGTGTGCCACCAGATCTGTATTATGATGTTAAATTTGGGAATACTCAACAGTATATAGTGTATTGAGATTAATATGAAAAAAAAAAGAAGAAAAAACCTTCACAAAGTCAACATTGAATGACATTAAATGGAAAGTTTAACCAAAAAAAAAAAGTTAAATATTGCGGGGAATTTTACACTTGGTAGCAATACAACTAGATCAGTGGTAGCAATACAACTAGATCAGTGGTAGCAATACAACTAGATTAGTGGTAGCAATACAACTAGATCCACCAAGAAAATTATATAACTTATAGATTTTTAAACAATATTATAAAACTGTCCATGAGAAACAAACACAAGGTATAAAGTAAAAAAAGTGAATACAATTTCAAAGTGAATTATTATTTGTGTTGAGAATTCAAGGCAAACTAAAAGGTCTGGAATTTACCCATAATAAATTATATAAAAAACTAAAGAAATGCCAAAATGTAATAAGCTTTCTACAAAATATATAGTTCATTGAGATTATAGAAAACTATATAAATAGATCTAAAATATAAAACTACTTCAATGTTGCTATAGCAGTGAAAACCAAATGCATTTTATTTTTTGGTTAGGCTTTTTTTTTTTTGGCTAACTAGTGACTGTTAATGTTAACAAAGTATTCTGTAAATTACATTATAATGTTATATGATTTGACTTAAATTTATAAAATATACTAGATCAATGTCATGCACTATACTCATTCTGGCGGCTAATGTTATGGTTGTCAAGTTCCCATTTGGCTGAACTATTTATATAAAGGGTTAGGGTTAGGGTTAGAGTTATGATCCCTGAATACCCAGGTATTATTTGTAAAAAAAATAAACTTCCATGGGTTTTGAAATTAAAGCCTTCATTATGTAGTGCCATGGTGTGTGAGCTACACCGGGCAAATAGAAACAAAATGCCATTTGCTTTTTTTTAGAGATGCCCTAGAAGTGCCCAATGAATGCCTAAAAGCTGTACATAGATCCCTGCTTCCAATAGTCACAGATTAAATAAGTAGCCCATCCATTACTTCTTGCACTGAAAATACAGTTTTTTTTTATATCTTTCAAAATTTTAATGATTACAGTCTAGCCATGAATTAAAAATGAAATTCCATACATCATTTATAGTGTTAGCTCCTCCCCTTTTCTACCTAACACCTCATATATAGGGTTAGCTCCTCCCCCCTTTTCTAATCAACATATTATTATTGGTGCTTTAGCTCCTCCCCTTTTCTACTTAACACATCATATACAGGTTAGCGCCTCCCTTTTTCTAATCAATATATTATTATTGGTGCTATAATCTCTCCACTTTTCTACTCAACAATTTTTACAAAAAAAAAAAGGTTCCGAATATGTCAAGCATTGAGATTATTTATCAAAATTATAACAAAACAATATGGATCAATAAAAATTAGTTATACAAAAATAAAGTATAAAAATTTTTTTTTTTCTTCATTTGGTCAGAATATCACAAGTAACCAAATTGTAACAACATACACGCGCACACAATCTCACAGGCCGCCCCCCTAAAAACCCCAATAGGGTTTATGTCCCGTAACATCCGTTTTCACCGTTAGTAACTTTGGACGTCTTCTCGTTCAGGTAGGCCTCCGCCTGTGACAGGGCCTCTGGGATCCTGTCCGCAGACTTGGTCGTGTAGTCGAAGAGGTGGGCGGGGTCGTTGTCTTTCCCCCTGGAGATCTGGACGATGCGGCAGAGCAGGTCGTAGGCGATGGTCTCCGAGACCACAGAGTCCTTCTTGTACTCCGGGTGCTGGTGGACAAAATTCCTCATCCACCTGGCGCTGGTGACCAGTTTACCTGAAGCCAGAAATGAAACGTTTAGTCTGGATTCCATATTGAGATACCTTTATTGATTCTATAACAGGGTATGTATTCTAAGAACATTTTGAGACTCCCTAAGCTGTACATAAAGTTCACAAACAAATATAAACTAATGTGTGTGTACAAGATTTTATTCTTAACTGGTAATGTCTATATGTTATCTATCTAAAATTTTTATTTGTGGATGTTTTTGAGTGCCAATATATTAAAGCTTTTGAATAATTTGAAGAAAAGATACCCACTCCTTATGGACAGAGTTTTTCCAATTGAAATAAGAATGTTTCAAGCCCTGTTGTCTATTATAAAAATATGTGATGGTATTATTGGATTGAGTGGCCAGTAGGATTCCTCAAACTTTCATAAAAATTTTGTTAGTTTTCCCCACTTGGAACCTTACTGAAATTCACTAACTTTTGTCAACTTTCCAAACGGTTTTAAAAATCATGTCAGTTTTCCCAAACTTTCGTCAACTTTCTAAATGGTTTTAAAAATTATGTCAATTTTCCCAAACTTTCGTCAACTTTCCAAATGGTTTTAAAAATCATGTCAGTTTTCCCAAACTTTTGTCAACTTTCCAAATGGTTTTAAAAATTATGTCAATTTTCCCAAACTTTCGTCAACTTTCCAAATGGTTTTAAAAATTATGTCAGTTTTCCCAAACTTTCATCAACTTTCCAAATGGTTTTAAAAAGTGTGTCCGTTTACCCAAACTTTCCAAAATGATTAAAAAAATTGTGTCAGTTTTCCCAAACTTTATCTTTTGTAGAAAAACTTGCTAAAATTTTAGAAACAAAGTTTTTTTTTCATTGTTAAAACGAACATACTATATAAATAATACAGAAAAGAGCATTGAAGACTCACCAGAAGCCCTCATGGAGATAAGCTTGAGATATTGGGTCACTGTACATCTGGTGTCAACATCAATCTCTATGCTGTCCATGTACAGGTTGATCAGAGCCAACAGACCAGGGAAATCACCCTAAGGGCATACACACAAAACAAAAAATGCATACAGACACATGGGGACATGAAGAAAAATAAAATGTAATGAATATATAGCACTTGAAGTCTATCTGCAGGCTGGCAGTTTTTAAATATTGTTCACTACATCAACTGTGAACTTGTAAAAGTTTACTATAATAATTGTAATTTAAATAGTGCTTCTATCCATGCTATTTTAGCATGCTCAGTGCGCTCTAGAAGATTATTACGTCCACTAGGCCCAAACCTCCTGCAGGGTGACAGGAATCGGTCGGCAGCTGGTATCAAATTTGCGACGTGTCGGTTAACATTCCGGTGAACTAACCGCAGGACCAGTCAGCTTCAATATGTCTTCAGAAGCCTAGGATTGTGTCTATTATAGGGATGTTAAAATATTTTTTTTTCAAAACCGGTTTTCGGTTTCAAACCACAATCCGGTATTCCGGTTTTTGTTTAACATCCCTAGTCTCTACTTAGGTGTATCTGGGCTGCTGAATCAGACACTAATTGAAATAATATCAAGGTCTTTCTTCCAACTAGTTTCTAGTTTTGGTGAAATGTCATCCCAGTCCTCTAGAGAAAATTGAGGGAAACAGAAAGAACAGTGGAACTAACTGGACCAAGCCTCCATCACTGCCCCCTTCTGTGGCCACTTTCAAATCATCACTGAAGGGTTGGACTAGATACTGCTAATGAAAGTCCATCGTCAGTTGCTTGTATGTTATAAGATATAATAAATAGTAATGCACACTTTTGATCCCAGTGTATTCACAATAAAATAACCTTTAAATTTTGGACTTTTTTCCTCGGGTCTAACTGGGTCTCCACAGTACAATGAAGAAGGAGAAGACAATTTTGTTGTTTGCATGGACAGTAAAACAGCTAGAATTACCTTCCCGTGAAAGATCTCGTTGATGGTCATTTCCTCGTACTGGTCAACAAGGTTCCCACAAGATGAGCTACCGCACTGTCTGGAACATTCAGGGGGAGTCGACTCTGTATATGAAAAGATAATTTTTTTTTATATTATAGAAGATATTATATAATATAGAAAACGAGAAATTCCCCAACATCAAGAAATTCACTATTTTCTTCACTTCTTATCTTCTATTGGCCAGTCTGCTGAGCATTTTGCTCTCTTGCAGTTAATGAAAGACAAACATATTTATATGTCTTTTTTTTGTGGCTTTGTATAGCTAGCTATATAGTGTGTTGGTATTGGTAGGCTAAAGTAGTGTGTATCTGAGGTAGGTTAGCTTAGGGCATTCAAGCAGGCTGAGGTCTACAGTTTCTCTTGGGTAGCGGCAGTGTCTGCAGTTAGGTGAATGTTTTGGGTTTATTCTATTTAGGTATGAGTTCAGTGCTATATGTCCTGTTCTTGAGTGGGTAAATTCTATTTAGGTATGAGTTGATTGCTATATGTCCTGTTCATAAGTGGATTTATTCTATTTAGGTATGAGTTCAGTGCTATATGTCCTTTTCTTAAGTGGATTTATTCTATTTAGGTATGAGATGAGTGCTATATGTCCTGTTCTTAAGTGGATTTATTCTATTTAGGTATGAGTTGAGTGCTATATGTCCTGTTCTTAAGTGGATTTATTCTATTTAGGTATGAGTTGAGTGCTATATGTCCTGTTCTTAAGTGGATTTATTCTATTTAGGGATGAGTTGAGTGCTATATGTCCTGTTCTTAAGTGGATTTATTCTATTTAGGTATGAGTTGAGTGCTATATGTCCTGTTCTTAAGTGGATTTATTCTATTTAGGTATGAGTTGAGTGCTATA
Source organism: Anisus vortex (assembly GCA_949126835.1). Taxonomy (NCBI): domain Eukaryota; kingdom Metazoa; phylum Mollusca; class Gastropoda; family Planorbidae; genus Anisus; species Anisus vortex. The sequence goes on along the minus strand of OX421505.1, from coordinate 5,341,025 downwards.
TGTCCTGTTCTTAAGTGGATTTATTCTATTTAGGTATGAGTTGAGTGCTATATGTCCTGTTCTTAAGTGGATTTATTCTATTTAGGTATGAGTTGAGTGCTATATGTCCTGTTCTTAAGTGGATTTATTCTATTTAGGTATGAGTTGAGTGCTATATGTCCTGTTCTTAAGTGGATTTATTCTATTTAGGTATGAGTTGAGTGCTATATGTCCTGTTCTTAAGTGGATTTATTCTATTTAGGTATGAGTTGAGTGCTATATGTCCTGTTCTTAAGTGGATTTATTCTATTTAGGTATGAGTTGAGTGCTATATGTCCTGTTCTTAAGTGGATTTATTCTATTTAGGTATGAGTTGAGTGCTATATGTCCTGTTCTTAAGTGGATTTATTCTATTTAGGTATGAGTTGAGTGCTATATGTCCTGTTCTTAAGTGGATTTATTCTATTTAGGTATGAGTTGATTGCTATATGTCCTGTTCATAAGTGGATTTATTCTATTTAGGTATGAGTTGAGTGCTATATGTCCTGTTCTTAAGTGGATTTATTCTATTTAGGTATGAGTTGAGTGCTATATGTCCTTTTCTTAAGTGAATTTATTCTATTTAGGTATGAGTTGAGTGCTATATGTCCTGTTCTTAAGTGGGTTTATTCTATTTAGGTATGAGTTGAGTGCTATATGTCCTGTTCTTAAGTGGATTTATTCTATTTAGGTATGAGTTGAGTGCTATATGTCCTGTTCTTAAGTGGATTTATTCTATTTAGGTATGAGTTGAGTGCTATATGTCCTGTTCTTAAGTGGGTTTATTCTATTTAGGTATGAGTTGAGTGCTATATGTCCTGTTCTTAAGTGAATTTATTCTATTTAGGTATGAGTTGAGTGCTATATGTCCTTTTCTTAAGTGGATTTATTCTATTTAGGTATGAGTTGAGTGCTATATGTCCTGTTCTTAAGTGGGTTTATTCTATTTAGGTATGAGTTGAGTGCTATATGTCTTTAAGTGGAATATAGTGCATTGGTCTTTGTTTACCCCATCTTTACACCAATGACTAAAACAGAAAATGAAAACCATAAAACCCACAACAAGACTTACCGGTCAAAACATCCTTGCGGAAAAAAAACTTGTCTTTAATGACAGCATCTCTCTTGAATGCAGTTTTCATGTTCTCATCAACCTAGAGTAAGGAAGATGAAAAAAACAACATTAACCCTTACAGTCCCAGGCGCATAGATAGAAGTAGGTCGGTACGGGAAGGGTTAACTTCTGTTATATCAGGTAGTTTCATTTAACTCATTCTTTTACTGTGAGAAGCTTGTTTTGTTTGGCTCACACCAGTTCCCAATGATTCCCACTAGAAATATGAACCCTACTATATAGCTGACTGGCATTGCTTGCCCTGCTTAAAAGTTTTTTTTTAAATGAATAATTAATTTATATTCAATTTTATATATATATATTTCTATCTGATATAGTTAATTAAATTTAAAATGCATTATAAGTAGTAAGAAAAAAATGTGTAAATCTGAATGACAAAAAAAAAAGCTTGAATTAAATTTAAATAAAAGAAATTAGGACAATATATAAATGTATCTAACTATTCACTATCTATCTATAATACGAAAATGCATGGAATGGGTTGCCTGAACAAACCAGGAAAACCAGTAACTTAACACCATTTAAAACATTAATAAAAATGCAAGACTAGACTGAGACCACAGATGAGCATAGGACGCAATAATCTTCTTTATAGAAGGAGCATCTGTAATATATAAGATAAGATGCAAAAAAAGTAACATTTATCAAAGCCGTAAAGCATGCTAGATAAATTGTGAGTGCCATGTTCTAAAATTAACACAAGCAAAGGTATATATTTAACAAAACCTAAAAAAAATTCTATATTCCTGGGCTAAACTCAAAATAGATATCTAGCACTATGTAAAATTAAAACCGGTTGTGTAATTAATACTCCTGATTGTCAACACTTACAACCCAGGTTCAAACCCTGCTGCTGTCCAAGCCATGCAGGCGGTTTGAGCTATCGACATAATTACTTTCTAGAGAAGAAAGTCTGCAGTGTTTCTGACAAGAAACGTTATATAGCTATGACTTTAGTGAGTTGTTTCTCTTTGATTTACTTTATGAATAAGTAAATTCTGTTTCTATATTAGCTATTTGTGAACTGATTGTTTTCAGTGATAGCTTTTATTTCTTGAAATCATTTCAAGGTCCTAGTTATGGTCCTGACCTTAGTTGGGGTAAAGTAAAGGCGGCTGTGCATAGTGCTGGCCACACAATCACCTAGTATGCCATGGCCACGGAAACTGACATATAGCACTTCACTGGCCCTAAGCATCAATTTTCTTCCTAGTTATAGATACAAAATAGTTGCAGATAAAAAAATAATTGACTGACCTTTGATATTGGGATGATTAGGTTGAGTTTGTAAGACAGAATGACCCTGGTCAGCAACACAATGAAGACAGTGAAAGCAGCGTTCTCAAAGTCAGTCAGCTGTGCCTGGAAATAGAGTGAAGACCATTGGTAAATACTATAAGAGAAGTTAAGCTAAACAGATGGTAGGGTGGTAGCCTATTGCTTGAGGAGCAGCTCATTGGCCTTTTGCTTTCCCACTGGTAGTCAGGGGCCCATTAAAACCAGGTGAACTAGGGCCTAATTGAGTGAGCCTAATTTACACAGAGCATTGAATCCAGGTATTAGGAGATACTATTTGTAGAATCCGAGGATGAACGGATTATTTACTGCTGTGATTTACAGTTAGGCCCTTAGATTGACAATAAAACTTAGTGGGTTCAGGACAAAATTTGTCCTATACTACCCCCCCCCCCACACACTTTTCCCCGTATGTGAGTTTATCACTCTGCCTCTAATGTACCACAAATACCTCATGTACATGTTATTAAAAATATTGCTGAAAAAAAAATTTTCAACCCCTAATTAAGAACAAGCACTCTTCCAATAATAAATGAGAACCAAAGCACCGTTAGAAAAAGGTCTTTAAGTTTAGCCATTGACAACTTAAAATAAACCTGAACATTTGTTTATCTGGCACTGGCTGCAACACCAGCAACCAGTCATGCGAGTCTAATCCGTCCTCCAGACATGAAAAGTGTGACAGTTGTGAACAATGGAGATCTTCATCCCAGCCCAGGTAAACTGCCCCTTATGTTAAGATGTAACATTTCAATGATGATCTTACTTTGGGCATATCATCAAACACGGCATGGCAAAAGACAAATCAGTGATACAAAAGATTGACTTCATTCATATTTACCTCCATTGGTCTGAATTCCACTCTCCATCCAATGTTAGATTGGGGTGGCGGGGGTTTGAACCTCATGGTCTGCCAATTGGTGGACTGAATGTTCTATTAAAATAATACAACAAAAAAAAAACTAATTAAAAATGCCATAATTATATGCTGAGAAGACACTAACCAATAAGCATGCAGCAAAATACAAAAATATTAGCAAAAAAAAAAAACAAACAAAAAACATTAATCTTAAAGAAAAAAAATAAAACAGGAGTGGGAAAACTTCTATCAGCGCGCCGCATCACATATCATAGTAGGAAAAGAAATTAATTTCTGACCGTGTCTAGACATATGAAGCTTCAACTAGTAGTCTTATTCTTGCAGGTTAACTCCCCTTACACAACAGACTCTAGTTAAGGAATTACAAACCTCAAAGTGATCTGTGTCGTTCTCATCATCCAGGTCTATCTTCTCAGAGAACACAGACACTGGATCACGGATGAACAGGTGGGCAATGTGCCTGGCCAGGGGCTCGTCCACTCCTGAATCAAGAGAAATACACAAAGAATGAAATGTCAAATTTTTTTTTACCTCATTGTTTTTTTTACTGTGCTGTACACTATAATTGTCTCATTCTGTCAATCTATAAGTATTCTTTACTGTAAGTGCTTGGGGAGGTGAATAACAAAGTAAAGCCTCTCCTGCTTAGAGGTGGTGACCGCCTAGATTTGCCAAGTGCTGTCTCATCTTTAGCACTTTTGGACTTTTCTATAAATGGCCTCTCCTACCTAAATATGTGTCTGAATGGGAAACTTCACGTACGTACCCTTGCTCTCAGTTTACTGGTCTCCCTGTTTTACTAGAAGCCCATGGTGAAGATGATGCTGTAGTAAGTGCTTCTTTGGGGTTGTTACTCTAAAAATCATTTAAAATTCACAAACTTTTCCCTAAACTTTACAAACAAATATTTACAGGTATGTGTGCACTACGCTATAGATCTGATTACAGGATACACACACCCCATCTACCCTGTCGCTTATGGGGAATCAAGACAAAATATCATGCTGGTGAGTGCTAATTAGGCTGCTGGCAAACATCAAGTCAACTCAATTTCTAAATGTTGTCAGAGAGTGAAAAAGCTTGTAGGCTGCTGGTTTTCTAATTGAACGAAAAATCTATTTCCAAAAGCTACAAATGTTTTATCGTTTCAAAAGCAGAATATTTTTTGTGTAAGAAAAATATCAGAATAAAAAATGGCCAATATGCACAAAAACATTCTTAAAAGTATATGAATAACAAAAATATCTTAACTTGTTTTCATGCTGGTGGCAAAGTTTAAACATTTTTTTTAATGCTATCATAAACTTAAAATGTTGAAAATAAAAATCAGAAAAGTGGAACATAGGGCAGGTATATAATTCATCTTTTAAACCAATCCACCCTCCCCCCCCCCCCCCCCAGCCACATTTCTGACTTATGGAGTTTCTAAGGGAGCTAAAGAGCACGGTGGCTGAGTGGCAGCACATTTGACTGACGATCTGAAGGTTCTGAGTTCGAATCCTGGTGCAGGCTAGGATTTTTCCCGGGACTCGAGGGTGCCCCTGAGTCTAGCCCAGCTCTGATGGGTACCTGACACTAGTTGGGGTAAAGTAAAGGCGGCTGGGGCATTGTGCTGGCCACACATCCCCTTGTATGCCGTGGCCACAGAAACAGGTGAACGCTGCTTCACCAGCCCCTATATGATCAGTTTGGTCTGAAGGATACTTTACTTTATTTATGAGGGAGCAAAAACTATAAGAGTGAGTGTCTCACCTCCTTGAATCAACTCAGCACACAGCTCTTGGTCTATCAACAGCGGGATGTCATTGTAGCATTTACCTAGTGGAGATATATAGCTGTCTATGGAGTCATAGCGAGACTTGGGGATCTGGAACCTGTCCTCCTTCAGGGGCTGGAGAGAGAAAACAAAAAAGCAACATGGCGTGAGCAGATTCTTTCGTAGCCAGCATTCTAGGAACATTCAAAAACATAAATAGTTGATCATTAAAACCAAATACCTCCAATCCTCTCTCTTCCCTGGTCCTGTCATCCACAGATGCTGCAATCACCGGCCAGCGAGTGTCAATGTTTGACAAGTGACCTCTGTAGATGGGAGAGCTGGCACTCAGGGCAAGCTGCGGGAGGGAGGAGAACATTGAACCATTTCATCTCATTGAGCATAATAATAATAATAATGGTTATTTATAAAGCGCTATTAAATTCTTTAAACTATTTCTTTTTTTTATTGTGAACACTTATAGAGTGGCTTGAGTTATTTGTTTGATGGTGAACCAGACCCTATAAGAAAGACAAAAAGACTAGGGACATAATAATAATAATAAGAAGAAGAAGACTTGTATAGCGCATATCCCGTTGTGATAAGTTATATGCGCTGTCAACAGTTACAGACAAAATACAGACAAGGAATAAAAGACAAAATTGTATAAAAGAAAAATAATAAACTGTTAATTGAATAGGTAGGTCTTGAGCATAATAAAAGTACTGACAGACTGGCATTGTGCTGGACAGACAATTACATGAGGCTGCATTGAAATTTTTAACTGTTCAAATGGACGGTCCCTCGGCTTCAAGGAGTTAATTATAAGCAATTTTTTATAAAAACCATTGCTATGGTTTTAACTCACCAATGATAACTGGGATCTATACTTATGGGAACTCAGAGAGTAAAGGTTACTTAACCCTTTCAGTCCCGGGCGCGTAGTCTTCAAGGAGGGTGTCTATTTAAAGCACAAAATAAGGTTTTGACCTTTCACCATTGACTCGGGCAGAATATTATTACGAATAAATCCAATTATTTTAAGAAGTTATAGTGTTTCACACAATTTAATCTCTACATGTTATTATCAATTTTTACCAACAAAAAAGTAAAAAAGTCATCTCAGAACCCTATCAATGTCTCAGCCATTCTAAAATAAAGTCTGGGCTGTGGGGAGCAATTATTAAAATAATGGCCGTACTGAAGGTATGCATAGCAGGAAAGTGGGTCGGGACTGGAAAGGTTAACACATTCCTTTCAACCACTATTTCATTAGACAATACACCGCTGTTTTTTTAATGCAACTTATATGACACAGACTATTTGTTAACTATCAAGGAAAAAGAATGTTTTGCTCTGTTGACCAGCTCACCATAATGGGGCACATGCCTGCCAGCTGGTCATAAAGGGTTTTGGCCTCGTCAATGTTACACGCCTGGAAGGTGACCTGGAGGCAACAGTTGCCCATGCCAAAGCCCATGCAGTCCATGTAGATGTGGTCAGGCTTGGCAGCTGACGCGCTGGAGCCGTCGTCCCCAAGGGCAGAGAAGTCTTCCACAAAGGGAGACTTGGTGTTGACATCTTGGAAAACTGAGAAATAAAAAACGTAAAATTAAGCACTAAAAGGAAAATTTAACACTAAAAGGAAAATTAAACACTAATATAAATTAATTGAAACCTAAGAGAAAAGGAAGACTTAGCATTGAAAAATAAAAAATTTAATGAAACAGCAATGTTATAAAACATTAGAGAGAAATATGAAAACATAAACAGAAACTATATAAAACAATAAATTAAAAGTTTTAAAAGGTATAGTATAGTATAAAAAGAAACTATATAAAACATTAAATCAAAAGTTTTAAAAGGTATAGTATAGTATAAAAAGAAACTATATAAAACATTAAATCAAAAGTTTTAAAAGGTATAGTATAGTATAAAAAGAAACTATATAAAACATTAAATTAAAAGTTTTAAAAGGTATAGTATAAAACAACTTGATATAAACGGTAGGTTTCACTTTTAATATAAATATAATAGAAATAAAAATTAAAAAGTAATTATTTTTTAGCCTTTCTCAGTTCTATCTAATGTCGGATTATTACCAAGTTTAAATGTATGTCAGATTTTAGTACATGAAAGTTACATCAGCAGGGCTTTTTATGTCTAGGCAGGTCACATTACTATCAACTAAATTATTTGTTGGGGATGACTTAGTGTTTTCTTTGCTTACTATTACTAACTAACTACTAACTGGCCCTCATTTCCCCATAACCCTATGCTGCCTGTTCCCATATCTGCAACATCAGCCTCACAATAGCTGGCTCATTAGAAGAGACTGTACAAACCCAATTAAAATAATAATTGTAAGATATATAGGCTGCCATATTAGTAATGGCACGGGAGCATGGTGGCAGTGAGTTCAGCTGGTATACTGAAGGTTCTAGTTTGAATCCTCGCAAAGGCTAGAATTTGTTCCCTGGACTGAAGGGTGTCCCTGATTCTAATCAGCTCTGATGGGTACCTGACATTATTTGGGGTAAAGTAAAGGCAGCTGCTGTGCATTCTGCTGGCAGCACATCCCATAGTGGCCACAGAAACTACTGAACGCTGCTTCATTGGTCCAATGATCAGTTTGGTCCGACTGGTACTTTATTTACTATATTAATAATATACATTAGGGTCTTACTTGGCACATTGATTGCAACTTTTTCTTTGCGTCGGCACCTTATGTTTCTGGTTAGGGTCCTGAAGAAAATGGACAAAATGCAATCTCCATAATACTATTAGGATTGTACCTTATCAATATTCACTTTGAATTTCTTCCCCATTAGCAAATACTGACATTAGAAATGAGATAAAAAGTAAATTCTGGGAATATCTCTAAATAAAAAAAGAATTAACAAATATATTTGTATATCTACATAAAGGTGTCTAAATTATTATAACAGCAATGTTGGACTTACTTAAACCTAGGGTGACCCTGATTGATGGCTTCATCTGGGAAAAACAGCGACCTGGAAACTCCGTCCACGGGATCAGGTTTAGCTGCCGGCCACGTGAATTGACCGCACCCAAGCCTAAGCAGCAATGGAAAAAAAAGTGTCAATAAACAAAATGACAGCGGAACGCATATTTTTTTAGTCATTTTTCAAGCACCCCCTAAAAAAATTTGATATGTTCAGACCAGAGCTTTTCAATCAGCAATTTCATTTGCCCACTGCCTCTATCTAAGTAATTAAATAATATTTCAATGTTATATTGAAATCTCAATAAAGATTGTAACTAGGTTGGAAGCTTTTTTTCTCTAATCATTTGATGTTAGTTTTGAATTTATATGTAATCAACTGATAAATAAACCCACACCTTTAATGATAAATTAGTCTATATTTATTCTGAATACAGCATTTCTGAAATGAATTTTAATCCTATAAAAAACATAACCCTATCTAAAAAAAAACTTAGCCTATTTAACTGCAGTTTATATTGGAAAGTTTTTTATCTTATAAGGCAGAGGTTGAAACTATAAAAAAAAAGAAAATATACTAACCTATAGAAAAAAAAATTTACTGCTAAGAGAATTTAAAAAAAATAGTGTCACAATGTTGACCTGTGACCTCCATTAACAAGTGCAATCATGACTGACCCCTAGTTTAATCTTATCCATTACACAATGGTAAAAATACATTATAAAATTAGTTTTCTTAAACAACTGAAGTATTTCTTCTATCAAAAGATATGAAGCCATTTATAAAGAACTTTACTATAAGTGTCTAGATGGTACAATGCCACTAAGTGCAGCACTGATTAACATTGTCTTATGGACATTTAATGAAAGTGTTAATTAACACCCTCCCCCACAACCCCGAGCCCTAAGACAGTGCTGAAAGTCTAGATGTGTGCTGCTGATAGCATTAAGCATTAATTAGGCAGACTAGTGTGTTCAGTCAGCAGGGAAAGGGAAGTTAGACCTCCATAGAAGGATAGCAGAAAATGACATCTACCACAAACCATGAGTAAGAAAGGATATTGCTACACGTTTACCTAGGGAATGCTGTCAGGGATAACGGAGCCTCGTCATCATTCAGTTCCTCTTGAATTTCTTGTCTCCTATAATACAAAAACAACAACAATTGCTGAGTTAAAGCCTTGTTGTGTAGTTGAGGGAGGGGGGGGGGGGGGGGTGAAAGAAGAGTGAGATGCCATGCATGTGAACAATGGGACAAACTGGCCTAATATCCTAGTGTACAGAAGGTCCTGGGTTCAAATTCTGGTGAGGGCTAATATTTGTTGTAGGATCTGGAGGGTATCCCTATCTCTGATGGGTACCTCACATTAGTTGGGACAAAGCAAAGGCAGCTGGGCATTGTGGTAGCCAAACAATACCCTAGTCAGCTATGACCAAGAAAACGTGTGAGCGCCGCTTCACTGTTTAATGGGGATTCATTACCTTTTACTTTACATGTGAAATGGGGTTCACTACCCCCAGGAATAGGAATCGCTGGGTATCAAGAGAAGAGCCAAAGTTTACCAAAATGTGCTATTGGAGCAGATGGTTAAACAGTTAAACAGGCCACGTAGTCCATATTGTGGCCACAGAAATAGAAAGCATCTATCTTTGATTTTTGAGTCCCAAACAAAAACAGACACTCTGGACAAGCCTTTAGGCTCTTTTGGGTCTGGGCATAACAAATAGGAGTGGAGGGTTACAGGGCATGAAAAGACATTATATTTTAATTAACAATCAAAATAAATATAAGGGGAACACCTCTTGGTTCATCAGTGAAGCAGCAAGATGTTTACAATTCTTTTTTTTAAATAAATTATTAACATTAAAGAAAGCTTGGCGATTCGTTCATAGAATTTCAACAGTCACACAAAAGCATCATCCCTAACATAAAAAAGACATTAGAATTATCAAGTGCAGACACATTCAAAGAATAATAGATACAGACTGTTATAGACAGTGCAATGTGGAATCATAACAATAACATATTAACAGAATAATGATACAGACTGTTATAGACAGTGCAATGTGGAATCATAACAATAACATATTAAAAGAATAATAGATACAGAATGTTATAGACAGTGCAATGTAGAATCATAACAATAACAGCACAATTGTATAAAATTAAAAAAACAAAAAAGTTCAATTGCATAGAGCACTAGCTGACCTCAGAGACATATTGGCTTCCACAATGTTGAAGTGGGCAATCATTCCTCCGTAAGGTTTGCCCGGCGTCCCTTCCACCATGTACTCTGCATACTCGGGGTGCCAGGATGTGGCAGCAGACGAGCTGAGTAAGGGCAAAACAAAAAAAATAAAAAACCCTCTTACACTTTCAGTAAATGGCATTATTTCATTAATTATGTAACATCATCCTGCATCCTGGTGCAGGCTAGGTTTTTTTCCGGGTCTGGAGGGTGTCCCTGAGTCTACCCAGCTCTGATGGGTACCTGACATTAGTTGGGGTAAAGTAAAGGCGGCTGTGCATGGTGCTGGCCAAACAATCACCTAGTATGCCGTGGCCACAGAAACTGGTGAGAGCTGCTTCATCGGACCTATGGATCAATTCGGTCCGACAGGTACTTTACTATGTAACATCAGGATGGAAAGCAAATGTAGATCATTCAATAGTGAGATAAGGAATTCAATTATTTCCCTTTTCTATTTGGGTCAACAGTGAATCTTTGTCTTATATCATAAAGTTCAATAGCTCAATTTTTGCTGGATGACCTCTAACCTTGGCTATGTGCCCTGTCTTAGTTGTTGTTTATTATTTAGAATTGGACTATCATGCATTTAACATTATTAAAAAAAATAGCATCTTTTCAATTAAATCTTACACTCAGACTTTGAAAGTCAGATATTGCTTTTCCCTAGAAGGTTTCAATCTTAATTATAAAATATGTAGACAAGATGATTACACAAATTAATGAACACATCAGGTGCAAATAAAAATAATTTCTTTACAAATGCTACAAATGCTACCAAAACTTAGTTAGACATATATGCTAAACATCTTCTGTTTGGGACAATCAACATTTAATAAAAAAAACAAAAAACTTTTGTCACTTTTGTATCATGTTTATCATTTTTACACAGGAAGCAAAAAACAAAAAGACCTACTCTGATTTCTGTTGCACCTTCTTTGTGAGGGCTTTGAGGACATCTTGTGCCCGTAGTGCAACGTACACCTTTTTGTTGGCATGGTCGAATTTCACCAGCTGGTATTCCACCTAGAAAATTATATAAGGCAACACGTTGAGGCAGGGGAAAGATCTTAAGTCCTTTTAAACAACAAAGCAGCAGTAGGAAGTAGAGCATTAAGTACAGATTTTGAGAAATATAAAGAGAGTAAAAAAAAGAGGCTTGGACAGAAACATTGGTCCTCAAGGCTAGCAGTTATACCAGTTTCTGTGGTCACAACAAACTATGAGATTGAGTTGCCAGCACAATGCCCTGAACCATTTACTGTTAGACTAATAATATGTCAGGTGCTCATTGGACCTGAGCAGACTCATAGACACTCTCCAGACCCTGGGAAATATGGCAGCTACACCACAAAAGGGAGGATAGGAAAAAAACCAAAGTTTCTTATCTTATGTGTTGCAGACGCTCCTTCTAAACAGAAGATTGTTGTGTCCTACGTTTATCTGTGGCTTGAGTCTAGTCTAGTATTTTGATTAGTGTTTAAATAAACTTAAGTTACTGGATTTCTGGTTTGTTCAGGCAACCCATGCCATTCCCAGATGCCACTCTGGAAACAAATTACTATATACATTTGTTCTTGCATATATGGGGTAAGGTAAGAAAAGTGTTTTTGTCCTTATGTTTATCTGAGCAGTGTGATTGTCTACACGAGAATGTTTACAAATGGTTTCAACACCCGGTTATATAGAGAAAAAAAACTAAACAGAATAAATCAAAACATTCCAAGCCAGTTGTGAGCATTACAGAATGTCTTTGGAGAGAAGACACATATGATGAACATATCAAGCCAGACAAAGGACCTAGAAGAACTTAAAAGAAATAACAGATACGTAGCACCCACTTCCCACTACACAAAGAGAACTTGGCCATTAAAAAAACATTGGCTTCACCTCCCTTATGAACCAAAAGTGTATCAATTTACCTCATCTCCCCAGTACAGGACATCTTTCTTCCTGGACAAGAGCTTTTTGTACTGAGCTAAAAACTGTTTGATTCCGTGCTTCCTGATATGATCTGCATATTTCTTGGTCTCCTCCCAGGATAAAGCTGTTCCTTCTGTCAATAGCCCCATAGATGTGATCTCTTCAGACAAATTCTCAATGTATCTTTATATCAAGAGTTTTTCTCTTAGTAAAATTATAAAGTGTCTTATCTATTTTTTATGATGGTCAACCTAAATGAAAAGATATAAGTTTAAGTGAGATATATTAGATAGTAAAGTAGTTAAGTACCGACCAAATTGATCCATAGGGAAGGTGAAGCAGCGTTCACCAGTTACTGTGGCCACAGCATACTAGGAGATGTGTGGCCAATACAATGCTCACCTGCCTCACCCCAACTAATGTCAGGTACCCATCAGAGCTGGTAGACTCAGGGACACCCTCCAATCCCGGAAAAAATCCTAGTCTTCACCAGGATTCGAACCCGGGACCCGATCGTCAGTCGAATGCACTGCTGCTCGGCTAACGTGCCCCATATCTTAGATATGGCTAATAATAATAATTCTATTTGTAAGCGCTGCTAACAAACATAATGTAAGCTCAGAGCGCATTTCACATTAAGCAACAGACAAGCAACAATTCTCTGGGCTAAAAAGAATACAGAGCTAATTAATCATCTCAAAAATTTACAATCATAGGACAAAGAAAATAAATGTAGTATTTATCAAACTTAATATAAAGGTAAAACAGAAAGTGTCTAAAGAAAATGTTTAACAAAGATAAATATTAAAATAATGTGTTCAGAAGTTCTTTTTAAAATTGATGATAGACTGTGTCTACTTTAGCTGGACTAGGTTCCATAATTAAGAAAGAGAAACAAAAAGTAAATAGTGAATTTCAAATAGTGATAGTTAATTTTATTATAAAATAGATGCTATGAAGTAAAGATTCAGTGACCAAGACCTGGATTCCTGAACAGTGCACATGGGGTCAACCCGACTACAGAGGCTTCTGTAACTCAGCACAAGACTCTTACGACTGACTAAGGACTAAGGCTATGGTAACCAGAACTGATAAGTACAAGCAAAAAAAAAAAACACACACACAAAAAATCACTGAATTCTAACAGAATTTGACGCCTGACAGCTCTGTGAAGGTAAATTAATGCCTGTGGATTTGTCATACTCCATTCTACCACTAGTGCAGAAAAGCCATACAGAGTCTAGAAATGCGAGCGAGGGCTAACTATAACTTCCAGCTCGGGTTGTGTGATAAATTCATAATGTCAAAGCTGTTTCAAAACTGAATGGCAAATTATCATTTCTTTATAAGAAGACTAAAAAGAAGGAATATTTTTAAAAAAGGCTTTTTTTTTAAGTTCATTTTATAATAACTAATAATCACCTTCTAATTGAAGTTTCATACCTTTCCAATAGGAGATTGTTGAATTACGTTTGAGAAGAAATGTTTAAACCACACCTTCCCATTTTTCAAAGTTTGACTAATGACCTCCATGTAATACCTATTATGTCACTCGTCAACACAAACATTTACAATTGGATCAGGAGAGCTGTTTTTAAATGGGAAAAAAGTGAGTGTGTTTGGGGGGGGGGGGGGGGGGGGGGGGCAGGGTGATCGGAAACTGTTGTACAGAGGACAAGAGCTTCAACATAGTTGTTGATTTACTTCAAGATCTACTTGGTATAAAACTATAATAAAACAACAACTATGACATGATTTGTTTTCTTACAACCCTATTCCTATTGCTGTGTAGTAAATCCCACCATATAAGTGTTGGCAACTGCAAGGAATGTAGTGTGTTCTTGCCCACAAAATCTTTTTATATATCAATAACCATGAATGTAGATTTAGTATCTACTGATGTTACTGTTATATATCAAAATAGCATGCAGAGCTAATACTGTTTTACTACATACATAATAATTTTATATAAGTAAATGAACAAGTGTCTACCATTTTATATAAGTAAAAGAACATGTGTCATCCATTTTATAAGTAAATGAACAAGTGTCTACCATTTTATATAAGTAAATGAACAAGTGTCTACCATTGTAAAGAATAATAGTGACACTGAGAGAATCTGGGATAATAGAAACTTTTAAAAAGTACTTTAAGACCTTTCTCTTTGACTAATACACCTGCCACTGCAAATCACACCAAGAGCACACTGAGCATGCTAATTTAATAGCATGGATAGAAGAGCTATAAGAAATGCCCATTCTTATCTTATCTTTTTAGAAACTTAATATCACCATTTCAGCTGCTTAACATTTAGGCATATAGCCTATATAAATTAAAAACCTTCAATTCCCTGGCGCTGCCCGAAGTGAAATTAAATAAGCCAGTATTATAAACTACAATGAACAGAAAGTTATAGAGATAATAATTTTATAAAAATAATTCTTTTTTTACTGAAAACATTTAGGAAAGAAATTTATAATAAATATTGTAATCAGGTTAAAAATACCGGTAGGCATATCTTTTTATTCAACAATAAAAGCTAAATTGCCAGGTGTCGGTGAAAAAAAATATAGGCCCGTAGCTATGTGTACAGATAAAATTGTATAAACTACAATGAACAGAAATTTTAAAATATAATTATTATTTATTTACTAAAAATATTTAAGAAAGTAATTTAAAATAAATATTGTAATGTCTTAAAAAAGCATGTCTTTTTGTTTAACAAAAAGTTAGAACTATCCCTGTGGATGAGAATCGAACACCTATCTCCGTCTTGCGTTTAAAATATAATTTTTCGATTTTACTTACTGAAAACATTTTAGGAAAGCATAAAGTCCTAAACTTCTTTACAATCTTTAAAAAAACGTAACATTAATGAAATTAAAAAAAAAAAGAAAGAGAAAGCTATCAGTGGGGAATCGAACACAGGTCACCCACACATCAATTGGATACACTAACCACTCAATTGATTTAGACACTCAAGATTACATATGTGACATATTTTATATCATAAGCACAAATTTATAATAAATTTTGTGCCTTACAATGTTAAAAATACTGTATATAAAATGTATATAAAATAAAAATGTAAAGAATAGGCCTAAATTTTAACATGGCATTTACCACTCTCTGAAAGATCGGCTAATGAAGGTGGAAGAGAGAGGCAGGGATCACCCTCTTACATTAGATGTAGACTAGCACTGTAGAAGTATTAAAATATCATTTATTAGGCTATTTTAATATATAGAGTATCTAGGCGTCCGGACCAATAGGTCTAGGCTGGGAGATATTGTTCTGGCGGGCATATCACGAGACATTTTTTCCGGATCACCTAAATCTATCATGTGCTCTTGACTTAGTGGTTAGCATATTTGACTGCCAGGCGGGCGCACTGGGTTCGATTCCTCACTGATACCTTTTTTTTAATTTTCATAAATATTTTTTTTATTAAAGATTGTAAAGAATTTCAGGATTTAAATTTTCAGTTAGTAAAATCTTATAATTATATTTTAGTTGCATGCAGGTCAAGACAGGTGACTCCCAGCCTATTCACCCGGTCACCTACCTAGACAAGCCATTAAAATAATATTTTTAAAAAAAAACGTTAGCCATGCATGTCCATGGCCTAAACTTAAACAGAAGGTCTTGAAAAGCAATAGTATAATAAATAAGTATCTCTATTAATAGATAGGCCTAGTTAATAAAAGTAGGCTACAATAAAATATTGAATATAATATAAATAAGTATAGGCCTATATTATCTATATCTATAAGTGTATATAGTATAATATAGGCCTATATAAGACAAGGACAAAAAGGCCCACTTACTACTTACAGATCTCCGATGAAAATCTTCAAAAAATGTGCATATCTAATCTTAGAGTCTTAGTCTCTTAGAGCTACGACAATCCTATCACTATCGGCCGGCTTATTCTTAATGAAAATGTGATCCAATGTATGCTAAAAGTTCTGGTTTGCTAAAAAAAAACATCTTTAAAATTACAATATTTGAGATTGCAGTTGACAATAAATCAAAATCTAAGTTTAAATAAATAAATAAATTAAATAAAGCTGCTGAGTCACTGAACGTTTTTTAAAAGAAAAGT
Organism: Anisus vortex; assembly: GCA_949126835.1. NCBI lineage: Eukaryota > Metazoa > Mollusca > Gastropoda > Planorbidae > Anisus > Anisus vortex. The sequence goes on along the minus strand of OX421505.1, from coordinate 5,324,698 downwards.
AGGCTAAAGACTCGGAGAGATAGATCTAGACTCTAGACTTAAACGATAATCGTTCTCGCAGATAAAGATTTAGTAACCTTATTTCGAATTCAGAAGGCCTACGCTAAGCCGATAACCAAAATGCCTATTAGATCTTAGTAGGTCTATATACTATAGCCTATACTACACTATCAAATATTATTAATTATTACGATAGATCGGAAATATATATTATAAAATAAAAAATATTTATATGTCTAATATCTATATGTCATAAAAAAGTCATATGACTAACTTCTTACTAATTTAACGTGCATCTTTTTTAAAATATGCACTTACACAGAAAATGCCTAAGTCAGTTAGTGCTTTTGAAATAAACCAGTAGACTATTTCTTGAAAAACAAATTACGGGCACCAAAATACTTACCAGGAAATGTTAATCCATATGAGAAATGCAACTTTGTGGGGCAAGTGATCTTATTCTATTTAACTTCAATGAATTGCGTGCCATTGCTTTGTTGACATTCGATGCGCATGTCTACAAGCCATACTTCTTTCTATTCGCCACCTTTTTTTCCGGACTAATGCATTTTACTTATCACCATGACTTGGCGAATCATTGGCCCAGGTTATGCCAACAAGGATGTATCTATAGGGTCCTGTCCGCATTAAAGTTTAAATGTATGCATTACATGAGATTACACTAGGTAAACGTAATTAAATCATTTAAAATACACACTAAAAGAGAAAAAAAGCGGTAGTGAAAATAAGTCCTACGTAATATCATTGGTTTAGATCTAGTTAGCCTACTAGTGGCATATAGCACAGACAGGCCTGCTGTTTCAAGGATTGTGTCCTTGACTTTTTTTTTATCTTAATTAGGGCCAATATTTCACCTAACTAAGCCTACACGTTTAACATTGTTTTAGATTTTAGATCATGACTACTTAGTTGGCTACTAATAGGGCTACGTTTGAAAAAACAATTAATAAGAACAATTATTTTTATAAATAGCCTAGTAGGCCTACTTTTTATTTTTAATAAGCCCTGTATATGGCATATGGCTTACTAATTCTGCATTCATAATGATAATCATAGTAGGCCCAATAGGGAAATCGCTTTTCAGCCTGTTGACCGGCTGGTGGTTCCTTCGCGCTGTCAGCCGATTTCCAGTCTACACATTACATGTAGGTACACAGAGGACAGTCTGACTCGCCAAAGGTAATCCGTCAGGGGAGACAACAAAAATATTTTTCAACTATGCGATCATTTTAAAATTTAGAATTTTTATATTTTGGTCTACCTAATTAAGTATGCCATGACACAGAAACTGGTGAACTCTGCTTCACCGGATCTATGGATCAATTCGGTCCGACGGGATACTTGTGTGGCCAGCACCGAGGACATATGTAACATGTAAACATTTAACATATAAGGTTAAATTATAACGCCATTCAAACGATGTTACGTAAAACTTTTTTTTCTCATAAGATATGTAGATTTATAGATTTTGCTTAAAATAAACTTCTATATTATCTTAAAGAACCTATATTTTCAGATGATCTTTCTATAAAGAAGATTATTGTGACATAGGCTACTCATTTCCGTGGTTTGAGTCTAGTCCTGCATTTCTATTAGTGTTTGAAATAATTTTAATTTTAAGTTTCTGGTTTTCCTGGTTTGTTCAGGCAACCCATTCCATACACTGATGCCCCTCTAACCAGGATATAAGCCTACTGTCAATTTGAGAGAATACAATATCAGGCTCTAATGATAAGAAGCTTAACAACAGAAAGCCATTGTACGGGATTGTCAATGAGCTGAGAGCGCAGCTCGTTCTTCCACAAATTTCGTCTTGGAAATCATACCTTATTTTAGACCGAAAAGTAATAGCTAGGTCGAATTTGGCCCGATTGTCAGACTTTGCCAACCGGGGATTTGTGAATTTCATTTCGAGATCAAAGGAGCTTGAATATACGATAAATATATAGCCTAAGCAAGAACTATTTCGTAGAATATTTTTCAGAAAGTGGGAAAGTAACAATGTTGTAATACTTTAATTGGTGCCACCGTTTGACAAGTAGGCCGCCAATGACGTGGACAACCCGATGGCCCACGGATAAGACGAACACTTGGTCTCATGCTGATGAACGATCTAAGTCCACCGAGCCGATGACGTAAGAGAGTCCGACTAGTGCAAGATAAAGCTGGCCGCAGAACTCGAGTGTAAAGACAGTCGTCTGCTTCTAAAAGATCTGCAAAAGAAGAGAAAAAAAAGCGAATCGCAAACGCTTGATCATGGTAAAAATAATATTTACAAGAATCGTAGCTAAAATTGGGGGTTCTAAAACTTGAACCCCATTGCGCCTCCTTTTAAATGAATGAAGTGGTACAGTGACATGAGTTTTTATTCATAAGTGACGAAAAAGTAAAGTATCCTTCGGATCAAATTGATCATAGGGCTGGTTAAGCAGCGTTCACCATTTTCTGTGGCCGCGGCGTACGAGGGAATGTGTGGTCTACACAATACCCAGCCGCCTTTACTTTACCCCAACTCATGACAGGTACCCACCAGAGTTGGGTAGACTTAGTGGCACCATTCAGTCATGTACAAAACCTAGCCTTCACCAGGATTCGAACACAAAACATTCGGAACGCCAGTCGAACGGCTGCGGCCACCGTGCGCCAAGATTCATAAGCATTACATATAAATAACACAAGTACGACAGTGAGTACAAATTTGGTTAAAAAAATGTATTTTGTGACAGAAAGATTTGGAAAATCATTGTATGACAGAGAGATTAAAGAAAAAATTCATTGTGTGACAGAGAGATTTAAGATAAAATCATTATATGACTGAGAGATTTAAGAAAAAATCATTGTGTGACAGATAGATTTAAGAAAAAAATCATTTTGTGACAGAGAGATTTAAGAAAAAATCATTGTGTGACAGAGAGATTAAAGATAAAATCATTGTGTGACAGAGAGATTAAAGAAAAAATCATTGTGTGACAGAAAGATTTAAGAAAAAATCATTGTGTGACAGTGAGTTTTAAGAAAAAATCATTAGAAAAACACATTGTGTGTTAGAGAGATTTGGAAAAAAAATAGCATAGTGTGACAGAGAGATTTGGAAATGCATTGTGTGACAGAGATAAAATAAATCATTGTGTGACAGAGGGATTGGGAAAAACGCAATATGTGATAGACGGTTTTGGAAATGCATTGTGTGACAGAGAGATGAACTTTTGACACACTTCAATCAATACAATAGCCTCTCTGGTAATACTTTATCTTACTTTAAGCCTTCACAAAGCCAGACCTGCTTAGGTCCTTAATTTTTGTTTTTTTCCAGTATAAACGGTATATACTTCTCACACCCCACCCCCTTCCCCGCCCCATATTTGTATTTATGAGCTGTAACAGGGATGTAAACAACCCTCCCCCTCTCCCCCAATCAGCTTTTCTCGGTCTTTATTTTCCTCTTACGTCAGTTGCAGACCGTGAAACAAGGACACCATATACAAAAAAATAACTCAAAGGTCACGATAACGTAACTCGTCAAGTGGTCACTTTAGGGGTCACTTCCGGAAAAATGATGCTTGTCTTTTTACCACTCTCTCCCTCCCCTCGCATAGTGCGTTGTGTGTGTGAGTGTGTGTGTGTGTGTGTCTGTGCGCGCGCGCTGTTGTACTTAGTTGTTTGAGTAATTGCCCTTGGTATTAATGACAACAACAACTGCCAAACGACCAATAAGTTTAGATTAAATACTTTTATAGTTTTTTTTTGTGTTGATTTTGTGTGTGTTATATGTTTGTTTTTATAAATTATGTAGAATATCTACTTTTTAAAAATAGAAAATAGAAATTCACAACAACAATGTATTGCAATGCTTTGTAGACACAAGGATAAAACTATTTTCAATATTAAAAACATAAAGGCTCATAATATCCTTGCTTTTTTTTGATCGAGCGGCATCCTGACATGGAATGGGTTGACCGAACAAGTAAAGAAAACAAAAAATAATTATCAATAATTTAACATAAATCAAATTCGCAAGACTAGGGTACAATCATCTTCTGTACAAGAAAGTAAGTCAGTAACATGTAAGATAAAAGAATTAAAGTACCCTTCGGACCAAATTGATCATAGGGCCGGTGTAGCAGCGTTCACCAGTTTCTGTGGCCACGGCATACTAGGTGATTGTGTGGCCAGCACAATGCACAGCAGCCTTTACTTTACCCTAACTAAGGCCAGGTGTCCATCAGAGCTTGGTAGACCTAGGGACACCCTCCAGACCCGGGATAAAATCATAGCCTTCACCAGGATTCGAACCCTGAACCGAAGTACGCCACTCGGCCGCTGTGCCCCATATATATATATAAGATAAACCACTTAAAATGTTTTTTTAGTTACCGGAATAAATCTCGCTTATGAAAATAGTTTTGTTTACGTTGTTTATTACAAAACAAGAACTATAAATCCGGTGCAATAATAGGTAAGAAAGGGGGGGGGGTGAAGGAGTATGATACTTCGGAGTACGTAGGCCTACTTTCTTTAGTTTTCATTATTTTTTTTATAATTTTGTGACAATACGATCGTGCATGATCTTTCATAATATAGTAGTACATGTTTCTTCTAAACATAAGATGATTACGTCCTACGCTTATCCGTAGTGTTAATCTAGTCTTCCATTTTTATTAGGCTACGGTTTGAAATAATTTAGACTTAAAGTTTCTTTTTTTTTTTATTTGTTACATATGGTCAGTTTTGTATAGGCCTGTTAGTCTCGAAATTCACTTATATTACTTTCTAATTCAATCATGGTCTAATTATAGGGCTATGTCATTTTCACACATGTCGAGATCAAATTCACACATATAGAGCGTTCTCAGTGGGCGGGGCTTAGGTTTTTACTCTATTTTTAGTGACGTATTTGTGTAAATATAAGAACCCACTTGAGGTACAAATGTAACGTGGTGAAAGTGAAGTACTTCTTTATCATGCAAAATTCACATCTGAATATTGGCTATCCTACTCAAAAATAAGGAGGTAAATAGTGGTACTGTAGATTAATTGATTAATGTGATTAGGCTAGGGCCGGCTAGACCTATTTACACTTTCAATTTCACTTTATTTATACGCCTACACTTTTAATGTTTCGTAGGCTAGGCTACGATGTCAAGTGATAGTGTTGGTGAATATGCTATCTAGTCAAGTCACTATTAGGCTCACATCGTCTATGATCTATGTCTATGATAATAATAAAATAGCCTTTTTTATTTAACATACATAATACAGCTTAAATCTTAATAAGACTTAAAACACAACACATCATTTAAAAAAAGCTCGAGCCTATATGAAACTTTATTAATACAGCGGCCATTATTACTTGTACACCATTACAGAAAGTAAACACAAATAACGTGCTTTTTGTCACGTGATTGCAAACGCCCTATTGCATTTTTGTTTTTTTGTTTCGTTCTCAAGTTCTCTAATTCATTTTTCATCAATTAATTGAACATGTCATGGACGAATTTTCTTTCCATTTGCGTAATTTTCACATAATCGTTTTAATTCTCATACCATACTCTAAGTCACACATGACTGGCGGTTTCACAAATCAATGGCCTATCTGTTATCATTGTTTGAAATTTATTTGTTAAGCATTATATTTGTATAATTGTTGAATTTCTAATTTGCCAAAAATTTTTTTACGTAAAGTCACAAAAAAAAAAGGAAAAAAAAAAGGAAAAAAAAAAAATTAGAACAAATTCATAAAAGAGCTGCAAGGTTCATTTACTACCGAATATTCACAACTGATAATAGTAAAACAAATAGTTAAAATCACTAAACCTTGAAAAACTAGAGGACAGAGGGGCAAAGAGTAATAAAACTTAAGGCATTAAATTCTAACTTAGAAATACAACACAATAATAATATGTTACTAAGCTCAGATTAAAAAAAAGGACAAAACACTTTTATTATATCACTTATGCGAGTAGAAATGAATATAAGTAGTCCTATTCTTCTTCCAGTGTGGCGTCATAGCATAAAATGGGTTGCCTGAACAAACCAGGAAAACCAGTAACTTAACCTCTTATATATTACAGAAGATTATTGCGTCCTACGCTGTTCCCGTAGTCTGAGTCTAGTCTTGCATTTTTATTAATGTTTTAAATGATGTTAAAACACAATCTAAAACACTAATCGAAATGCAATACTAGACACGAGACTACATGAGCGTAGGACGCAATACTCTCCTTATAGAAGGAGCGTCTGTAAGATAAAAGATAAGATAATCTCTAGTGGCCCATTTTGCTTAAATGTGATTATCCCATGTTAATCCACACAATAATCAATAATGTACATAACCGCTATGCAAAATGTATCACAATTCACATAATGCGCCACCAGCGACCCGGAAGTTCTCTATCAATAATGTGCATCACTTAGTATTATTGAGTGATGGACGGTGTCCACAGCGTGCACAGTGACTTGCAGCCAGGTTTTCATCTCCACTTCTAGGAACCGGGAGCATCTGTCGTGTCCGGTGAGGGGCGTGCTTTTCAGCCAACGGTCATCGCGTACAGAGTCTTGATTTGGACACTAGTGACGTAATGGGAAGAAAACTAAAAACCTAAACAGAAATTCAACCCACATTCACACTCACACATTCACACTCACACTTCACACTCACATATTCAAAATCAAACATTCACACTCACATATTCAAAATCAAACATTCACATTCACATATTCAAAATCAAACATTCACATTCACATATTCAAAATCAAACATTCACATTCACATATTCGAAGTCAAACATTTACATTCACATATTCAAAATCAAACATTTACATTCACATATTCGAAGTCAAACATTCACATATTCAAAATCAAACATCCACATTCACATCTTCAAAATCAAACATTCAAACTCACATATTCAAAATCAAACATTCACACTCACATATTCAAAATCAAACATTCACACTCACATATTCAGAATCAAACATTCACACTCACATATTAAAAATCAAACATTCACAATCACATATTCAAAATCAAACATTCACATTCACATATTCAAAATCAAACATTCACATATTCAAAATCAAACATTCACACTCACATATTCAGAATCAAACATTCACACTCACATATTAAAAATCAAACATTCACACTCACATATTCAAAATCAAACATTCACATTCACATTTTCAAAATCAAACATTCACATTCACATATCCAAAACAAACATTCACACTCACACATTCAAAATCAAACATTCACATTCACATATTCAAAATCAAACATTCATATTTAAAAAATCAAACATTCACACTCACATATTCAAAATCAAACATTCACACTCATATATTCAAAATCAAACATTCACACTTACATATTCAAAATCAAACATTCACATTCACATATTCAAAATCAAACATTCACACTCACATATTCAAAATCAAACATTCACACTCACATATTGAAAATCAAACATTCACATATTCAAAATCAAACATTCACACTCACATATTCAAAATCAAACATTCACATTCACATATTCAAAATCAAACATTCACACTCACATATTCAAAATCAAACATTCACACTCACATATTCAAAATCAAACATTCACATTCACATATTCAAAATCAAACATTCATATTCACATATTCAAAATCAAACATTCACATATTCAAAATCAAACATTCACACTCACATATTCAAAATCAAACATTCACACTCACATATTCAAAATCAAACATTCACATTCACATTTTCAAAATCAAACATTCACATTCACATATCCAAAACAAACATTCACACTCACACATTCAAAATCAAACATTCACATTCACATATTCAAAATCAAACATTCACATTTAAAAAATCAAACATTCACACTCACATATTCAAAATCAAACATTCACACTCATATATTCAAAATCAAACATTCACACTTACATATTCAAAATCAAACATTCACATTCACATATTCAAAATCAAACATTCACACTCACATATTCAAAATCAAACATTCACACTCACATATTGAAAATCAAACATTCACATATTCAAAATCAAACATTCACACTCACATATTCAAAATCAAACATTCACATTCACATATTCAAAATCAAACATTGACACTCACATATTCAAAATCAAACATTCACACTCACATATTCAAAATCAAACATTCACATTCACATATTCAAAATCAAACATTCATATTCACATATTCAAAATCAAACATTCACATATTCAAAATCAAACATTCACACTCACATATTCAAAATCAAACATTCACATTCACATATTCAAAATCAAACATTCACATTCACATATTCAAAATCAAACATTCACTTTCACATATTCAAAATCAAACATTCACATTCACATATTCAAAATCAAACATTCACACTCACATATTCAAAATCAAACATTCACATTCACATATTCAAAATCAAACATTCACATTCACATATTCAAAATCAAACATTCAGATTCACATATTCAAAATCAAACATTCACTTTCACATATTCAAAATCAAACATTCACACTCACATATTCAAAAACAAACATTTACACTCAAACATTCACATTCACATATTCAAAATCAAACATTCACATTCATATATTTAAACTCAAACATTTACACTCACACATTCACACGTACACATACGCACTCAAATACATTCGTAGGCCCTATACACATATTTACACAATTTCTTACACAATCACACACGCAAATTCAAACACATACTAACTTAAATACACATGGGCAAACACACATTCACATAGTATGCACATTCTCATAGTCACATACACATATTCACACAAACATTTACATATAACTTCACACTCTCACGCACATTTGCACTTACATTCACACGCACAGAAATTCAACTTGCACAGTCTGCCAGCTCCTCTCTCCCTTTTTATTTGTACCAAATTTTCAACTCATCATTATCTATCAGCTTTCAAAATACTGTGCCCTCCCCACCCAACCCCTTCTTTTTCCCTACTTTTTACGAACAACTCCCTGTCTCATATTTATAAACTCCCCGCATCTACGCCATCAACATTAAGAAAACAAATTAAAAAAAACATACACCCACGCTGATAATTAAAGATCATAAGTGATAAATAGGGCAGAATGATATTTATCAGTTGCATGTAGGATAGTGTCTGAGACTCTTATTACTGTGGCTCTAATGGTCGTCCGACGTCATATTGACGTAGAAGACGTCCTTCTAGACCGCGTGATTCACATCATTCGATGTAGCTATATAGAGGGAGATCACGTTAGACAGCCTACTATGAGGATCGTGAGTAAAACACAACACCTAGCCCGATTTCCGATTCCTAGCAATGCTTGGTAGGAAAAATTCTCCCCTGCCCTTGTTGAAAAAACAAACAAACAAACAAAAGAATGTCAATATGAGATGTTTCGATTTTCGACCAATGGTCTTAAACTCGTTAGCCACCCAGAGCCATCGATATAAAAAAAAATAACATGAAATAATATTCCTTTTTTTTCTTAACAAATAGAAGAATTAACTTCAATTATGAAACTTGAATTTAGCTTTACACTTTTTACCGATACTTTAAGAATTGATTATCTCAGTTGTAAAATACCATACTACAATACCGGAACCATCATACGTCATACACATGTAAGGTCGAACCGCCCTCCCCTTCACAGGCCATCAACATAATAGTTCAGAGCCACCGTAGCAACAACCATAACCTGAACAAAGCTATTAAAGTGAGTAAATTAATATTGAACACCTTTTTTATATATCCCTCGAAGTGCTCAAATATTTTTTATAATGATGCCTATATAATAAATGTTTTTATAGTGTAATTATTTTATTTTGATAATCTGCCTTTTTTACATGCACATATTCATATTTAAGGGCCCCGAAAAAATCTATAAGACTAATTAAAGTACCTTTTGGACCAAACTGACCATAGGGCTGATAAAGCACCGTTCACCTGTTTCTGTGGCCACGGCATACGAGGGAATGTGTGGCCAGCACAATGCCCAGCCGCCTTTACTTTCACCCAATTAATGTCAGGTACCTATCAGAGCTGAGTTGGACTCAGGTGCACCCTCGAATCCCTGGAAAAAAGTCACCCTAGCCCGCACCAGGATTCGAACACAGAATCTTCGGATCGCCAGTCGAACGCGCTGCCGCTCGGCCACGATGCCCCCATGTCAGGGACTAATTAGAATTTATAGGGACGATATCTTTGTATAAGAAAAATAGAATCTATTTGTTGGGCCTTAAATGTTAAATTAATGCTGGGTCCCAAAAGTGACGCCGAAAAGACACCCCTGACTGTCAAGTGGATGTAGTTGTTAGATCTAGGCGCTACTCATATTTCAACAATAATTATATCTTTTACAGTTGCACGCTTTGAAAGGTGAAAGCTATTTGGTGCTCGAGTGACAAAACAATTATTAGACACAAAATAATGCACAAAATGACAAAGGAGTGAGTTGAATACGATCACACTCACTCACACATACCCACATACACACATACTGTCGTTATTTTTAGCCCAGACACTTTGCACCACGAGGAAGTGCGGACTGCTTATTTATTTGTGGCAGAACTCAACTGACACCGACCATTTTCTATTGGCCAGGGCAAAGTTGAAGAGTGAGGGCTTAATAACGGATTCAAAATTAAGTAGTACACAAAAAAAAGATGCTTATGCTATTATCGCATTGGAATCGCACTGGTCTGCATAGTGTCATATATTAAAATGAACACAAATCCTTTAATGGAACATTTTTTAAAATGCCATTAACTTTAATAGAACAATAAAACAGTGTAAAATTATTTCATAAGGAATATAACTTGTTTCAACCAAAGAAAGAAAACTGTGTATACTTTCAACTCGTTTGTTTAATATCATAATTTTATATTTCTGTATAGATTTACAGTAAGTATAACTTCAACTGTATATATTATAAGCATGCTTTACACATGGTATTATTCTTATCTTTAAGTTGTTACTATTATCAATAACTAAAATTAGGCTGGCACTAATTACTTGTTTGTTGTTATGATATTTCCGTAATTTGTTGTGGTGACTAGGAACATTTGAGTTGTCAACTTTCAAAAGTTGCTAAATCAACAAAAACTGTTATTTTTTTTTAGAAATAGAGTTTGTACATCACGATTCACCATATCTTATTGAGGCCGAGTGGCAGCGCGCTCGGCTGGCGTACCGAAGATTCTTTGTTCGAATCAGTAGCGTAGCCATGTGAGGGGGGTGGGGTCGCAGGGGGAGCAGTCGCCTCCCCCTGCACCCATTTTCCAATGATGAGGCCTTTTTGAGAATAAACATTTTTGTTTGTCCAATAACAAAGAGTGGCGCCTTTTTTTAATTTTAAGAATAAAAAAAGTGAACACTTTTCAAGAGAAAAGAGGGACCTTTTCGAGAAAGAAAACGTAGGTCTTTTCAATGAATAAAACGTTTGACCTATTTAGAAATTTTCAAAAGTGTGACATTTTAACTGCTAAGAAGTGGGACCTTATTAAGACTGAAAAAAAAAGGGAGAGGGGGCTTTTCAAGGGGAGGTGAGTAACGGTGATGTTCAAACTAAAGTCTCTCAAGCTTAGAGGCAGTGACCGCCCGTATGGGTCAAATGCTGCCTCATCTGCGGTCATGGATACTAAAGAAATCTGGTCTCTAATACCTAAATGTTTCTGAATGGGCACCTTCACGTACGCTTATATGTACTTTTCAGGGTTATGGTCTCCCTGTTTCTTATCATATCTTAAAGGCCCAATACAGACGCTCCTTCTCTAAAGAAGCTTATAGCGCCCCACGCTCATCCGTGGTTTGAGTCTAGTCCTGCATTTTCATTAGTGGTATGAATGATATTAGGTTACTGGTTTTCCTGGTTTGTTCAGGAAACCCATTCCATGCCCTGATGCCACTCGGGAAGGAGTACTTATAATAGGCTATGCATTTGTTCCCGCATAAGGAAAGTGTTTTTGTAATTATGTTTATCTGATCATTGCAACAGGTTGTTATTGTAATGTATTTCTAAATTAGAGTTCAATGCCTTATTTATTATTACTTCTTTACTCTTTGCCCTTCTGTCCTCTAGTGCAGGGGTCGGCACCTTTTGCTAATATTGTGCCAAAATAGGATTTCTAAATCATTTAGCTTGCCAACAGCCTGAAAGTAGACCCGCTCATCTATATTTTTATCTATTTTAATAAGCCAATTTATTTAGCGCCGTAGCAAGAACAAGGTTGAAATCAAAGGAAATTTTACAGAGAAAATCGTAAAGCGTTTTATATTTAATTAAATAAATTAACAAGGTTGTGATTATCATCTTTCATTGTATTGTTTTTTTCATTTATTACAAAACAAAAAAAATATTATTTCTAATGAAATCTCACACTAATTGTTAATTTCTAAAAATGTATTAACGCTATCAAGATCAAATTTCTAGAAACTGCTAAAAATTCCTTTAATTTTGATCTCAACCTGAGATTTTCTTCAGCGTTTTCACCATATGTCGGAAAAATTTTGAAACTATTGTTAAGCGGTATATTTACGTAGTAATCATACATAGTAGGTAGTTAATGTACTGTTTAGATATTTACATATTACTTTTTAGCCATATAATATTTATATAACTTTCAACTATACTTTAAAATTTTTAATTTTATTGATATAAGTCTTAAGCTTTTTTATTTTTTTATAAAGGAAAATAGAAAATATTTGGAAATATTAACGCAAATAAAAAAGAGCTTATCTCCCTTTAACTAAATGAAAGTTTAGTTACTTTGATTCTATAAAGATGCCAGACAAGTTATGTTTTGTATTATAAATAATATTACTTATTCATTTATATTCCTTATTTAAATCTAGCATCGTGGTATTTATTTCAGGTGTATAGTAATTAGAGTTGTACAATTAATTTACGTTAAACAGTTGTAAAAAAACATTTCCTGCATAATTGTTTAAGTCGATGTAAGTCTTTTTTAAACATTAATAATTACAATAACAACAATTACACAATATATTGCTAGCATAAAAGCCTCTTATATTTATTATTTCTCCCCGACTATCAAAAGCCTTGGCGTCTATCTGGACTCCACGCTGTCCATGCAAACCCACATCTCCTTCCTCACCAAAATCTGCTTCTTCCATCTGCGTCGTATTGCCGCCATCCGTCGTTATCTCACCAAGGAAGCTTGTGTTAAGCTCATCATCTCTCTCCTATTTTCCCGCTTGGACTATTGTAATTCGCTTTTGGTTGGTCTCTCGGCTTCCTCCCTTCAAGGACTCCAACGTATCGAGAACTGCGCAGCCCGACTAGTTCTCAAGAAGAAGAAGTCAAATGATATCAATCCTCTGCTCCGATCTCTGCACTGGCTACCCATCAACAACCGGATCTCATATAAGCTGGCTTCCCACTTCGTTCGGCATCTGACGCGCTTACTCTGCGGATCCCTCGTGTGAGGCTAGTGTCCACTGGCGAACGTTCATTTTCCTACGCAGGACCGTCCGCCTGGAATCACCTTCCACTACAGCTTCGCCAGAGCCCTAGCTATAACACCTTCAGGAGCCGGCTGAAGACTCACCTATTTCGTCAGCAGAATTAGCGTATTACTACATATTTCATTGTCTGTCTGTATTCTGTAACTGTCGTCTGCGCATAGAACTGTCACCAACGGGATATGCGCTATATAAGCACCGTTATTATTATTATTATTATTAATAAAACAAATCTTTTAGAATTCATTAGGCAATATTTATGCTTAACAAAGAAGAGGTGCATAGGGCTAAACACTATTTTAAATGTAATTAGTTTGTATTAATTGATGCGCTCTTATCATTGATTGCTCTTTGCTAACAGATGTAAGCTGAACCAAAAGCTGAAAGTAGTGTGAATGTACAGCAGTTGCGAAAAGCACTCGACCTGCAGAGTTTGCATTTAAAAATCTCCTTCTTGGAGGTATCTAGCGTGGCACTGAAAATCACTCTGCGTGCCAACTTTGTCATCCTTGCTCTGGAGTTTCTAGGCTTAGAGATTTAACTATTGGTGATACTTTTGCCAGTTATGAATATTCGCTAGTAATTAACCTTGCATCTCTTTTCTGAATTTGTTCTAGTTTTTTAATATAATATATGTGCATCCTGGAAATCAGCAGTATCAATCAATTTTGCAGAATTTTCCGCCACTAATAGTTGCTCGGAAAAAAAATCGTCAATGGTGAAATAAAAACTGCAGTCATACACTGCGTGTGTGGCCTACCCCGGGCACATGGTACTCTTGTAAGACTTGATACTTACGAATGTTTAGTTCTTCTGTGAATCTAGAAAATGTGCTTAACGCGGGGCCTTTTTCTTAAAAGTTCGCTCCCCCTAGCACCAAAACTTAGCTAAGCCACTGGTTCGAATCCTGGTGAAGGCCAGGATTAATAATAAGAAGACGTAGTCCCCGTCCGAGGCATCCCGCCATGTTATCGGGACTGGAGGGTGTCCCTGAGTCTACCCATCTCTGACATTAGGTAAAGTAAAGGCGGCTGGGACTTACGCTGCCATACTATCCCCTTGTATGCAGTGGCCACAGAAACTGGTGAACACTTCTTCACCGGCCCTAAGATAAATTTGGTCCGAAGGGTTTGTTATTTTATTTACTTATTTACTTAATACTCACCAAATATCATTTCTTAAATAGGCGCGTCAAACTTTTTATCAAATATATTGGAGTACTTAGAACTTTTTAAGGGTTTGAGCAGACACATAAAAACGTGTTCTCGAAGACATGGAAATTGACTTAGCACCCTTTGCAAATAAACTACTCATTTACTCATTAACCTTTTTAAAAAGATTAAATTCAAGCTCTAAATATAAGTGTCGTATCTACCATGCAAACCCATTTTTCTTACATTGTATCTATTTAGTTTAAGTAAGGCAGAGCTTTTAATGGTTTTATTTGCGACCACGGTACTGTGTGTTCAATACAACGGCCAGAATTATTTTTTTTAAAAGTTCTCTCAAATGTATTTGCAAACCAATCAAATCTGACTATAGACTAGATGACCACAACTATTGACCAAAAACTAGATGACCACAACTATTGACCACAACTAGATGACCGCAACTAGATGATCACAACTATTGACCACAACTAGATGACCACAACTATTGACCATAACTAGATGATCACAACTATTGACCACAACTAGATGACCACAACTATAGACCACAACTAGATGACCACAACTATAGACCACAACTAGATGACCACAACTATTGACTACAACTAGATGACCACAACTATTGACCACAACTAGATTACCACAGCTATTGACCACAACTAGATGATCACAACTATTGACCACAACTAGATGACCACAACTATAGACCACAACTAGATGACCACAACTATTGACTACAACTAGATGATCACAACTATTGACCACAACTAGATGACCGCAAGTATTGACCACAGCTAGATGACCACAACTATTGACCGAAAAAAACAACATCAAAGATAAAAACAAACAAAACAGGTTGCATAGTTCAAAGCAGTAACCACTCAAAGACCGCTGCTCTGCCACTTATCTGACTGCGTCACTGCTTATTGCCAACAAAGACCTTTTTTTTTTTAAATAACACACTTACATCTGTCCTGCTCTACATCAGCTGTCCAATAAACCTTGGCTGGTAAATAAATGGCACAACTTGTCACGTTAAACCAAATATTATATTAATCATACTAGTTTCCTTTTCTTTATTGGTAAGTTGTGGCGACGAAAGTTGCAATAATTTAAATATGGCACCGAAAGTTGCAATAATTTTAATATGGTACTGAAAGTTGCAATAATTTTAATATGGCACTGAAAGCGGCAATAATTTTAATATGGCGCCGAAATGTGCACTAATTTTAATATGGCGCCGAAAGTTGCAATAATTTTAATATGGTACCGAAAGTTGCAATAATTTTAATATGGCACCGAAAGTTGCAATAATTTAAATATGGCACCGAAAGTTGCAATAATTTTAATATGGCACCGAAAGTTGCAATAATTTTAATATGGCACCGAAAGCGGCAATAATTTTAATATAACGCCGAAATGTGCAATAATTTTAATATGGCACCGAAAGTTGCAATAATTTTAATATGGCACCGAAAGTTGCAATAATTTTAATATGGCACCGAAAGCGGCAATAATTTTAATATAACGCCGAAATGTGCAATAATTTTAATATGGCGCGTCAAACTCGTGTAGGTATCAATAGAAACGTATAATTAAAAAAAACACTCTGGCAATGGCGTATCTAGGGTAAATGGCGCATGAGCGTCTGGGGCGGGGGTCGAAATAGGCGCTAATTTAAAATATTAGCTTTCATTCATAAGAAAGCTATTTGGAGTTATTTGAGTGAGGTTAAGAAAGTGTCAGTTTGGCGCATATACAAACTTTGGCGCCTGGGGCGTCCCCCCCCCCTCCCCGCTAGTCCTCTTTAAGTTTCGCTACTGTCTTTCGGGCAAAAATTTTAAAGAAGACCTTTATTCAGTGCCCTCACATAGATGGGGGCAGAGGGGGGGCATATGCCCGGGGGCGACACGTCCAAGGGGGCGGCAAATGTAGTTTAAATATAGCACTGAACAAGCAGTTACAGTATGCAAGGGGGCGGCGCTGAAACTTTTGCCCTGGGGCGCTACATAAGCTTGTAAAGGCTCTGCCTTTATTACATAGATAATTACAAATCAAAGTTGTGCAGTTAACTACAAAAAAAAAAACACAAATTATACATGTGCGTTAACTATATAAGTAAATTACCCTTTGGACCAAACTGATCATAGTGTTCGGGAAGCAACGTTTCTGTGGCAACGGCACACTAGGGAGGTGTGGCCAGCACAATGTTCAGCCGCCTTTACTTTAACCTAACTAGTGTCAGGTACCCATCAGAGTTGGGTTGGACTCAGGGACACCCTTATGTCCCTGAAAATAAATCATCCTAGCCTCAACCAGAATTCGAACCCAGAACCTTTGGATCGCCAGTCTAACGCGCTACCGTTCGGCCACCCATCAAAACTAAATATGTTCCATAAATTAATTCCACTTTTAAGAAGGATGTAATATTAGAGTTAGATCTAATTCCTTTTTAACCGACTCGGAAAGTATAATTGGCTGGGTGGATGGTTTGTGCTGACCGATTTCGGCTCTTATGTCCAGGGCGTAATGCGATAGGAGAGGTTCAAGGGGGACACACAAGACTATTTTCGAGGCATATAGTAAATTTCCTGCAGGCACTTGTACTACAGCTCCCCCTCTCCTTTGATTATTATAAATTGGGAATTTCTCCTGTAGGTGAACCCTGGCCTGGTAGCACCAATTCCAAACTACTGGCCTTGTCATCCAGACACCGAGCTTGGCGAGATAGAGATATTGTTGCGGCCAATCCTTCCTCCCCACCGATTCTCGGTGGGTCTCGCCTTTCCGATGATTATTGGACGTGAAAAGTGGACGTCCCCAGTGCGTTACCCCTAACGGTGCACCCTTAATGGGAGCGAATGGCTGGCTCATACACTTTGCCAGCTTTGAAATTGATGGGTACAGAAGTGGATTGTGCTGACCAGCTTGTGATACCATGACGTTCAAGAAGATGGAGTAACAAAGTCAACTCATAGCCGTAATAAAAAAAAATCCGTTAAAAAATGCTAAAGTTCTAAGAGGCCACTGTAGACAGGGAGGTGAAATTTTGAATATGAAACTCTTGACCTTATGATAGGCAGCGGGTCGCCAGTTGACCGCGACTTTTTGCTTTTTTTTTTGTTTGCAGCTTTTCCAAGAAACTACTTACAATTTCTAGGAATATATCCTGTTTGGTCCCATTTAAAACTGTAGCATCCAGAGTGGCCGCTTCCAAGGATTAATGGGCGTATGCTTACTCTTGGAGGTACATGACGGGACGACTGGGTTACACTAGGGATAATACGAGGGTTTAAATGACAGCTATATCACGGATGTGTGGGTTAATAATAGTAAAAAAATGTTAGGGTTTAGTATTAGTATGTTTTAAAAAAAAGGTTAAGTGCCACTTATGCAGAGAACTGTGTGATTCTTTTGTATCACAAAAAGGATTATAATTGAAAGAGTGGTGTATAACACAAGTAGAGTACACTAAATTACAGTAGATGCAGTAGTCGTATGTGTGTGTTTATGACTTGATGTCGGTTTGTAAATCTCAACAAATATGTATATGAGTGTATTATTGAATGTGAGTGAGAGTGTGAGTGAATGTATGTGGGAAAGTGCGTGTGAATATGTATGTGTGTGAATATGTATGTGAATTTATTTACTAATAAACATTTTAATCTCTAACAAACACATAAGAACATATATATCACAATATACTTAGAAAGACAAATACCGTGCCAATTATTTATAAAAGTACTTTTCGGACCAAATTGGTCATACGGCATGCGAAGCAGCGTTCGACAATTTATATGCCAAACGCTTACTTGGGCAAGGGGCGGAGGGTAAGGCACTCGTTCCAAACTTGGCACACAGAGCGAGTTTCAGTGACACGCGAGAGACCTACAAGAGGTGGTTTTTTTAGTGATTAAAAACAACAAGAACATTTCCCGATTCTGAATGAGCAAAACTGTTTCTGAATGACTTAGCGACACATTTCAATGAATTGAACTTGCATTTACAATACAATGGACCACTCGAATGGATTTGCATTGAAACTGGACATATCTTGCCGTGAAATCAATTTCAAAACATTTAACTACATGGAAATTCCTATATTAAGGCATATATTAAGATATATAGTTGGCCTTTTTCAGAAGTGCATCAAAGACCTCAAAGCGGAGTTTTCTAATCAAAGGCAAGGCTTTCCAACTGATGGACATATATTTTCATACCACATCAAGCCTAACTGGTTTGATATTATTACAACCTTCTTAGATGTAGATCTTTTTTAAGTGGATGGATATTGGCAATTTTTTAATTGCAGCAAGTTGAATTTAAAAAATTTAAAAACCTCCAAATGTGCAAATTTGCGGGAAAATCTTGGAGGAAGCTGCTTGGGAAATCCATCTACTATTCTTAACTCCTAGGCATTCGCTCTTTTACTTTCAGCTTTTGGTTCAACTTACACTTGCAATAAGATTTGATCGCACTTGAAAGCTGTTCAGGCATACAAAGAGTTCATTTAATTACAATTGACCGCTCATTAATTTATACAGACTAATTACATTTAAAAGAGTTTTTATACTTATCTTCTTTAATTAAACATAAATATAAGTAATTCCAAAACAAATTTCTTCGTATTATTATTTTAATAAATATAT
The DNA here is from genome assembly GCA_949126835.1 of Anisus vortex. Lineage (NCBI taxonomy): Eukaryota > Metazoa > Mollusca > Gastropoda > Planorbidae > Anisus > Anisus vortex. The sequence continues at coordinate 5,305,348 of OX421505.1, read as the reverse complement.
TTAATAGCACTATATTATGTAATTTCTGTAATTATTAATGTTTAAAATAATTTATAGGCTAAACTCCTTAAATGAACAAAACAATTAATTAAGGAATAGTTTGTTTAAAATTGTTAAACGTAAATTATTTTAATCCTCTAATAATTAAATATTGTAATGAATACCGTAATGAAGGATTAAAAAATGATTGGTCGGTAATATTTGTTATATTAGAATACATAACTTGTTTCGAATTACTATAACATAAACTGTGGAAACGTTTTTTTAATTAAAGGGAGATAATTAACCCGTTTTTTTAAAGCTAATATTTATGTTTCTTTTTCTTTTATAAAAGAATAAATGGCTTACAAAATTTATAAGTTTGAAAAGATCAAACTTTAAAAAGTATTTGAAAAATATATAAATATTATATGTCTAAAGAATTTGTATGAATAATTTCAAACAATACATTAACTACCCAGTTGGTATAAATAAATTATATCTTTAAACTTAACGACATCAATCAAGTTGGTCAGTAATATAATCGAGTTCTCCGCAGTCGGTACTGTGACACGTAAAGACGTTACCGAAAATTTTAATAAAAAACAACAACCACTATCCTTAAAATTTTGGAAAGTAAAGGTTGACACGGGCTCCTTTATAATCTCTTGATGCCTTGATTTTCTCTGCTTTGTCAGCAATGTAGCGGGAAAAAATGTATAAAAGGTAACTAGTATAATCCAGACCATCATTTTATATAAAAGCTAAATTACCTAAATTACTTCAGGCAACGAAATATGATATACAAAAGATGATATTATAATGTGTGTTGAATTTATACTTACTTATGTATTAACAAAACATATCAAATGTCCTATTCAGACCTTGTGTCTTACCCGAAAAGAGATTGTAATTTGATTGATTAATACATTTATACCAGATTACAAGGGTAACGCCAATAGTTAAATTACCAAACCTATAAAAAATAGACGACTAAATGGCAAAGAGTAAAGTAGTAATAATACACAAAGCATTAAATTCTTACTTAGAAATACAACACAATAACAATCTGTTACGACGCTCAGTGCTCAGATAAACATAAGGACAAAAACACTTTTCTTTTCCCTTATGCGAAAAAAAAATGCATATAAGTACTCTTTCTTCTCGAATAGCATCCGGGCAAGGAATGGGTTGCCTGAACAAACCAGTAACCTAAGATCATTTATAACAATAATCAAAATGAAAAACTAGACTCAGACCACGGATGAGCGTAGGACGCAATAGTATTCTTTATAGAAAAAACGTCTGTGATATATAAGATAAGACCTTACATATTCGGATTGGTTATAAAAATAAGTATGCTTGATACAGTTTTAACAGTCGTAGACAAAGCCCTTAATTGCTTATAAACGTTTTTTTTTCTTCTTTTTATTATAGATAAACCATAATGGAGGCAAGTCGTTATAACAATACAACGTTGGGAAGCCATTTTGAGCACTTGGCCCTGCACTGGGACCGGAAAGATTTCAACCACTGGAAACAGACCAAAGCCCTTGACCTTGCGCCGGTGATCGTCCTGGACGTACTCTTCATGCTGTTCGGCGTGGTGGGCAACTCCATCGTCTGCTACGTCTGCTACTTCCGCCTGCCGCGCAACGTCATCAACAGCTTTGTCATGACCTTGGCCTTCATCGAGCTGCTGGGCTGCGTGCTGACGATCCCCGTGGACATTACGGAAATCATCAACGCGTTCAGCTTCGGCTACCCGGTGCTGTGCAAGGCCGAGAGGTACCTGACGAAGTTCGTGGTGTTCTCCAGCGGCTGCGTCCTCATCGCCATAGCCAGGGAGCGCTACCAGAGGATCGTCAATCCGTACAGCCGCCACGTGACCATGGTCGAGTTCCGACGCGCGATGATCGGCTCGCTGCTGGTTTCCGCCATCGTGGCTGCGCCGGAAGCCGTTTTGGCTGGAAATGAAACCGTGCTGACGCCTTATGGGAAAGGTGTCGTCTGTTCTACGTACACCCCTGACCTATACCGTAATACAATCATGCCCAAGTTGTGGGGGTTGACCTGCGTCTTAATCTACGTCGCCTGCACTGCGTCCATCGGGGCGATCTATTTCGCGATCGCGCTGAAAATCTGGAAGAGGGGCAAAGTAAAAACTGACCAGAGGTCCAAGTCTCTAACAACGCTCGACTCCACATTGCAGCGGCGGATCCGACCCGAGCAGCAGTACGCCTGGAACAAAGCCCAACAACCGGTTTCTAACATATACATCACCTACACGCCGAAATCGCCCGCCAAGCCAGTCAAATTCAAACAAGAATCTCTACCGTCTGCTTTTCTTTACAGCGACGTAATCAGACACCCACCGCTTAACACTTCGAGCATAAGCAAACCGGAAACGTCCACTGTTCTCCCTGTTTCTGATGTTGAGGGCAAACTCTACTGCCCAGCTAGCGATGACTCAAAATCGTTAAAGGAGGACGATCTCCCATACAGATTTTCCATCGTCGTGGAAGACAACGTCGAAAAGGCATCTACGCTTGGCCACTACCAGCGTCGGAAACGCCGTCAAAGCGAAGGGAGGCACCAGAGCAGGTCAGGCCTGATCCTGGAGGAGCTGGTGCGCAGTCTGAGCCTCAGGGTGCAACACAACAAGCGCCACGACGAGCAGCCCGCCCAGCGAGACAGGCTCGGGTCCCTCCAGCCGCTGACGCCCATGGGGAGCCTGCGCAGGAGCCCCGCCGGCTACTCCAGGAAGAGGACGACGTTTATCATGTTTGTGATGACCCTGACCACCGTCCTCAGCCATCTGCCGCACATCACGGTGATGCTGTACAAGCTGACCCACCCTGGCGTGGACATCAACCTCCAGTCGGACATGTCCGTGCTGTTCAAGATCATGTGGAACTCTTACTTCATCAGCCTGGCCACTCACCCGTTCGTCTACGGCTTCTGGAACGGTCGATTCAAACACGCACTGTTTACGCTTTTTTCCGGAATTTCCCGAAGGAGGATAAGAACGAAAGAACAGAGGGAGAGTTACAGCTCCAACAGACCAAGCTGAAAAAAAAACGTGAACAATAAATGTTGGGTTGTCTTAAAATAAATGTTGTAATATCCAAAGAGAACATCATAACGATATTAAAAAAAAGGCACAAAACAGACAATGCTGAACATAATGTATATTTGAGCTTGGTTTGTTTAAGAACCAATCCGGGTCTACAGGATTTCCCAACAAGAGACCAAATGAAACGTTTAAAGTTCTAAAAACAAAATTAAATATATTTAGAATGTAGATAAGGACTTAGTCTATAAAGTTAGACAACTTCTAAATGTGAGATATTTTGTCACTTAACTTTATCATACTGCTATATGACAAGTGCTTTTATTATTATGCATTCTGATTTCATGGGCGTCTTGGTATTGGTGTTTCTTGAAGAACGAGATGCAAAACTTACAGTAACGGGATTTTAGCGCAGCCTAATAAAAACAAGACAAAATAAACAACTCGAATGTTAAAAGGCCAGAAACAATTTGTTAATGTTCTGTTTGCAAACGCATTATTTACATAAATATATACGTTTTTTTTTTGCTTTACAAAGTTACTTGTATGTATATTGAAATTATATATTAATATGGTCTTTGAATGTTAATTAATTATATTTTATTGTTATGGCATTATTATAATACATTTCTTTACTTCATTACTGCTAGTCACTCCATTTGGGTATATCCTGGGCCATCTTTATTCTAATTCCTTCCAGTTGAAACCCACGCAGTTCCCTTGATGGCTGATGCTTTGTTATAAGTTTTCGAAGATAGGAAGGAGCTGTGTCTTTTATATATCTGTACGTAAGGGACATACGGCAATTTTGTGATTTATTCGCTTTATCAGCGGGAGCCAGTGCTGAATAAATGCAGGATCACTGTATACGACTACATTGTGATACATTTATACAAGACTCTCAGCTTTGACCGCAACTTGTCAACCAATCAAATGAATAATACGCGTTCTAGTCAATTTACGTTAAACCTAGTTTGAATGAGGAAATAAAACATGCGTTAAAATGTCTCCCAAAACAAAATGAAAGCAATTACAAGTCTGACGAAATATTATACAACATTTAACAAATTTTTGTTTTTAACAACTCCGGATGTTTCCCCACTGCAACATAATATTTAAATCGTCCACTCTATGACGTCAACGGTGGTATTTAAAAAGCCACGAGCGAAAATAGTCCACGGACGCAAAGAGGGCTACGCTTTTTCACCGAGATATTATTACACCAAGGGCCAGCACACTTAGGGCGGACGTGGTTACGCTCGCGTATATCTAATATAACGTCTTACGTCCACACAAGTTATAATGTGTACCCGTGTTCGCTGTCTTATGATTTCAAATACGTTCTTTCTATATTATATATGTCCTTATGATTAACCGAGACTATAATATGATTTTTACTAATGGCATCACATTTATCGTTAATATAAAATATAGGTCTACATTTAAAATAAACTTGATATCACTGACATTCTGAAATCGTTCAGTCTTTTTAAATAGTTTTGTGTGTGTGTTACTCCGTATGCCTTAATTTAGCAATCAGTTGTTATTTTAATGTAATTTTATATTTTAATGCGCTGTTTGCAATGCGTGTAATAACAAAATTTAAAAAGAAAGCTTCATTTAACGGAAGCAGAACTTTTCTCTATGAAACTACTCATCCAGTAAGAAAGGTGAGATTATAACTTTAAGCGTTATAATGTTACAGTGTTCTTATCTACATGAAAAAAATAAAAAAATATTTTCAGTTAGGCTGGAAAGCTTTCTCTTATCTCTTGCATTTAATGCCAAACAAACAAATCTTTTATTTTTTAGTTGTTGGATATCCTTCGTTGCATTTGGATGGCCCTGTTTCCGTTTGGAAACCCTATGTGCACTTGGACGGTCCTGTTTCCACTCGGATACCCTATGTGCACTTGTATGGCCCTGTTTCCATTTGGATACCCTATGTGCACTTGGACAGCCCTGTTTCAACTCAGATACCCTATGTGCACTTGGATGGCCCTGTTTCCACTAGGATACCCTATGTGCACTTGGACGGCCCTGTTTCAACTCAGATACCCTATGTGTACTTGGATGGCCCTGTTTCCACTAGGATACACTATGTGCACTTGGACGGGCCTGTTTCAACTCAGATACCCTATGTGCACTTGGATGGCCCTATTTCCACTAGGATACCCTATGTGCACTTGGATGGCCCTGTTTCCACTAGGATACCCTATGTGCACTTGGATGGCCCTGTTTCCACTAGGATACCCTATGTGCACTTGGATGGCCCTGTTTCCACTAGGATACCCTATGTGCACTTTGATGGCCCTGTTTCCACTAGGATACCCTATGTGCACTTGGATGGCCCTGTTTCCACTAGGATACCCTATGTGCACTTGGATGGCCCTGTTTCCACTAGGATACACTATGTGCACTTGGATGGCCCTGTTTCCACTAGGATACACTATGTGCACTTGGACGGCCCTGTTTCAACTCAGATACCCTATGTGCACTTGGATGGCCCTATTTCCACTAGGATACCCTATGTGCACTTGGATGGCCCTGTTTCCACTAGGATACCCTATGTGCACTTGGATGGCCCTGTTTCCACTAGGATACCCTATGTGCACTTGGATGGCCCTGTTTCCACTAGGATACCCTATGTGCACTTGGATGGCCCTATTTCCACTAGGATACCCTATGTGCACTTGGATGGCCCTGTTTCCACTAGGATACCCTATGTGCACTTGGATGGCCCAGTTTCCACTAGGATACCCTATGTGCACTTGGATGGCCCTGTTTCCACTAGGATACACTATTTAGGTTTAATTTGATTACGAATGCCTTGGGATACCCTATGTGCACTTGTATGGCCCTGTTTCCATTTGGATACCCTATGTGCACTTGGACAGCCTTGTTTCAACTCAGATACCCTATGTGCACTTGGATGGCCCTGTTTCCACTAGGATACCCTATGTGCATTTGGACGGCCCTGTTTCAACTCAGATACCCTATGTGCACTTGGATGGCCCTGTTTCCACTAGGATACACTATGTGCACTTGGACGGCCCTGTTTCAACTCAGATACCCTATGTGCACTTGGATGGCCCTATTTCCACTAGGATACCCTATGTGCACTTGGATGGCCTGTTTCCACTAGGATACCCTATGTGCACTTGGATGGCCCTGTTTCCACTAGGATACCCTATGTGCACTTGGATGGCCCTGTTTCCACTAGGATACCCTATGTGCATTTGGACGGCCCTGTTTCAACTCAGATACCCTATGTGCACTTGGATGGCCCTGTTTCCACTAGGATACACTATGTGCACTTGGACGGCCCTGTTTCAACTCAGATACCCTATGTGCACTTGGATGGCCCTATTTCCACTAGGATACCCTATGTGCACTTGGATGGCCTGTTTCCACTAGGATACCCTATGTGCACTTGGATGGCCCTGTTTCCACTAGGATACCCTATGTGCACTTGGATGGCCCTGTTTCCACTAGGATACCCTATGTGCACTTTAATGGCCCTGTTTCCACTAGGATACCCTATGTGCACTTGGATGGCCCTGTTTCCACTAGGATACCCTATGTGCACTTGGATGGCCCTGTTTCCACTAGGATACACTATGTGCACTTGGATGGCCCTGTTTCCACGAGGATACACTATGTGCACTTGGACGGCCCTGTTTCAACTCAGATACCCTATTTGCACTTGGATGGCCCTATTTCCACTAGGATACCCTATGTGCACTTGGATGGCCCTGTTTCCACTAGGATACCCTATGTGCACTTGGATGGCCCTGTTTCCACTAGGATACCCTATGTGCACTTGGATGGCCCTATTTCCACTAGGATACCCTATGTGCACTTGGATGGCCCTGTTTCCACTAGGATACCCTATGTGCACTTGGATGGCCCTGTTTCCACTAGGATACCCTATGTGCACTTGGATGGCCCTGTTTCCACTAGGATACACTATTTAGGTTTAATTTGATTACGAATGCCTTGGGATGAAAATTGTGCATCAACTATTTATAAATTTCTTATAACATGCAAACAAGAGTTATAAATAGACGACGGATTTTCATAGGAGGTATCTTATATAAGTATTTAGGTATTTATATATACAACCATAGACTATAAGTATAATATACATGGACCGCTTGCTTTAGTTTTTTATGCAATTATCTTCTTTTTTTTTGCTATTCCCGATTATAAATAAAGTAATTGTCATACACGTTCTGTTTTATTAAATCGCATTATTTTCGACTTTAAATGAATACTTGTAGGCCTATTAATATATCATTGACTATAATAAGATGGACCGCCTGCTCTATTTTTAGAGCTTATGTTCTTTTTCCGTGCGCACACAACACTGATCTATAAATGTTTCCGCTCTGTAGGCCCTACAACTTTCGATTTTAATTTTTCATTGAGAAAATCATAGCGATTAAATAAAACGGAACTTGTATATCAATAACTTTATTTGCTGTATAACAATTACGTTATTTAGAATCGGGAATTCCGAAAATCAGTGTTTCAAGTCATCATATAGCAGAAATACTAAAGCAAGCGGTCCATGTATATTATAGTCTATGATACAAAGAGTACAAACTTCATAAATAACATAAGGAAAGACAATCCACAGAACAAACTCATTGTATCATATAACACAGGTCAATATTTACAGTAAACAAAAAACAATTCTTAACAAAACAACAACTACTGTTGCACGTCGTTAATGTTGCATGAAATATGTTTAGCTTCACTTTTAAAAAAAATTCCACATTGCAGAATTTTAGCAACTTGCCCATTGTACAATTTATCAACTATATCTCTATCTAAATTAATGTAGTTTTTTTCAACATTTTCAAAATTGTTGTTAGTTGTAGAGAATTACAAGCAATATTTGCAATTTTCTTTTCTGAATTTCTTGATAAAGATCTGTTTTGTCTGAATCTCGATGACATTATTCGATTTAGCCCTCAAAACCTTTTGAGGCTTGACAATAGAGTAATGTTGAAGTGTGCGTCGCCAAAAAGAAACACAGTGCAAGTTACTTAAATTGGGTCATAGCACATTTTGGCTTTTCGAAACGGGTACTGAAGAGAAAGATGTAGATTTTGTTGTCATTCTTGTTTTGTTTATGTAGAGGTAGTACGCCGGTGTTTCAGTGAATTAGTCTGAAGCTATTGTTGGTTATTCCGAAAGTCGAAAGTATTTTTTCATTTTTTTTTTAGTTTAATTTAGTAGTAGCTGTAGAAGTCAGGATTACTGAGAAGTAGTCCAATAGCGCTGTATGTAGGAACACCCTGGTGGGAGAAATACAAAAGGACAAATTAACTGAAAAATTATTGGCATTCTGATTATATATTATATGATGGTTGTGAGGACCGTTCAAGTATTACAAGCACTCGCAGATAGATGAATAGATTAAATATAAGGACATATAGATAATACATAAATGGAAAAAAAATATATAGAAATATATAGAAAATATATAGACGGATAGATAGATGATAGAAAGATGGATAGATAGATATTCAGACAGACAAATTGATAGATGAATGGACGAACGAGAGGGTGGCTGGATGAATGATAAATTCCATTATTGACAGATAAAATAATTAGTTGACTAGATAAATAGTTTGATGGATAAATAAAAAGATGGATTGAAGGATGGATAGATCGACATTAAAAGACAAAATGCATACATTGTATTAGAAATAATCACATATAGATGAATAGATTAAATATTAAAGATGGATAGATAAATATATAGATTGATATACAGACACACAGAAAGTTATATAGAAAGATAGATATATACGAAAGTATATAATTTGATTTCTAGATAGATAGATAAATGCACAAACGGGTGAGCAGATAGATAAACAGATCGTCAGATAAATAGATGTATGAATAGATAGATGATACAAATTGAGATAGAAATATAAAGATAGAAATACATATAACTAATAAATATAAACTCTGATTGAATATGCGTTCACGTTATATTTGTTATAGGTCTATTGAATAGATTAGAACTGCAAACACATATTTGTTTCGTTCTGTGTGAGCCGTACTATATTAGTCTATTAAAATACGTTTAACTTACCGATCCTTTAATCTGATAAGGGTCGTCCAGGTCTGACCACTTCTGCGGCGGGGGGCTGTACCTGGACAGGTCGTACAGCTTCGTGGGCGGATACATGACGGGGATCAGCGGGTTGCCCCTCTGCTTCGCGGCGACCTCCTTAGCCTTGGGTTCGCCCGACACGTAGTCGCTCAGGCTGATGGGGATCATGGGCGGAAACATGGGCTCCGGCTTACTGTTGTAGAACGGCTCCGGCCTGGGGTAGTACTCCCTCCGCGTCGGCGGGAAGGGCTCCGGCGTGGGCGGGTCGTAGCTGACGTAGACTGGTTGCCGCACGGCGACGGGCGGTATGATCACCGGGGCCAGTGGTGGCGTCTTCGCTCGTTTCGGGGCAGGAGGGGGTGGTGGCGGAGGCAGGGGCGTCTCTACCAGGGGGTCTGGAACAACGACAGGCGGCGTACGGATTTTCTTGGGCGGAGTCTTTTTTCGTTGTACAGGGGGCGGTGGGGGAGGAGGTGGTAGGGGCAGAGGCTCCACTTTGTTGGGTTTTACTTTCTTTTTTACTGGCTGCTGATGGAATCAAAATGTAAAAAAAAAAAGAACAGTTAGGTATAAACACAAGTCGTCAACCTTTAAGAACTTATAACAAATTACACGAGTTGTAAGTAAATTGGGTTTAATCCATTTTGTTTAAACATGTATAATTCGTGGGACACAATGGGGATTCAATTGGGATTTCGCTCAACTGAATCTGCAACACATACACACTGGAATAGCTTGCCTCAGACACTCAGAGTTTCTGAGACTATTACATCTGTGCCTTACCCTCCCCCACAGCGGCAAATGAATTTTTGAAAAAAAATAAATTAGGGCCTACACTATTTTTATTATTAATCGAAATAGTCACAATAAACAATAAATAATGCAGTGGCTATCAAATTTAAGAATTCGAAATGGAAGAATATTTCATCTACCGATATCAAATTAAAATTAAAAGGAAAATCACATTAATTTAGATGTTGACTGTATATGTAATTGTATTCGGGTGAAATGACATCTAGTCTATAAGAAATATTACAGACCAAATTTATAAATTAGATAAAAAAAACTCTATATATGTTGTTTTTGTTGGATTGTTGATTCTTCAATTCACTGAAATTCACTATATTTTGCTATAATTGTGTTCACCTTCACAGTTAAAGGTACAGTAGGCCTACTTTTTGTGAGGTTTAAAGATTGTGAGAAACTTTGATCATTGTAGAGAATAGACAGCAGAGAAAGACAGGAAGAGATGGAAATAAAAATTCCAAGAGAGAAAGAGGAAATGAAGACATTGGTTTTTTCCTTATTTAAACTTCTTAAAAAATATAGCCTATATTTTAATATAGGGCAGGGCCGGGTCGGCAACCTTTTGATTATAGTGTAGCCTACACAAGTAGGATTTCTAAATCATTCTGCGTGCCGAAAGCTTAAAATGTATTCTACTCTAGCACTCAATTTCTCGTAGAAAATAATTGCTTTTTTAGGGTCTTCCACGTGCCAATGAAAATGGCTCTGTGTTCAAAGTCTAGCACGCGTGACGTAGGTTGCCGACCCCGACATAGCGTATCGGGATTCGGGAATTCCTTTCATTAACGTTTACTTTATTTATAGCTAACGGATTTCCCTAGTTGACAATCATATTATAGAAAGTCAGTGCTTCGCTTATTGTCAACTAGATTGAAGCAAATATTAAGACAACTTAAAACAAACATTTTAACTGATCAATCGTGGGAAATACAAGTAAGTAATCTAATTATTTTTATATTATATTCAAAATGTATATTACTCTAATGACCGAAACATAATACTTTGTCTATGTAGGCTAAACTACAACTTTTTGATATTTGTATTTTGGCGCAAGAAAAAAAATTCAGAGCAAAGTGATGTTAAATATATCATATTTTGTTTGCTTTCATTAATTTGTACTTGAATAAATTAGGGTATATACATTATTTCGTCAATGTAGGTTTATTTAACATGATATGTATACTGTCAGGCTATATAAGCTGCTTCTATTTATAGACTTAGTAGATCTAGCTTCTAGTTCAAAATTTAATAAAGTAGGACTTAAAATATAAAAACTTTGAAAATTGATTGAAAGAAACTAAAAAAATACAAATGTTGATATTTAGTTTATATAAAAAACCTGTAGACTTTGGCTTTATATATAGATATAGATAAGCTGTTTAATAGTGTGTTCTTAATAAGAAGATGTGTTACTATTTAAATGAAGTTTTTTAAAAAAAAATATAGAACCTCCAAAATTGTGTATTTGTAAATATTAGCGGATGTTACAATTTACTACACAATCAACGCAATTCACTTATCCATAATAATATTATTAGTTGGCGAGTTATAGGTATAAGCCACACAAATACTTAGAAAACATTTATATGATGTAAACAACGTGAAATGCATTTAAAGGTCAGGGCTTAGGAAATGTAATTGTTTGTGTGTATGCATGTGTGTGTTTATGTGTGTGTAAGTGTGTGTGTATATGTGTGTGTTTGTGTGTGTATGTGTGTGTATGTGTTTGTATGTGTGTGTATGTATGTGTGTATGTATGTATGTGTGTATTTGTGTGTGTATGTATGTGTGTATGTGTGTGTATATGGGTGTATGAGTGTGTATGTATGTGTGTGTTTGTGTATGTGTGTGTGTATGTGTGCGTGTATTTGTGTGTGTATAAATGTGTGTGTTTGTGTGTGTATGTGTGTGTATGTATGTGTTTGTGTGTGTATTTGTGTGTGTATGTATGTGTTTGTGTGTGTATGTGTGTGTATGTATGTGTTTTTGTGTATGTGTTTGTGTGTATATATGTGTGTGTGTGTGTATATGTGTGTGTTTTTGTGTGTGTATGTATGTGTTTGTGTGTGTCTATGTGTTTGTGTGTATGTGTGTGCATATATGTGTGTGTGTGTGTGTTTGTTAGTGTGTATGTGTGTGTATGTGTTTGTGTGTGTGTATATGTGTGTATATGTGTGTGTATGTATGTGTGTGTGTATATGTGTTTGTGTATGTATGTGTATGTGTGTGTGCATCATTTTGGGTTCCGATTCGGTACGTTGTGATGTGTTTTTGTCACTTCTCGAGGTCTACCAGAGTGAAACAAGGCTCCAAGGTAAAGGCTTACAATGTTACATAATTTAGAAAAAGAAGGAGGCGAGACTGCCAATGTTATATCCTAGCTGTGCATCATATTCATATCTATTTAATTTTAAACTCTTTTGTATTTGGCTTTTATTGAAATCTCTTGTTACATTATAGGCACATATTGTTACGTCTCGGTTTCTAAGGTTCTGGGGGGGGGGGGTCATTATAGGCACATATTGTTACGTCACGGTTTCTAAGGTTCTGGGGGGAGGGGGGTTCATTATAGGCACATATTGTTACGTCTCGGTTTCTAAGGTTCTGGTGGGGGGGGGGGGGTTCTACCTAGTTGCGATTTGTCACTTAGGTCTCGTAGAACACCACACGACTGTATTACCGGTAATCAGAGTAAAATTTATAGTTCAAACTTTAAACTCTTCTACTTTGTACGGTGTGGTTAAGAAAAGTAAACATCTCTTTTTGAAATCCTAGAACTTGCAAGTATTTATTTCCTCCCTTGTTATTTTTTTTTACCTGTATCTTCTATTTAGACTTACATATTATCTAGTTGACGAATGCTCTATTTAAAGAAGCGCATTGTGGGAGTTCATCAACAAATTATCAATATAACAATGAACAATGGATTCACCCTTAGGGTTTATACAATACAGGCAATAGATTAACATTGGTTTATACATAACAGGCAATAGATTAATATTTGCTTATACAATACAGGCAATAGATTAACATTTGTTTTTATACATAACAGGCAATAGATTATTTTTGTTTATACAATACAGGTAATAGATTAACATTTGTTTATACAATACAGGAAATAGATTTAGATTTGTTTATACAATACAGGCAATAGATTAACATTTGTTTAAAATTAACATTTGTTTAGGCCTATACAATACAGGATATAGATTAACATTTGTTTATACAATACAGGTAATAGATTAACATTTGTATATACAATACAGGCAATAGATTAACATTTGTTTATACAATACAGGCAATAGATTAACATTTGTTTAGGCCTATACAATACAGGTAATAGATTAACATTTGTTTATAGAATACAGGCAATAGATTAACATTTGTTTATACAATACAGGCATTAGATTAAAATTTGTCTATTCATTACAGGTAATAGATTAACATTTGTTATACAATACAGGCATTAGATTAACATTTGTTTATACAATACAGGTAATAGATTAATTTGTTAATACATAACAGGCAATATATTAACATTTGTATATACAATACAGGTAATATATTAACATTTGTATATACAATACAGGCAATAGATTAATATTTGTATATACAATACAGGCATTAGATTAACATTTGTTTATACAATACAGGTAATAGATTAATTTGTTAATACATAACAGGCAATATATTAACATTTGTATATACAATACAGGTAATATATTAACATTTGTATCTTATCTTATCTTATACATTACAGACGCTCCTTCTATAAAGAAGATTATTGCGTCCTACGCTCATCCGTGGTCCGAGTCTAGTCTTGCATTTTTATTAATGTTTTAAATGATGTTAGGTTATTGGTTTTCCTGGTTTGTTCAGGCAACCCATTCCATGCCCGAATGCCACTCGGGAAGAAAGAGTACTTATATGCATTTGTTCTCGCATAAGGGACAAGGAAGGTGTTTTTGTCTTTATGTTTATCTGAGCTTTGCAACAGATTGTTATTGGGTTGTATTTCTAAATTAGAGTTTAATGCCTTATGTATTATTACTACTTTACTCTTTGCCCTTCTGTCCTCTAGTGTTTCTAGGTTTAGTGATTTGACTAATGGTGTTACTCTTGTCAATTGGGAATATTCACTAGTTATAAACCTTGCAGCTCTTTTTTGAATTTGTTCTAATTTTTTAATGTTTTCTTTAGTTGATGGGTCCCATACAGATCCTGCATATTCTAGTATAGGCCTAACTAATGTGAGATAGCATTTTAGTTTTATATTCTTATTACATTTGTAAAAGTTCCTTTTTATGAATCCTAATGTTTTGTTTGATTTTTTAATTACTTCATCAAAGTGAGGGTTCCAAGATAACTTATCATTTATTATTACTCCTAGATACTTAGCATTGCTAGTTTGAGTTAGTTCTTTGCCATGAATGAAGTAGTTTGCTATTATTTGTTTCTTTTTCTTGGATACCCTTATTAGTTGGCATTTTTTGGGTGAAAAGACATACTCCAGTTTGATTCCCATTTTTGTAGTTCATCTAGGTCTTTTTGTAAAAGTTCACTATCTTTTCCTGTCTTTATTATTCTATAAATTATGCAATCATCAGCAAATAATCTTACTTTTGTGCCTGTGTTGATGCAATTTGGCAGATCATTAATGTAAATTAGAAATAGTAGGGGCCCTAGAACAGTTCCTTGTGGAACTCCTGAGTTTACTGTTATTGGTGATGACTTAGAGCCATTTATTATCACTGTTTGTTCTCTGCCTATAAGAAAGTCCTGAATCCACTGATGTAAGGGACCAGAGATGCCAAAGTATTTAAGTTTTTTAAGAAGACTAGAATGATGAACTTTATCAAATGCTTTTGAAAAATCTAGTAATATAGCATCAATTTGGTTGTTATTATCTAATCCCTTAGACAAGTCATCTATTAAGCCTATCAAATGAGTCTCACATGATCTATTTTTCCTGAAGCCATGTTGGTGTGGGCACAGTGCATTTAGTTTGTCTAGATGATTTACTATACTACTATATATTATATGTTCAAGTAATTTACATGTTATGCTTGTTAGAGAAACAGGTCTATAATTTCCGGGGTCAGATTTATCTCCTTTTTTGAAAAGGGGGGTTACATTGGCTAATTTCCAATCTTTGGGCACTTTGCCCTGGTTTAGAGAGGCCTGAAAAAGTATTTTAAAGATTGGAGATATTTCATTAGTTAGTTCTTTAAGCAGTCTTGCTGGTATTTCATCTGGACCAGAAGCTTTGTTTACTTTTAAGTTGGTTAGGAGTTGTTTAATGCCTTTTTCATCTACATTTATATTTCCTATCTCTTCTAGTTTGTTTAAATTTATGAATATTTCTTTGTCACCTGGATTTGAAAAAGATGATGCAAAGTGTTTGTATATACAATACAGGCAATAGATTAATATTTGTTTATACAATACAGGCAATAGCTAAGAACTCATCAATAACTGTATTTAAATGTATGACAGATTGAAGCTAAATTCATAGAATGTTTATATTTGTTTCAGAGTCATCAAGAACTAGACGTGAAATGCAGTCTATTGCTCAGGTAGGTTAATTTGAAACATTTCTATAGCGTAAATAGACAATTTTAGGCTACAGTACAAAGAATGAGGTTGGGTGGGGGAGGGGGGAGGATCGCGTCACACCTCCACCCCCCGGAACCTATTGTTTTTTTTAACCGATAATTTTTTTCAGAATTTTTTTTTTTTAGAATATTATTATATAGCAATAATAATAATAATGATATATTTGTACAGCGCTACCAACAAATATAATGTAAACTTAGAGAACATTTAGCGTTGAGAAACAAACAAACAAGAACACGGATACAGTTATTTCAGCTAAAAGTATCTAAAGCTAATTAATAATACAAAACTTTAGAAACATAGAACAAAACAAAAAAATTTAACATTTACTAACATAATATAAAATTTAGAAACATAGAACAAAGCAAATAAATGTATCATTTACCAACTTAATATAAAACTTTAGAAACATAGAACAAAGTAAATAAATGTAACATTTACTAACATAATATAAAATTTAGAAACATAGAACAAAGCAAATAAATGTATCATTTACCAACTTAATATAAAACTTTAGAAACATAGAACAAAGTAAATAAATGTAACATGCACCAACTTAATATACAAGTAAAACAGTAGGGTCTAAACAATTTTTAACGAAGGTAAATATTTCAAAAATGTGTTTTCAAGTTCTTTTTAAAATGATGATAGAACTTGTTTGCCTGTGTTGGATGGGAAGCAGATTCCATATTTTCGGGACAGATATTGAGAACGATAACATGTCAACGGTCGTGATAGAGAAACGGGGGCACCTCCAGAAGTGAGGAGTGTTTTTTTCCGGACTATAAGGTTTGATTAGTTCCTTGAGATAAAAACGTACCTCGTTGTTATGTAGATACTGATAGCAAAGTAGCATATCGCCACTTTGTTTTAAATTCTGGCTCTAACAGGGAGCCCATAGAGCCGACGCAGGAGAACTGTATCAGAATTGCGCTTTGACTTAGGCGTACGCATGACTAGCCGAGCGGAACTGTTTAGATCTGAGCATGTCTATACAGCTGTATATAAAGGCCCCTGTATAGATTGCTTATGTAGGCATCGAAAGACAATTGTGAGTCAGGTATGAAAACCAGTTTTTTTTTATCCGAGAATTTCTACAAAGGGGATATGGCAGTTCATGATCATCACTGGCCTTCAGTGTATCCAAACATTTATTTGTTTTGTCTTTTTTTTTCAATCATCAATTTAGCTCTGTCACCTGGGCGAGGGTAATATCCGAATTCTTAGTTGTATGTTAAACGCGCTCTGAGCTTACATTATGTTTGTTGGCATCGCTATACAAATATTATTATTATTATTATTATTATTATTATTAATAAATATATATATATATATGTACATGTAATCTATATATTATATAGCCTATAATTTTATTTATACAAATTATTTTTTAACTATAATTAATCAGTAGAGCCTTTAGATTTTATGTTTCAACTACCGGCAGTGTCATTTATAATGTAGGCCCTATATAAGGTTTTAAATAGGGGGAAATAGTGCAACATTTTAGAATCTGCTTTCAACAGTTCACTAATTCCACTTACATTTTTGCCCCTCCCACCACTATGTAGCATATTATATCCCCCCGCCCTTTATTTCTTGCACCCCGCCCTCTCTTTGTAGGCCTACATCCCTTATTGGTAGGCCTACATTATTACCCGGCCTTACATTGCTACGCCACTGCACGAGTATAAAAGAAAGGTACAATATACTATACATTATTAATTAGTAATAGTACAGTTTTGAGTTTACACACATATTTTTTAATTAGTCATTTAAATTAACAACAAAGTGAACAATCTAAACTAAAATACAACAAATAGTCAAAGTAGAAATATTTAATTGTTCCGCTAAAACATAGGTTCTCAACCTTTTTCGGCTCACCGCCCCCTTTTACAATTTTTTGGGGCTCACCGCCCCCCTACACCCCCCCTCCCCGTAGTAAATGTTTTAGTAAAAAATGTATGTATGGTGGCATATATTTAATTCCTATTTGATGAGCTTTAAAGTAAAAGTCAATTGTTAAGAAAAGTTTTTTTTTGAATAGTTTTAATTTTTTTAATGATAATACACATATCTAGTAAATATCTACAAACATATACACAAGAGGTTTTAAAACTGAGTATTAGTGTAAAGCTTGCGCCTGGTGTGTTGACATCAGGTTGTCAATATGAGGTTCTATTTTGGTTAGCAAAAGCCTCAAGTCTCCACGCTCCACTACTTGCAACTTGCTTCTTTTTTTTTTTACTACAAAGTGGTAGCCTGACAGCAATAAAACCTCGCTCTACTAAATAGGAAGATGAAAATGCAATTTAAAAAAAAGACTTTACCAAAGCCTACAGTCCTGGATAACCTGATGTTCTTTTTGTAGCCAAAAGTCGTGATAGTCTTTTCTTACAAATTTCAATTTGATTTCTTTATTGGTTGCTAATTCACTCAATGCCTCTTGCAATTGTGTAGGTAGGCCTGATTGTAATTCTTCACTATTAGAAACAAATCTAAAACCCAATCATGTATTTCATGTTAATAATGTCTTGAAATTGACTATGGAAGTCGTTAGTAAGTGCGTCGAGGTGATCACAATAAATGAGAAATGTCTTCTTCAGTTTTTTCTACAGATGCAAGATTGGGAAACTTAAAAAATTCTCCACATCCAAAGTCTCGTTTGTACAATTGGAGTTTTTACATAAATGCCGAAATGACACTTTTTGTTTTGATCAAATTGAGGTCATCTCCCAGCAATTGAATGTTCATTTCATTGATCTCATTAAATAAATCTGTTAAGTATGCGATATTGTTTTTTGTTTTTTTTAAGATTTTCTCTCAGAGAATTGTCTTTGCTTTCTAGAAACTCCAACACTTAGTCAAAGACCCCATAAAATCTATTTAAACAGGCACTTTTTGATAACCAGCGTCCAGTAACAAACGATTATAGTCTTCGTCATTCTCAATACACAGTTGTTTAAACTCTCTCTCTCGTTGAATGCATTGCTTCTGATTTTGTTTACTGCAGTTATTACATATTGAAGAGACTTATGCAGACGATCGCTGAGATTTTTGCAACTAAATGTTACCTGTGAATTACACAATGGACAGAGTTATAAGGTCTCTTTAAAAAAACGGACGAGTCCAAAGGGCTCTTTGTCCAGGGCGTGACGATAGGTTTGAGCTCAGGGGTGGGGGCACACCCAAGCTCTGTCCGGGCTGGAGCCACACCCACGACACCAAAGGCGTGGCATGCCGTGTAACAGTGAGGATTCCGCAGCTAGATTGCCCACTGCAGCTCCCCTAAGGATCATTATCGTGGTGGCTCGCCTGTATAACTGTACTGTCACCAGGTAGCACAAATCCTATACTACATGTACAGACATCCAGGCACCGGGTGGTTCTCGAGACGGGGTTGCAGCGTCCATTGTTTCCTCCCCATCGAGACCCCGTATCCTCTCGGCAGTGCAATGGGTTTCGGACCCGCTGCGGGAGCTGTCCCCCATGCGTTCGCCCGCCGGTGTATTCTTAACGGGAACGTATCGGCGGTTTACACTTTTCGCCAGTCTTTGAGGCCCATGGGTACAAAAGTGTCACCTAATATCAGACACAGCTATCCTAAGCCCGCTAGCTATTTGACGAACGCTCGCAAGTAGACTATGTGTCATTTAGTAATGGTCATTCAGCGATGCAGAGACGGACACGGGCTTTTTTTTATGTATGACTTGATAGAGAGAATTCTTCAGAAAGTGCAGTTAGTTCATGAATAGCGGGCCTACAAGTAACTAGCTTACGCTCGCTCCAGAATTTACAGGACTATGCTAAGGAAGGGTCCATTAGTACTTAATCGAGCCACTACTTTAAAAAATCAGCGCGATTCCTGTTTCTAATTAGTATGTTGGTTATTTAGCAGCAATTGTGTTCTACGTCACATTTCATCCACAATATAACGCCCCATCCCTTTTGCCATTCTCGTAAAATAATCTAAATAATGTAAGAAATCTAGGTTAAGCCTATATACGACTTTGAATAACTTTTACGTCACAATTCATTGGCTCCATAGTATCAGAAGTATTGATCTTAAAACCGTTTTTTTCTTCAAAACCGGTTTACGGTTGTATAAAACTGGTTTAAAACCGGATTTCGGTTCCCCCTCCCCAAAAAATCCGGTATTCCGGTTTTCGTTTAACAACCCTAAATCAGAAGACAATTTTATTTGTACCCTTTATATTTTGACAGTTTTGCAGCATTAGCTGTGTCTGTGGAGACCTATCCTTGAGAGATAAACTGTCGCATCTCTGGCATTGGAAAGCGGGAAGGGGAAGTCTATGTTTTTTTTTCTTCGCTGCTCTTTTACCCTCCGCCGCGATCTGCGAATTTTGCCCTCTGGCAGCATTTCGACCGGTGTGTAGGGTACTTCTCCAACCACTTCTGTTCTGAGCCATCTACGTCACAATTACACAGTGGCAATAGGTCATTAGCGGATCATTCTATTAATTTTAATCGACTGTTCTGCTATTGACTCACCAAGCTAAATATTGCTGTTATAATTATTAAGTTATAATTTTTTTAATTTAAAGTGTAAATCTGTTAACATTATTTCAAGAAGGTTTGCACCGCCCATTTGTCCTCCATCGCCCCCCTATCGCCCCCGGGATCGTTATCGCCCCCCAAGACCTCTTCACCGCCCCCTGGGGGGCGATATCGCCCCCGTTGAGAACCTATGCGCTAAAAGGTTGTCGTTCTCATTTTTTTTCAAAAATGTTTAACTTTTATTAAGTAAACTTTAATTAAAGAGAATTTCATTTACATAAGTTTATTTATTTATTTTATCGCACAACTAAGTAATTTCTTAAAATATATTTCACTCAATAAATATTTCATAAATTAACATATCTGCTTTATTATTTACTAATTCCAAGGTTAAGGACATTTGTCGGACTGCTTAGCAGACGACAGTCTTTTTAGAAATAAGCCTAGACCTAGTCTACTTTCTAGTCTAGCCACTTTAATTTACTTTAAACTTTTAAACTTTAAATCTACAATCTTAGGTCTTAGACTTAGGGTTTTTAGTTTAAAAGTGTACATTGAAAGATTTGTATTTAATTGAGATTAAACTTAGAGTTTTTAGTTTCTAAATGTACATTGAACGTTTTTTTTAAATTTAATTGAGACTACCTCAATTTAATGAATTTTCAAAACTTTATTTTATAATTATGTTGTAAGAACAGAGAACGGTTTAAATTGTATATTTGTGCTTTTAATTTAATTAAAAATAGATTATATGATTAAAACGTTGACATAATTCATAAATTACCAAATAGAATAAAATGAATAAGTAAATAAGTCATAATTCATTATAAGTTTATAAGTATGTAAAATATAGGCATAGCATATTCCTAAGTCCTAAATACTACTTAAAGTTAAAGTAGGGATTATAATTTTAAAGAATTATTCCTTTGGGAATTAAATGTAAATTAAATGCAAATGGTGTTTTCCTAATATTCTACTATTAATCTACTATAGGCCTAAATATTACTAAATATTAGCTTACTTATTAATAACTATAATGTTATACTTTTTATTAAATCTATTAGTTCTGTTAATATTTTATTGAAGTTATTTGTTTTATTAATTTGTTATTGTTAATGTGACAAAAGCTATGCCTGAAGCCCTTTTAATTTTGGTTTGGCTTATTGCTTTTATGAAACTTCTGACTACTAATAAAAAATAATACTAAATCTTATAAAGTATGCTGAGACTTATATTGGACTACAATATTATAATTCAATTACTGTTATAGTTTAACTATTTTTTTGAAATTATGAAATATTTGGTTTTGTTTGTTGTTTTTCTTATGAATTTGTTTTTTAAATTAGCTTTTAGTTACTTGTAGTCTACATATTAGTTGTATTATTTAATTTCAAACACATTACACTAAGATTTATATACTTAGTTAAATTCATAAACTTATTGTGCTTCTAGAGTGAGCTTCACTTTTTAGCATAAAAGTAGCCTACATTCAGTAGGCCCACTAGACTAAACTTTATCTATTAATTTTAGGAAAAATTCCTATCCCTATTTAAAATTGTGTAAGAATATACTAATAACAAAGGTATAATTAAAAAAAGGTATGCCTCCAAATCATTGATACATAAGTTCTATTATTTAATAATTTAAATAGTGGGCTCTGTTAATTTTTATTTAAAAAAACCTGTATAAAATGTTTTAAATTTAAATCAGGATTAATATAGTACTTAATATGGGGTCAATAGGCTAATGAAATTATCTCTAAATTATATTCAATGCTGCATCATTACATCAATAATTTTTTCATATATTTCAAATTTTCTTTTGTAAAAAATAATTTTGCTACAGAAATTGTGCCCATAAATTCTTCAAATCAGGTATTTTTTAATTATGGAAAACACAAGTTTCTATCTGCTTTTTTAAATATTTATATTTGAATGTGTAACATTATAGTTGTCAATTTATCTTCATTAAATAAAAATGTAAATGAAATCAGTCAAATAACAATGTTATAAAATATAATAAAAAAAACATGGAACAGAAAAAAGTTAAGGAGAAACACTTTATTTACTGTGGTGAAATTATAACTCATATTCATACTAAACAATAATTATGAAACATTTTTTAAAAACTGTTTGAACTTATAATTCAAAGCTATTTTTCATTTCTTTTTATTCTTAAGGAAAATTGGAGCCAGAAATTACCAAGTACAGAATGTAAGGAAACTAATTATGAAGGTATTTATATTGTTATTTAAGAGTAGGCTGAGTAGGATAAATATTAATATATGGATTAGGATAAATATTAAAATATGGATATATATTATTATTTTTGCCTCAATTAAATAACACCTTTTAATCAAAACGGGTCTAGAAGAAGGGCTCCTATAAGAATTATCACTGAGCTGCACCCTTTTCCTAATGTTTATCAATGATCTATCAGATGAGCTACAAGTGAAAAAGACACTCTATTCAGATGATCTGGTTATGTGGCATGCTTGCCACCATATCGGTATTAGTAATTAGTGTTAGGTACCTAAATGAAGACTTGACCAAACTTAGTGCATACTGTGAGAAGTGGAAACTAAAAGTAAACCGCTGAAAGACAGTATACTCAGTCTTCACAAAAAGCCACAAAATAGCCAAGAAAAAGAAATCTTTGTCATTACAAGGCTCTTTACTCCAGAAAGAGGATCATCCAAGTTACTTAGGTGTTTAGATAGATAGAAAATTAAATTAAAAAAAAACACATACAGAACCTGAAAGACAAATCAATGAGAGGCCTAAATTTGGTAAAGAAGCTAGCTGGCACATCTTGGGGCAGTGACAAGAGTATGTCAAAAGTCAGGCAGTACACTTCATTCCCGGAGGCTTAAAATCTACTCTTAAATTCACACTAACATAGAACCCCCACATCTAAGAAGAGAGGTGGCAGTCTTACAGATGGTAAAAAGATATAAGAGACAAGATAAACAACATACGAACAGACAATTGGTAGAAAAATGGACCCTGCACAACAGAATAAACACAAAACAATTCTATATATAACCCACACGATAGAACAAAAACACCACCTGCCAACTAATTAGAGTAGAGTTGCAAATCGTGGATAGGGACATGCCACTGAACCAACATCTGCATGTCATTGACATTAGAATAAATCTAATAGAAAATATAGGAAAGAAAAACAAAGACTCATTGCAGACATTGTGAGAAGCGAAAATAACAATAGCATCATACCCAGGAGATATAATAAAAGTATATACATATGGAACGGCCTTTAAGGGAGCTTTACATCAAGTTATGGAGTACGAGTAAGTAACCTGACCAATCATTTGAAGAATTATGTAATCCCGGTGGGAAAACGTGCTGTATATACAAACCAGAATCTTTAGCAATTGAAGCAACACTACACCACATGAGAGCTATTTTCACTGCTACCCATCCAAACAAAAAGTTTAGTAATCTTCTCTGACTACCAATCAGTACTACAAGCAGCAGAGGGCTAAGACATCAAAAGAGGGCCATTCAAATCCCTACTCTGGAAAATTAGCTCTTTCTCTAGCAAAGCAAGGAGCAACCAACTTTCAACCTGACACACCAGCATCATTCGACACAGCCAAACAGATCATGACAACAAACATTAAAAAAGAGTGGTTAAATGGTTGGGCACTGGGCAAAACAGGAGGATGTGTATTCTCACATATGCCCAAACCAGTTGAAAATGAAACAATAAATGTCCTACAGAGATAAGATCAAGTAACCATCTTTCGCCTGCGCACGGGACATAGACATCTAAACTCGCAACTTAAACGCATCAAATCAGAAAAAGCGGCGGCATGCCCTCTCTGTAAACACCAAAATGAAACAGTTGCCAATCACCTTTTTGACTGTCCGGCACTACAGGACATACGAAATGTCTACCTCCCCAAACACCAAATCTCTCTAACACTATATATTCCTAATACGAATGGCTACAAAAAGTCTGCAATTTCTTCACCATTGCCTCAGGACGAAGGGCAAGTGCCCAGATGGCTACTGGATCAGTGTGATGATGATTCTTATTATAGCCTCAAAATTATATAGAAAAAAATATCACAAAATATTTATTAATATGTAAATTGAACATTTCAGATTGGGTTTGTCCAGTTCCTAAACAAAACGATGACCTGTCTAATAAACAGGACAGTCTGCTCATAGGTAAATTATTGGTAAATTAATACAAAATGTAAATATGTTTATAAAGGTGAATATATATTTGTATTATTGATTATATTGCTAGTAAAAAGAAAATTATGTTTATTACATAAAGTAATTACAGTTTGTTGATATTTTGTATTTACCTGTACAGGTGAACATGAAAATCAGGTTTCACTTTGTGGAGAAATTGATTTACACCAGCATGTGACAAACTGTACGAAGAATCCAGGTCATCCAGAGTTTATACCTATTGAATCATTCAGTTTAAAACATCTACCCGAAGGTCACCAGGACAGTGATTTGTATGAATACATCAAAGCTACAGCTGACCTGACAGTTAGACTAAGTGTCACCATGACCAGTCCAGACAGACCAGAGTTTTGGCCAAACACAAAGATTCCATATTTTTTGTCTGAACTGAGAGGAAAGAAAACATTGAGGACAGGAACTGGGAGGGTGTGGGGAGTGAGGAAGTTCACAGATGAAGATAAACATAGGAACTATTCACCATGTCCATGTGATAAATGTAAAGCTTCAGACAAACCCAGCAAAGTTTGGTGGAAGATTAATGTGGTTACAGCTGCACATGTGGTTGTTGATGACATTGAGGCAAGCCACACGACCTTGAGATTGTTTTATGATAGTGAAGATAGTAAATTGGTTATTCTTAAAGATAAGGTATGTGTTAGAAATGTAAACATTGAGAAAGACAGGTGTGTGTTTACCTGTGTGACTTGTGATGTAATTGTGGGAAATAAATTACAGAAAATGGAGAAACATTTTCATGATGTCTGGTGGAAAGTCATGAACAAATACATTGAATCTCGAGCTATTGACAAGTTGAACTTTATAGTGTCACACCCTCATGGATGTTCTAAACAGGTCAGTGTTGGTCAATGGAAGGACAAAGTACAGGTGGGGAGTGATGAGAATGAGCATAAGTTTACCTACACAACGTGTACATGTCCAGGAAGTAGTGGAGCCAGTGTCCACTGTGTGGGGTATTATGGTGGTGGTGGTTGGTCTAATGAACTTGTCCATAGTGGAAGTTTAAAGTCTGGACTTAATTACAATGGAGTTGGTTGGTTCTTGTAATTGTATTGAATTACTTGTGTGTCAAAATGTAAGCAAACAACTTGAAGGATGTTTTATATCTGTTTATATCACTTTCAATTTATTCCATGTATCTATAAATATTTATTCACTTTATTATTTTTGTTTAGATATAAAGATATTTATATTTTCTTCTGTTAAATTTATAGTTTTGTATAAATTGTAAACATTTTACTTGTAAACATTTGAAACAGTTTATTGTTTCTGTATTTAAATAAACTTTATAGACTACATTTATATCCTAATGTCTTCTTGTTGTTTATTTCTATCACGTCATGTTTATGTTGTTATAAATATTAGTTTTTTTTATTTTCATATTTTTTAAAGTTGAATAAATCAAATTGTAAACAAATGTATCGACAATAGGTCATCTTGTCATCTAGTTCCGGCATTCACTTGAAACTTGAATCAACTTTTATAAATTATATAAACAATCAACAACAGCAAATAATTTAATTTTACATTTAAAGATTTATAATTTAAGAAATGTAACAAACACATAATAAAGAAATAGATATATTTAAAAATTGTAAAGACTGAAAAATATTTTTTATGGCAAAAGAAATCAATACGGAATCTTTTTCACTAAAAATTATTTAAAGGGAAATAACAAATTAAAATTTAAATTCTAGAAGTTTTTACTGAGTTATCGGAATTTGAAAATTTTGTTCCATAATCATGGACATTATTTCATTAATTAAAACATTCAATAATGTTTCAACTAATTAACTTTCAATGAATTTTAAATAATGCATTTATTTATTTATTTGTTGCATTTTTATTTGACTAAAAATAAAATTAAAATATTTCGTTATAAAAAGAGCTGTATGCTTCTTATAATTTTTACAATTCGTAACTATAGAATTTTTTATAAAATATAAATAGGCCACACCAAACTATCCAAAATTAATATTATACAAATATGTACGTTACAATAAAAAAATTATTATGTACTGTGTCAACAACAGACAAATATAAGAAGATAAGTTATTTTATTTTTTATTAGATCTGACGTTGATATGCTGAAACATTGGGTCCTACGGGATACTTCAATAATAATAATAATGCTTATAAAGCGCCTATCTCGTTGAGGACATTTCCATGCGCTAACAAAAATTACAGACAGAGTACAAACAACCAAAAACAGACATAAATGTATGTGTTACGGCCAAAGCCCGAAGTCGGCCAGATCGCGAAGTGGCCAATATCACCTCACATTTGACCGCCAAAGCCCGATCTGTTTTTGATTTCGGACCTTGGCCGGCCAGATCGCGAAATGGCCAGGGGCGATCGGCCAAATCCCGATTAAGAATGTCATGAGCAGATTTTGAGTGTTTGTAAAACGTAATTATCACATTAGGCTTATATTGATTAATAATTAAAATAAGCTAAATTACAAAATCAGTCAAATTAGTTTATTATAGTAAATTAACAATATTTAATTTAAAAAAAATTAAAAAATCAGTCAAATTAGTTTATTATAGTAAATTATCCATCTTTATTTATACTAAATTGCAAAATCAGTCATGTTCATTTATCATAGTACATTTTAGATCTATAATCACTTGTTACAACTAAAATCCATAAGGAAAAAAGTGCGTAAAGTCGTGTTTGGGGCGTTTTTACACAAGGAAGATCTACCCACGAAATATAACATGGACCAATGAGAAAGGAGTGGGTGGACTTTAAAGTCACGTATCTCTCTCCCATCCCTTTGTCCAAACATTCCAGTCGCTTGTGGCTTCGAGGGTCCGTCAATGGGTGGGGCTTGGAGGGTGTTTTCCCGGTCGTCGGTGTAGGTCACGAGAACAATGATAGCCCTACCCTGTACAGTATTGACACTCCATCTCTATCTCTTTTCATAAAATCAAACACGCTCATTGTCATTGCAACTGGCGGCCCCACCCATGTTTATACAACACATGAAACTAGACCGCGCGGACAATGGCTAGATAAAAAATACGGTCGCTCCTGCCTGACCTGACCTCCTTTGTGGATTATCAAAAGTCAATCCTTTACCCACAGACACCATCCAGTCAATTTATGACGCAAATGATGTTTTTATCCAGGTAGATAGTTTACTAAATCGTGTGATAATTAATTTCCTTGATAATTAGTGACCACTTCGGCAGGACTTTCTCTGAAAAGCAGAAGTCGAACAGAAAATTATCGACACAGCGTATGTATCACTGTCCTTGCTACCTTATGCAAGCCGCCATCACACCTGTGCCTACTACCGAACGTTCTTGTATCAGCACATCGGACATTGGCCAGGGATTGCCAGCCACATCGCGAAGTGGCTGGCCAAAGTAGCGTAAACACTGGCAATTTCAAGCACATCGGACATTGGCCAAGCGCCTCGACCAGATCGCGATCTGGCCGCACTTCGGGCTTTGGCCGTAACATATATACGCACAGTGAGCTACTGGAATAGGTGAGTCTTCAGCCGGCTCCTCAAGGTGTCAAAGATAAGGCTCTGGCGAAGTTGGATTGGTAGGGGATACATGCGGACGGGCTCGCGTAAGAGAATGCACGTTGACCAACGGACACTAGCTTCGCGGATCCAAAGAATCAGTGCGTCAGAAGCCGAGCGAAGTTGACGGGATTGAGTGCAGAGCTCAAGACAGGAGCAAAGAAAATCTGGGACATTCAGGCACTTGTAGCAGAGAGAAGCCAGCTTGTAGTAAATCCGGTTATTGATAGGTAGCCAGTGCAGATATCGGAATAAGGGTGATGACGGCCTGGGATCGATTCTGAAAAAGGCTCCTGAATCAGGAGAGGTCGATGTTGTGAATGCCGAACGTTTAGCTGAGGTGATCGATGATAGGTGGTGGTCGATCGTGTCGAAGGCAGCAGACAAATCGTGCAGCACAAGGGCACAGACGAGACATCTGTCTGAAGAGTTCAGGAGTTCAGCAACTCGTTGTGCAGAGAGTACTGAGTCTTGAGAGAGGCGTGACCTTTTCGAATGGAAGAGATCATGAACTTCCGGTGCCATTTCCCTCCATTTCTGTAAACTAAACACATGCTTTTGCTGGTGTTTGACAACTTATTACAACCTCGACGGTCAGTTCTGGTCTTTTAAAAACATACAAAGGCTACACGATCAGTTATGAGGAATCCGTTTTTAACATTAAAAATGAGTAGGCGATAATTAATACTCAAAATGTTAATCGCATTAAGTTAAGCTTAATCCTCCTCATCATCAATCATTAAAATTTGACCGTTGTTGTCGTTGGGGGGATCGAATGGTCACCTCAGCAGTCAACTTTTTTTCCACTTTAGCCTATCTTGAGCGGTTGTCAATAGATAAATCAACTTCAGCCCTGTCCAATATTTTTTGTTGTCGAACCAGCATCTCCGCTGACGGCCTCTCCGTTGTCCACCCTCTACAGTGCCTTGGAGGATTGTTTTTGGCAGGTCATTGTGCCGCAACACATGAACCAACCATGTTAGTTTGCGCCGTTTGATTGATGTCATCATGTTTTCTTGATGGCCTGCAATTGAGGATATTCTGTCCCAGACATACGCATTAGTCCTGTGTTCTATGTTGGAGATTCGAAGTATTTTTATCATGCATTTATTTTCGAATGCCTGCAGTTTGTTTTCAATTGCTGATAGCATTGTCCAGATCTCTCATCCATACAGAACAATGTTTTTGACAAGGGCTATGTAAAGTCTGCACTTTGTTGGGAGACTTATGTATTTGCTGGTCTGGATTCTGTTTAGGAAAGCCATTGCCGTTATTGCTGTCCCAATCTTGTCTCGAATTTCTGACTCACAGTTTCTGTCTACGGAAAGGATTGCTCCAAGATATTTGAAATTATTTATTTCTTAAAATATGGAGCATGTGATGGATCTACAGCTTTAAACAAATCCAGCTAGGTTGTTGTTGTTTTTTTTGTGGGAGATTCCTGTGCTGACAAAAACATAGGTGATTGTCGATTATATGAAGGCAACTTTTAGGAACTTTTAAAACCCAGTTCGGTTTTGGTGGGCGCTTGTAGTGTTGAAAAACAACATATTTGATTGTTGATTATATGAAGGCAACTTTTAGGAACTTTTAAAACCCAGTTCGGTTTTGGTGGGCGCTTGTAGTGTTGAAAAACAACGGTGAAATAGATAAAGTTCAAATCAAAACTCTTGTTAAGACAATAACGACCGCTTAAATTCATAAGCGTTAACCAGATATTAAATGCATCTAGAACACTTGAAATCATTAAAATTATTACTATCCGATCATGAACGCAGCATTTGGAACTGAAGTGTGTAAAAAAAAAAAAGCGCGCGCGGTAAGCTAGCTTTAATGCAATAACAAGGACAAGTAAGCTATATAAATGATTTTTAGTGTTATTAGCCTATTATTATCTCATCAGATAATGTGTGAAACTAAAAGAACGCAAGGATGCAATGCTGTATGAAACTAAAAGAACGCAAGGATGCAATGTTGTTGTTTTTAAAACCAATTCCCACAATGCAAGAGCATGGAAATCTAAACTCTATTGACAAAAAAAGAAAAGATTTGGAATATTTTACGTTTTTCCGTTCGCGTGTTAAAAGACAGTAACTAGAAGAAAGTGAGAGTTTTTCACTGATATATATAAGAGTACTCTACTAATGTAATGAGTTGTCTACCTTCTTTCCTTTAGGGAATCCGTAATAGTTTTCAGGAAGCTCATATAATTTCGCTGGCCTATAAAATGAAAAAAAAACAACATCAACAAAATGTGCAGCAATATTTTAAATGAATAATTATAATTACATTAATAATACAGTAGCTTGTTTGGGTTTATAAAGTGTTATAAGCCATTAGACTTCAACAGTTATAATGTGTTCTAAACAGATATTATTGCTCTGAAATCTGGGTTTATGAAAGCCTTAGATTTTGTGAAATTAATTCTGAGGCTGCACAGTGTGGCACATGCCAAGTAAAGATTAATAGTAAGTTAGTTTTCCACTGGCTAATCGGATGCCAACGTATTGCTCTACTGTATCCACTTCCACTTCACTAGGGTGGCAACTTAGAAAACAAAACAGTTATCGACACCAGTAAGAATATTTCCTTCTTTGTTTTACAGTAAAACTGTATGAAAATGTATCGAATGTAGAGTAAAAAAAAATATTGTTTCTATTAGAAATTCTGGTGAGCTATTAGAAAAACTGGTTTACTGTGAACAGTTTTCAGCATTTATACTGCCGAAAAATGTGTTTAATTAGCCACCTGGTTTTAAATTACTTTGAATAAGCTTATTTGTGACCAAACAATAATTTAGAAAAGGTTTCTTGAATTTACAACATATTTTGAGCTAATCTTTAAACGCTCAGCCGTTATTAAGCAATTCGAAAGTATTTAAAAGCAGTGTTAATCAAAATGATATAATTCTACACAAACTTAAAAAAATAAATAAACACGCCATTTATAATAATTGAAAGAAAAATCCTTTCCTTAATATACTAAAATTCTATACAATCTGAGTAAAGTTGGTCTACTGTAGGATCAGCGTAACTCTAAGTAGCTAATGCCTCAACCCGTCCATTACGTGGAAGTATGTTATTTGTTCAAAGAGGCATAATATATGAAGTGTTTATTTACAGGAAGTTAAGGCATGAGATATTGGAAACAAAACTTTCAATAACTTACTCAGGGTTATGCTTCAAATTGCCGTTGTATAGTTTGGGTTCGTAAGACTTCACTTGTTGCTGTTTGGGATCCCACTTAATGTTGGGCTCGTACCCTTTAAATTTGGTTTGTCTAAGTGCAGGGTTCGCTGCAGGAAATACATTTTTACATATAAGAAAAACCAATGCATGACGGTTAGTAAAGATAAGACTGGTCATTCTTGCCCTGTGGCTGTCATTGCTGAAGTATTAGGTTCAAATCTTGTCTTATCTTAACTAATATGTTACGGACGCTCCTTCTATACAGAAGAGTATTGCATCCTACGCTCATCCGTGGTATGAGTCTAGTATTGCATTTTAATATATAACAAACTTTAGAGATATTTAAAAATACATGACTGAATTTTGAGATTATTGAAAGAAAAACGAAAAATAAGGTAAGTCGGAACAAGTACAAGATTTTCTACAAAATATTGATATTTAAGGGTTTTTATAATCCGTGCAAGATTTTTTTAGAAATTAACAAAGCTTCATATTAATAATATATATATTATATATATATATATATATATATATATATATATATATATATATATATATATACAGAGAGGGAGAGGAGAGATAAAGAGAGAGAGAGAGAGAGAGAAAGAGAAAGAGAAACATAGAGACGGGCATGTTATGAAAGTTGGAATCAAAGAGAGATAGAGAGAGAGACATAGAGAGAAAGAGACTTAGTTCAATGAATGTGTGAGAAAATTACGTCACAAGTTTGTCCCGCGTGAAACTATGTCATGTTTTCAACCAATTTTTTCTTATTCAACAAAAATGTTATGTAACCGGTTTAGAGCTTAACCAATTCTAGTTTTACCTGCTCTTTTCGGCACTGGTTTCGGTGGCTTTGGTTTGGGTTGGGCTGGAGGCGGTCTGTTGGTTTTCCGCTTCAGCCTCGGGTCACTGTATTAGAAACGAACAATTGAATTTGTTTTAAAGAAACTTTGTTAAAGAAAAACAAAGGCAGAGGTCAGATTATTACTTTACTGTTAATCTTACATTATTACACATGTTAGAAACAGTAGTGAACAGTTTCACTTAGATTAATTAGAAAGAGTCATCAGATTTTGCATTGAACAGATATCCAATTCCTTATATTAATTTTTAGAATTTAGAGTTTTGATAAATGTTTCATGTTCTTTTATTTTTATTCAAAAGAGGACTTCGTTTCAGCCTGACAAAAAAAGTACATTAAATACCTAACTGTTGTATTTTCAATAAAAGAATGTAGTCGAGTTTAGTAATACCAAAGACCATAATAAGATGACCCGCTTGCTCTATTTTTAGAGCTTATATGTTCTACGATTGCATTAAAGGTTTCTACTGTAAACAACTTTCGATTTTAATCTTAATTTTCCATTGAGAGAATCATAGCGAATTACTAAACCGGAAGTCTAGAGAACTTAATGCGATCGGAAATTCCGAAAGTAAGTGTTTCAAGTTATCAAATAGCAAAAATATCAAAGCAAGCAAACAATCTTATTATAGTCTTGCTTTGACGATTTTCTACTATTTTTTGTTTTTTGCGTTCAACTTTCTCATGACTAGATAATAGAATTATATTTCTAAAGGTTTGTTTTATTTTAAGTAATAGTTTGTACTCTTTATTGTGATTTTCTTCAAAGCACGGCAGACTGTGTATTGTAAGATGTTAAACTGTATAGCAGGTATTTGGATATAGTATGAAAAACTTATGTTTAACTTAGGCATTGTACATTATACACACTTTCTCCTGTATAAAATAGTCCCCACTCAATCCGCCCATTGTGATACTGTATTAAGAAGCATTTTAAGAAATCGAAAGTAAGAATTTGTTCATTATGAAATCTATTTATGGTAACTCGTGCCAAAACCAAGAACAAAAGAAAAAAAATGTCTCTGGTACAGTTCTATGTTGTATTTTCCAGGAACACTTTACCTCAGATCTCGTCGAAGTGATCCACAGGCTCACAAGGTCGACTGGATGGATGTGGATAACTAGAGAGAAAAGTTGTCCTAGTGTAACCTATTTGTATCTCATGTATAGATCGTACAGACACACTACACTTCAAGCTATACTAATGTTTACACCATAGGTTCTCAACCTTTTTCGGCTCACCGCCCCCTTTTACAATTTTTTTCCGCTCACCGCCCCTCACCCCCCCCCAACTTTCTTTTAGCACCCTTTCCGCCCATCTGGACTATAGTTTCCGCAATTTTTTTTAGGGGAACTAGACTTTTTGTGTGATTAATTATCTTTAAAAAAAAACTGAAAAGGAAACATATTGTAAGAATAATAGATAAAAACAAAACAAAAGGTTTAAATAAATCAATATTAATGTGAATCGTTTGCCTAGTGTGTTACTAGCAATTTGGCTATTTTTGTTTCAATTTTGATTGCAAAAAGCCTTAGGTCTAAAAATCAGTAATATTTGTTATATTACAAAACAGAACTTGTAATTGAATCAAATATTGAATCTACAAAATCAAAATTTTTAGATAAAGGGAAATAATTAGCCCGTTTTATTTGAGCTAATATTTCTGTTTTTTTTTTCTTTTATAAAAATTAAATGGCTCACAGTTATAACTTTGAAATTATCAAACTGTAAAAAGTATTTGAAAATTATATAAATATTATATAACTAAATAAATTATATGTATATTTTCAAGCATTACAATAACTACCCAGTTTGTATGATTACTAATTATCTATACCGCTTTACCATAGTAATCTCTCCTTTCTCGATGTTTAAAACACATTTAAGACATCTCAGTTGAACTGAGATGAAGAAATATAATTAATAATAGCAGATGCTAAAGCGACAGTGATCGGTCAGCATAGTTGATGGTCCGGTGAACCAACCACAGGACCAGCCGGAATCACACTATATTTGCCAAATAGAGACCCCTACTTCATCGAAAAGACATTGCGATTCTTATTTCTTATTAATATAATAATATGTAGGCTTACTGTTGGGGATATATCAGATATTTAGCAGCACTTGCGTTTTCATAACATTTCATCCAAAAACTAATCGATTCAAATAGCTGATGTGTTAAAATACATCAGGTACGTTTGTACCGCACACTCGCCCCTCACCGCCCCCCAATCGTCCCCGGGGATGTCAGCGTTCTCTAAAGCTTCTCACCGCCCCCCGGGGGCGATATTTCCCCCGTTGAGAACCTATGGTTTACACACTAGAGAGATAAACAAAGGGAAGCCACTCACACAATTTATCTCTTTGAATTTCAATATGCAATCATTTATGTTAGACAACCTTTACATAATAAACCGTTCACAAGAAACGTTTAAAACTCTGAGTCATCCGTACACTAAACTTTTTCAACACTAAAATTTTAGCATTCTAAATTTTTACTCGAATCTAACACTTTCTTTACTAAAAAAATATCCCAGACATAGATTAAACATCTCAAATATTGGTCAATATTTTCAATTAAGCCTTATCTTAAAATTTTCAAACACTAAACTTTTTCCACAATAAAAAGTTTATTCACATACATTTTTCGAACATTTTTTGGTTAAACTTAACATTTTGATGACACATAAAAGAAACATTTCCCAAAATTATAATTATGAAATATTTTTTTTCCATTAATTACACTTTTCTATCCTTAAACTTTTTTGCTTTTCTATTTTTTTTCTACAATCGATCTCTTAAGCGCCAAAGTTTTCATGTTCTTAACATTTCAGGCATTATAGTTTTACTCAGGCACAGTGGCAGCGCGTTCGACTGGCGTTCCGAGGGTTCTTGTTTCGAATCCTGGTTAAGAGCTAGGATTTGTACCCGGGTGTCCCTGAGCCTACTTAGCTCTGATGGGTACCTAACCATAGTATTCTAGAATAATGTACAAAACTTCCAGAAAAAAAAGCATTTGTTTTCTCTCTTTAAAAAAGTTGTTAAAAAAGTATCCGAATTGATCCAAGGGCCGAAGCCGCCTTCACTTTACTACCACTAAGGTCAGGTACCCACCAGAGCTTGTTAGAGTCAAGGACAACCGGGTACGAATCCTAGCCTTCACCAAGATTCGAACCTAGGACTTTTGGTATGCCAGCTGAACGCGCTGCCGCTCGGCCAACGTACCCTGTGGTTTGCAAATAACTCGTTTCTTATCTTTCCCATAAAAAAAATAATTAATAAATTCCGCGTGCAGTACATTGAAAGCTCCTATGAAAGCTGATACCAGATAATATGTAAATAGTAGATAACACTGGACAGATAAATCGCAAACTACATGTCTATTAGTAAAAGCCTACTGGTTAAACATTGGAACGTTACATCGTTACATCGGCTGACCATTTAAAAAAACGATGCAGACAAAACTCTGTAAATGACATTTCAAGATCACTTGTTACATGCCATTGATACAAAAATAACTATATATTAACTAATAGTTATGCCCGTCAACATGACGTAGAAACGAATGATTACAATGTGTTTTGTTAAAAAAAACATACAATATTACAATAAAAACTGTACTGTAAACTTTTTTTTTAGTATTTAGTTGTTTGTTCCTTTTATCTTATCTTATATATTACAGACGCTCCTTCTATAAAGAAGATTGTCGCGTCCTACGTTCATCCGTGGGCCGAGTCTAGTCTTTTTATATTGATTATGGTCGCTCATCGATACATACAGAACTATACAAATAATTATTTCTGTAAACTAAAGGGCAATTACTCACATTGTTTGTTTGTATTCCTTCGGTTTTGTCTTTATATCCTTTGAGTCAATGCTTCCTTTATATTCAGGCAGCTTGATGCCAGATTTGTCCACAGTATATTTCATACTCTCACGCCCAATGCTGCCCTGGAAGGGTTTGGGTTCGTATCCCTTGTTCATTTCTGGACCGAATATCGTGTAATCACAAACAGATAGACAATCACTAATCCGTCATTCGTAGAAATAAAGAAATGGATAAATCTCTTTGTGCTGTGGTTTGGCTGGTGAAGGTACTAGCATTTAATCTAGATAAAAAATAAAGAAACACACAACATTGATTTCAGGCTGTGCTGATAGATTGATGGATTAATTAATCAATAGTTAGGCTAATATATAGATTTATAAATAGATTGGTTGATATATAGATAAATAGCTAGATAGGTTGATAGATTAATTAATAAATAGATATGCTGATACATAGATTGATAAATAGATTGGTTAATAGATTAACGAATAAATAGATAGGCTGCTACATAGATTTATAAATAGATTGATATATTAATTAATAAATAGATAGGCGGATACGTATATTAATAAATAGGTTGATTGATAGATATATAAATATATAGATAGGTTGATACATAGAATAATAATTAATTGAATAAATTATTGAATGAAATGAGAAATGTAGGCTATTGACTTAATGATTGATTAAAAGATGGATAGAATAGATAGATTAAAACATAGATTGATAAAACTAACCACTAAACACTTACATATAATCACATCATTGAATACCAATATTTCATTTTCTATTTATTGATCCTTAAACCTGAACTGTATCAACATTATCACAGAAACCAACACCTAACAAGTCCAACTTTTACTTGTAATATAACTAGAACCAGATCTTGTATTTAGATTGAATAATGTTGTGTTTTTTGTGTGTGTCTTCTTAAGTTTCTTCAAGGAAATAAGCTTCACTTCTATATATTTTATAAACTAAATGTATCGGTAACTAGACTGAAAAAAAAATAATATGTCAGAGTTAATCAATAATCTCTCACTGTTAATCCAGAGTAAAAGTAAAGTAAGAAAAGATTGCAGGCGTAATAAGAAAAGGGGGAGGCGGGGAAGAGATCTAAAGAAATAAAAAAAAAAGAAACCACCTGATATTCAAATGTTTACCTGTGAAATTAAATCACTAAGCGTTGAGAAGTGGGTTGGTCTATAACTT
The DNA here is from genome assembly GCA_949126835.1 of Anisus vortex. Classification (NCBI taxonomy): domain Eukaryota; kingdom Metazoa; phylum Mollusca; class Gastropoda; family Planorbidae; genus Anisus; species Anisus vortex. The sequence goes on along the minus strand of OX421505.1, from coordinate 5,268,348 downwards.
TCAATAACTTTAAAGGTTCTCACATTTGACTGGTTTAAACACATTTGTTCATAGTATTAAAAATGTTATTTTGTTTGTTTAACTTTTGTCTGCGCTTCTGTTGTGGTTTGTTTATAAAAACTTATATTATACGTTAAACGGGTTTTAGGGATATAGCCTACGGATCTATCTTGCTAAGGCTCACAAGCGGGATTGTGTGGACAGCAAATGTCTCTCTCTCTGTTTGATTTATGGAATATTCGACTAATGGGAATAGTGAGCGGTACTGTTAGTACTACACTAGTGCTCTATTTTATTGAGAGATGGGATCACCACTTTTTTGCGGCTAAATCCCCGTGGATATCAATGGAAATCGGGTTTCCAGCCATCTAATTGCAATGACTTTTATTTGATTGTTAAAATAATAAAACCGTGTTGTAGGTTCCAGTTTTAGTCCGCCCTGGATAGTTTAATTCCTGATTGGAATGAAGACCCGAAGATGCCATCGTTGTGCCATCGAACTCACTTCCCTTTCAGACGTAGCAGCGTAGCTGTTATGAGATAAATTGTATTGCAAACTGTCCTATACGAGATGTAAAAATGCACATTTATAACAAATTAAAAAAAAATATTTTTTTTTTAATATTCTGACATTGACACAAATCTGTCCCTTCCCCCCCCCCCCCCCCACATTTTCCCATGAAACGCCATCGTGTTCATTGAACATCGAACGTATTAATTCGTTGTTAGAAACCCTCAAGCTTAAGAACCGTCGATCATTCGATGAATTCTTTCAACCTTTCGAGACAGGTCGATATATGACACGTGACTGATTTATGACTAACTCAGAGCATTACTCTCGTCAACTTTATCTTGGACACCTAAAGTTTCCTCCCCACCCCCCTTATTATTTAAAAAAAAAATGATAGAAGAAAGAGAAGAATGATCAAATAAACTACACTTCTTTCCCCACAATATCTTCATTCTATTATATATATTTCTTTCTTTTTATTTGTTCCTTTCTTTTCGCCAACAGTCATTTTGTTAATGCTTCTTTACAAAGACTAATAATACTAATAATTTTATTTATATTATAGCGCTGCCAACAAACATAATGTAAGTTCAGGGCGCATTTAACATTGAGCAACGAAGTCTACATATAACATGGATACAATTCTCTAGGCTTTTAAGCTTATATACGCATTGTTTTTTACAACATCAAGTATATATAGCTGTTATGACTCAAATTATATTAACTTATCAATTATTAATTATTATGGTCTAAGGGAAGTAACAAAGAAATTATTTAATTAATTATTTAATAAGTAAACTCCCTTGTATTTGACACACTGTTTTTTTCAGTAAGAATAAAAAGGACACGGGAAAAGGAAGGGGGTTTTGAATGTGTAGTAAAGAGAAGTCGGTTACAGTGATTCGACAGAGCGGTGACAAGAAATGTAATTCTCTCGCTCTTGACTTTAGTAGATTGAACTACAATGTTTAATAATGAAGTATTTTGTAACCTGTATGTGCTAGAAGTCTGAACTGTAAGTAAATAAATATTATCCTTTTTTGGCTGTAAAAGAATTCGTTGACTTCGTCATTTTATGCTGTAAAGAACTGTTTTGTTATACTTGTCTGATAATGGAGAGACTGATCATGCTACCACAATGCCAACACAAACAGACGAGTTAACAATGGTGGCAAGCGAAAAGTTTAACACAGGTTAAACTGGAGAAGTTTAACACTGCAGGCAACGACAGCGGCAACCGGCGGCATCATATTAGCAAGCGGCACGACTGCAAGCGATTCAACATTGAAACATGGCGAACAAAATGGCGGAAGGTCGTCAAGATGATGAGGACGGAAGTGACCTCATCAAGGTCAACCCAACTTAGTTTCCTGTTTCCGGTTCCTGACTGCTGCAACAATTGTTTGTTTACATTCATGCATCCTGTTATGATGAATGTTCTAATCTAATCTACTGGCCTGACATGGTCATTATGTCTGGAAAAATATTTCGTCTTCATTGAGGATTGGATCAATGCTAATCAACTGGCTCGACTTAGTCAGTTTCTTTGAAAAATTTATTTCGCCATAATTTCTTTCCAGCAATCAACTGTTGTGTTTTATTGGCCTTCGTTCTAGCTTATTCGAGTCTACATGCTGATATATTTCTGGCCTCAATTTAATTCGTTGTGATGAGCTTAGCCTCAATTAATATCAGTGCATTTATTTACAGCCTTTCGTGAATTCTGTGTATGTACTTTACAGTAACTAAGTTAATTGCTTCGAACTCGTGATTGCAATCACTTCGCGTCAATCATTTCGTGTCAATCACTTCGCGTAAAACACTTTGCGATATCGTCTTTTAGACTCGTGATATTATTCGTGATGGTGCTGAATTACTTTAATTAAACTATTTACTAAATTACTTAGTTATAAAATAGCGGTTGTGTTAAAGCATTTTACTACAGGTTCAAGGTCAAGCAAGGTCAAGCAAGGTCAAGCTGTAGTTGATAAGTTGTTTTGTAACTACATGCTATTATTTATTATTCATGTTTTATGTTTATTTATGTACAAAAGGGCTTGGATTGGAGTGGCGAATATAATTTAATCTTCTTATATTCTATTGCTTCATTCTGTCTATCTTCTTCTTCTTTTATGCCTCTCAAGAAGATTATTTTATATGTATTCTTTTAGGGTTTTGTTTTTGTATATAGTTGGCTGGACTAATCATCCGCTTCCTACAGCTTAATGTGGGCCATCTATATCCAAATTTCAATATTTATGTTAGCTGTTTGAGTTTAGTTTGTACTTGTGTATTTATTTGTTTGTAAATAAAGTAAAAAAAAAATAAAATATGTGGTCTTGTCAATGTTTACCTATTGTAATTCTTTGGTCTAAATTTTCCTCTATCATTGTAAATTTTATACAGCCTTGTTTTTTATTTTTATTTATGTGTATGAATGCTATTTATGTTTAGTGTTTATATTATATTTTGTTTCAAAGTGTTGGTTTTGTATTTTTCACAGGTTCATAACTTACAATATTTTCATGTACTGACCTATACATGAAATATTTTGACAGTGTTAATTGACAACACACTGACATATACATTTTCTTCTTTGAAAAAACTTGTGAAAATTTTTTTCACATCACATCACTTGTACATAATACATTGCTTGCATAAAATACTTATAATAATTTGCAAAGCAAAACATCACTGAACTATAAAATTTAATGCTTGCAGAAAAACTTGTAATAAATTTTGCAAAGCATGAAAATAATGAAATAAAACTTGAAAATAATGAAATAAAACTTGGACATTTAGCATTGTTATAAATTGTAATACATGTAAACAATGAACTAAATATCACTTGCAATTATAATACAATAATTTTGCAAAAATTTACACTTGAATGATTTAATGTTGTAATTCACACTTGAAAATTTTCAATTGAAGTTACAATTACAATTTCACTTGGATAATTTGGACTTGTAATAATAACAAGTATAAGGTGGTTCAAGCATTGAAACAATTTGATTACAATACAACAATATGAAAATCAATTGATTAAATGTAATAATTTCTCAATCAATAATGAACATATAATGAAATACTATATAAATAATTTCATTAACAATTTCCATGAATTGAACTTGGAAAAATTATAAGAATTTTGTTCATACAATAATTGAATAATAGTCCATATAATTTCTAAACTTCAAAAATGGCAACAAGCAGTGATTTCCACATGGAAACAAATGCTGAAATGTATAGTAGAGCAAAAATATTAGCTGATGAGTTTGGTTTAGAAAAAAAAGAAAGAGTTGATTTTATAGAACAAAAAGTTAAAGAATGGACTAAAGAACAGAAAGAATACTTGAATGATTTAGCAGACAGAGAGAGAGATGAGCGTGCAGCAAAAAGGGCTCACGAAATAGAAATTAAAGACAAAGAATTGCAAATTGAGAAAGAAAAATCAAAACAAAATAATATTCCATCTACCAGTACTACAAAAGAAAATAATGATCTTAAAAGAATAAAAATAAGTTATTTTGACGGGAAAAACATAGATGCATTTTTCAAAACTTTTGAGATGCAACTCAAAGCTGAGCAAATACAAAAGAAAGACTGGCATAGATATCTATTCCAATCTGTGAAAGACAAAGCTCGTACTGCCATGTCATATATCAATATAGAAGATTGTGACTATGATGAGATAAAAAGACAAATGTTAGCATATTTCATTAAAACTCCAAACTGGTATAGAGAGAGATTCAACAATGCAAAATTAGATCAGTCTCATGAGCCAACTGCGTTTGTGAAAGACATACAACATTACTTGATAACATGGTTAGAACTAATGAAAGTTGATCTTAAAGATCCAAATCAAATTATTGAAATGATAATTTACGACAAAATTCTTTCCATGGCAAGTACTGAATTATTTACATACTTGAAAGAAAAAGACATCAATAATATTGATAAATTGATATCAGCAATAACTTCTTTCAAAGACAGTCATCCAAATAGTATCTTATCTAAAGAAAATCTGTCACAAAGCTTTAATTTTGTTCAAAATGATAGAAGAAGTCAATCAGTAAATACTAGACGTGACACAAAAGTTAAAAATCCAAATGTAAAATGTTTTTATTGTCAAAGATCAGGGCACATAGAATCTGAGTGTCTGAAGAAGATCAGAGATAAACAAAATAATGCCAATGAAACCAGAGGTCGCAATAGAAGTTATTCACGTAGCAAACAAAGACAGAGCAATAACTCAAATAATAATAAAGGAAGATTCACTTCTTTGAAACATAGCTCTAATAACAATAATTTAATTGTGTATCCTGCATTCCTAGGTAAACACAAGACACATTGTCTTAGAGACACAGCATGCACAACTGTTTGTGTGGATGAAAACTTAATACAAAGACTTGGGCATAGTAAAATTATAAGACATGATAACATTATGCTAGGCAATGGTTACCAAATCAAATGTCCTATCATAGATGTTTATATAGACACACCATGGTTCACTGGAATGGTTGAAGCAGCCATAGTAAAATCATGTATTGCTCCCATAATAATTGGCAATATACCAAATATCAAACCAGACAACAGTAAAACAATTTTTCAAGAATGGTTGTCATCTAAAAATTTTGATGAAGATTAAAAACCTGGTATTCTAGGACACTACATAATAAGATCTGTTGACACTGTTCATGTCAATTCAGCTTCATTAATGAATGAAAATGGAAAATCTAAAACTACATATAAAAGCACTTGTACAAATACTGATAATGACAATACAAATATTAAAGTTGTTCAAACTGATTCTACAAGTAAAACTGTTAACACTGCAAATACTAAATCTGTTAACACTGATTCTCATAGTGAAGTTTTCAAAACACAATGTTCACAAACTCCCAAAGCATTATGTGAAGAAAAGCAAACAAATACCATTAAGGAAACTTTTACATCATTGCATAATCTGAATGGAACTCTTTATTTATTTCCTGCTTTTGTAAATGGTATAGAAGTTATGTCATTGAGAGACACTGGTTGCAGTTGTTTGATAGTTCAAAAGAATCTTGTTCTTCCTAATCAATACATTGATGAATTTGAAAACATCACACTTGGTGATGGTAGTTCTGTTAGTTCACAATGTGCTATTGTCAACATTGATACACCTTGGATTTCAGGTGATATTAAAGCTTGTGTTTTAGAAAATTGTACAGCTCCTTTGATTATAGGAAATCTTACTGACATAAAACCTGATAATTTTATGGAAGTATACCATGAATGGATTGAACAGAGAAAATTGAAAAACATTAATAAGCCAAAGACAATAAATGAATATCACATGAATCCTATAGAGACATTATCTCATAAATTAAATCTGTTAAAAATTAACAATGTGGATCAAAATAAATGGACAAAGAATTTGCCTACAATAGAATTAGTTTCTAATTGTCAAACTACACCTGAAGTAAATCTAAAATTCCATAAATGGAATGGAACAGAGATGATAGTATCATACATTGAAAATTTTGAAAACATCTGTAATTCACAAAACATTTCAAAAGAACTCATGTCAATTTTATTAGCACAACATCTTGATTCAAATAAGAAAGCATTTCAAATAGCAAATAACAATCTAGATGACTATGAAATACAAAAGACTGAGTTAATAAAGTGTTTTTCAAGAATGAATACTCCAAATCAGATAATAACTAGCAATGAAAATGAAAATGATGCAAAACAGAATATTCAAAGTGAAGTGCATGAAGAGAAACAAAAAGTGAAAAGTATTAATTTCTGTAACATTACCAATGGAAATACTAATGAGTCAGATACATTGAATAAAATAAATCATGAAATTCTGTTAAAGGAACAAAACAATGATCCTTATATCATGAAATTGAAAAATAATCTAAACAGCAAAACATCATATAATGCTGACAAATTTAAATTTTAAAATGATATTATGATTAGAATAGTGAAAACAAATGAGTGTTCTAAGCAACAAATAATTATTCCAAAATCACTGACAAATTTAGTCATATCTGCAGCACATGATAATCCATTGTCTGCACATCAAGGTTTCAAAAAGACTCTTTATAATATTTCTAAACATTTCTGGTGGAAATGTATGAAAGTGGACATCAAGAAATACATTGACTCATGTCATAACTGTCAAGTTAAAAACAAGATACATAATGCACACATAGCTCCATTACAAAAAGTTGATAACATTGTATCTCCTTTTCATAAGATAGCAATTGATATCATCGGTCCAATGACCACTACAAGAACCACTAAAAGTAGATTTGCTTTAGTAGTCATAGATTTAGCGACTAGATGGATTGAAATTGTTCCATTGCGTGAAATAACATCTGAACGTATTTGTAATGCGTTATTGTCAATTTTCACAAGGTTTGGTTTCCCAAACATTGTTTTGAGTGATAATGGTCCTCAATTTGTATCTACATTGACATCTGTATTTCATAAACTGTTACATATAACACAAATCTTTTCAACTAGATACCATCCTCAGTCCAATGGATGCATTGAACGTGCAAATCAGACAATCAAATTGATGATTGAAAAAGTATGTCTAGAAAAACCAAAAGATTGGGATATTTATCTACCCATGATCTTATTTGCTTACAGAAATTCTATTCATTCTTCTACTGGTTATTCCCCATTTGAACTCATGTTTGGTCGCAAAGTAAAAAGTCCTTTAAAAAATTTCAAAAATAATATCTTGGATAATAATGAATTAGAATTTTCACCTGATGAATTTATTCAGTCAATTCAGGATCAAATAAATTACACCAATGAAATAACTAAAGAAAATCTTGAGAACAGTAATGAAAACAGTAGATTGTTATACAACAGAAACAAACACTTAAGATCATTAGAAGTTAATGATTTAGTTTTGATTCATTTACCAACAGGTATATGTAACAACAAAGAATGGATTGGTCTTCATAAAATAATTCAAAAACTCAATGATGTTTCTTACAAAATTTTGGTAGATAATAGTGAAAGAAAATACCATATAAATAATCTCAGAAAATACAATGTCAGAGAAAATTCTCAAAATTTGAATACAGTACTAAACAACATGTGTGAAGAAGGAAGAGAAATTCCCATAATTGATGAATTTGATCAAAACAATATAAGTGAATTAAGTCAATATATGAATACTATAAATAATTCTAAGGAGAAAAGATCAGAAATTAAACTTGAACACATTAAATGTGAAGGCACTAAATCTAAAATAAAAGATATTTTAAATAAATATCAAGATGTTATCAGTGAAACACCAGGAAAAACAAATGTCATAGAACATAAGATTGTTTTAAATGATACAACACCATTTAGATCTAAGACATATATTGTCCCACAGATGCTTAAATCAAAAGTTGATACTGAACTAAAAGTACTCTTAGACAATAAATTAATACAAAAATCAAATTCGCAATTCTCATCACCCATGGTTCTAGTAAAGAAAAAGAATGGTTCTATTCGCATTTGTTGTGACTACCGTAAATTGAACAAAGTGACACAACTAGATCAGGAGGGTCTACCAAATGTAGATGACATTGTAAATACAATAGGTAATAGTAAAATATACACAACTTTGGATTTATGCAGGGGATTCTGGCAAATACCTATGTCAGAAGAAGCCAAACAATACACTGCATTTACCACACACCAAGGTTTATTTGAGTGGAATGTTATGCCATTCGGTCTTGTTAACAGTACTTCTACATTTACTAAAATGATGAGACAAATCTTACCAAGTCATCCCAACATAGTTCACTAAGTTGACGACATCTGCTTACATTCTGATGACTGGGAAGAGCACTGTTTATTGCTAGAATACATTCTAATAATACTATACAAACACAATTTAACTATCTCACCAGATAAACTCAAAATTGGATTTCCAGAAATTGAATTTTTAGGGTACAAATTCACTAACAATGGTATCACCACTACAGATATGTTTCAAAGCAAAATATTAAATATCAAATTGCCTACCACAAAGAAACATGTTAGATCATTGTTAGGTCTTTTTAATTACTACAGTAAATTTATCCCTGACTATTCAAACATGGTAAAACCTCTTATTGAGCTTACCAAGAAATTTCAGCCCGAAAAAGTTCGCTGGTCTGATACTTGTCAAAAATCACTAGACACACTCAAATCTTTATTTGCAAAAGAACCTATACTGTCTACACTTAATGTTGAAGATGAGGTTATTGTAGCCACAGATGCTTCAAAGTTAGGTTTAGGTGCTAGTCTAATGAAAAAAGTAATTGATGAAAACACTATTTTGTACAAACCTGTGCAATATCTGAGTAGATGTCTAACAAACAGTGAAAAGAACTATAGTATCATAGAGTTAGAGTGTTTGGCAATATTCTGGGCTTTAACTAAACTCCAAAGATATCTTCTAGGCAGAAAGTTTACTGTTTTAGTTGACCATAAACCATTAAAAAATTTCAATGTTAGCAATGTCAACAATAATAGGATAAACAAATATGCGTTACATTTATCTGATTACCAATTTGAGATCAAAACAATTAAAGGTATTGATAATCACATCCCTGACATCCTCTCACGTCTATCTGTTCACATTACTGACACAGACTAGATACTAACTGTACATACAAGTTTCACTGTATATTTTATTATGTTTTTTGTATGATTATACTTCAAATTATTCTTTATGTCATTGGATAATTATGTTCATAAAATCTATAAATATAGATTTTATTTTTTAAGGGGGAGGGTATATGTTATGACTCAAATTATATTAACTTATCAATTATTAATTATTATGGTCTAAGGGAAGTAACAAAGAAATTATTTAATTAATTATTTAATAAGTAAACTCCCTTGTATTTGACACACTGTTTTTTTCAGTAAGAATAAAAAGGACACGGGAAAAGGAAGGGGGGTTTTGAATGTGTAGTAAAGAGAAGTCGGTTACAGTGATTCGACAGAGCGGTGACAAGAAATGTAATTCTCTCGCTCTTGACTTTAGTAGATTGAACTACAATGTTTAATAATGAAGTATTTTGTAACCTGTATGTGCTAGAAGTCTGAACTGTAAGTAAATAAATATTATCCTTTTTTGGCTGTAAAAGAATTCGTTGACTTCGTCATTTTATGCTGTAAAGAACTGTTTTGTTATACTTGTCTGATAATGGAGAGACTGATCATGCTACCACAATGCCAACACAAACAGACGAGTTAACAATAGCTATAATTGATAATATCAACTTTATAAGAAGAAAGTCAAAAGAATGCCAGTATCTACCGATTTAACAGCAGTATGGAAGGTAAATCTTAAAATAATTAAGTATTAAAGTTCTTTTAAAAGTATTGATACAACTTGTCTATGTAGACCTAGTTCTATATCTCTATATCTAGATCTCAATTTCTCTCATAGACTCTCGAAAAAAATTTAAAAGCTCTCACTTATTATTTTGTTCAAATAAGTTTCGTTTCTCTCTTTCATTCGTCTTTTTTTCTAGCTCTCTCTTTCTCCAACTCTACTCATAATCTGATAAAAATGGGGGTCGCTTACCTAGATAACACTTATAGCCCTTGTGCGAGAACAAATGCATATACATATAAGTACTTTCTTCCCGAGTAGCATTCGGACATAATATGGGTTGCCTTACAAATCAGGAAAACTTAACATCATTTAAAACATTAATAAAAATGCACGACTATTCTCGGACCACGGATGAACGTAGGACGCAATAATCTTCTTTATAGAAGGAGCGCCTGTAATAGTCTATATAAATATAAGATAAGAAGATAATCTATGCGCGTCTTTAACGGTTCAGCATGTCATTTTAATGTTTGTTCTCATTTTTTTAACTAACACACACCAACACAAACACTTTCTTTCTCTCTGTAATTTACACTCTCACTATCTTTCTGTCTCACTCTTGCTTGTTTTCACTCTTTCCCACATACTATCTAATGCACACACTCTCTCTCTCTCTTTCTCTCTCTCTCTCTCTGACATAATCGCTCTCTCCATCTCTCTCGTTTGAAATCTCAAATATGCTCACCTTGGGTCTCACACTATCTCTCTCTCACACACCCTCCCATTCATTCTTTATCTCACATTTACACAGTTTTTCTCCAATACTCTCTCCCTATCACATGCACACAATTGCTTAAACACACTCTCACATCTATAAATCTCTCTTTCTCTCTCTACCTCTCTCATACAAACACACACTCTCTCTCTCTCATTCTCAGTCACAACGCCAATGAAAACTATTTTATCGCTTTAACGACTTTGAAAAAAAGAATCTATCGACTGCGTCCATTACAGCCCTACTTATAGTTCTTTGAGCCCATATGTTTTTCTCCCCCACTGGGTTAATAGATTGCCAAACAGAAAGTGTTTAGATATATACACACAAGCCTGGGCCATGGAAACTTTTTATCAAACCGGCGCACTGTTGATGGACAACGTCGAAAAGGCATCTACGCTTGGCCACTACCAGCGTCGGAAACACCGTCAAAGCGAAGGGAGACACCAGAACAGGTCAGGCCTGATCCTGGAGGAGCTGGTGCGCAGTCTGAGCCTCAGGGTGCAACCCAACAAGCGCCACGACGAGCAGCCTGCCCAGCGAGACAGGCTCGGGTCCCTCCAGCCGCTGACGCCCATGGGAAGCCTGCACAGGAGCCCCGCCGGCTACTCCAGGAAGAGGACGACCTTCATCATGTTTGTGATGACCCTGACCACCGTCCTTAGCCACCTGCCGCACATCACGGTGATGCTGTACAAGCTGACCCACACTGGCGTGGACATCAACCTCCAGGCGGACATGTCCGTGCTGTTCAAGATCATGTGGAACTCTTACTTTATCAGCCTGGCTACTCACCCGTTCGTCTACGGCTTCTGGAACGGTCGATTCAAACACGCACTGTTTACGCTTTTTTTCCGGAATTTCCCGAAGGAGGATAAGAAAGAAAGAACAGAGGGAGAGTTACAGCTCCAACAGACCAAGCTGAAAAAAAAAACGTATACAATAAATGTTGGGTTGTCTTAAAATAAATGTTGTAATATCCAAAGAGAACATCACAACGATATTAAAAAAGCACAAAACAGATAATGCTGAACATAATGTATATTTGAGCTTGGTTTGTTTAAGAACCAATCCGGGTCTACAGGATTTCCCAACAAGAGACCAAATGAAACGATTAAAGTTCTAAAAACAAAATTAAATATATTTAGAATGTAGATAAGGACTTAGTCTATAAAGTTAGACAACTTCTAAATGTGAGATATTTTGTCACTTAACTTTATCATACTGCTATATGACAAGTGCTTTTATTATTATGTATTCTGATTTCATGGGCGTCTTGGTATTTGTGTTTCTTAACCCTTAAAGCGCGTAGCTATTTTCACAAAAATGCATTAAAAAGTGTAGCTAAAACTGACGGGCATTAAACGTTCAAAACATCTTGCTTTTATTTTGGTTTTCTTTTATGATATTTTTACATTAGATATATAAACCTATACATTTTATTAAAGCTTATAGTTTGGGGAGTTGGAAAAACATATAAATTTTTTAATATCTAGCATCTAAAATGTAAAAATTTAATAAATACACGACAATATTTTATAATAAAAACTTCGAAAAAATATTTTTATTAATTTAAAACACAACTAAGTAGTAAAAATCGAATAAAAATAATAAAAAAACACTTAAATTTTAGACATAAATGTATTAAATTAAAGAAATGTATTAAAAAAAGGTATATTAGTAAGTATTAGAGTCTCCTGTAATATTTACAAGTTAGTCAGGGTACAGTCCGACATTGCACTCAGTAAACCTAGAGCGCACCCACCCAGTTCGAAAAAAAAATATCATAAATAGTACATGTTGTTTAACTATCACATTTTTTAAAATTATGATGAGAATATAGTAGTTTTAACCTAGGCCCGCAATATAAACAGATTTAAATACAAATTTATTTCAATAATAACTAAAATAAAAACGATCATTAGCCACGCCCATCTTTCGAAAACGATGTTTTTGCTAACAACAAACACGAGGCTAATTTATTGAACTATTTGCCGGCTATTTGACCTATTTCAGTATTTTGAAAACTAAATCATTAAAATAAAACAAATACGAATTCAATACACTTCTTACTGTTTAGAATTTCATCAAAATCAATAAAATATAATTGAAATTATGCATCAATTCCATCGTAGCTTTTCGAATAGTCACTAACACCTTCGTTCATTTTGCGAATCGAGGAAAATTTAAAGTAAAAAATGGCTGCCTTTCACTACCAGAAGAGACGGAAGTTGTTATGCTTTACGAATGTGTACGTTTTTACGAAAAAAAACGAATGAAAACGACACAATATAGCCGAAAAAAAGCTAAGCCACGATCGTGGCTTCACGCACTTAACGCATTGTTAACGCTGAGCCACGATCGTGGCCCTACGCGCTTTAAGGGTTAAAGAACGAGATGCATAACTTACAGTAACGGGATTTTAGCGCAGCCTAATAAAAACAAGACAAAATAAACAACTCGAATGTTAAAAGGCCAGAAACAATTTCTTAATGTTCTGTTTGCAAACGCATTATTTACATAAATATATACGTTTTTTTTTTTGCTTTACAAAGTTACTTGTATGTATATTGAAATTATATATTAATATGGTCTTTGAATATTAATTTTATTTTATTGTTATGGCATTATTATATTACATTTCTTTAATTCATTACTACTAGTCACCTCATTTTGTCTATCCTGGGCCATCTTTATTCTAATTCCTTCCAGTTGAAACCCACGCAGTTCCCTTGATGGCTGATGCTTTGTTATAAGTTTTCGAAGATAGAAAGGAGCTGTGTCTTTTATATATCTGTACGTAAGGGACATACGGCAATTTTGTGATTTATTCGCTTTATCAACGGGAGCCAGTGCTGAATAAATGCAGGATCACTGTATGCGACTACATTGTGATACATTTATACAAGACTCTCAGCTTTGATATTATTTGATATTATTACACCAAGGACCAGCACACTTAGGGCGGACGTGGTTACGCTCGCGTATATCTAATATAACGTCTTACGTCCACACAAGTTATAATGTGTACCCCTGTTCGCTGTCTTATGAATTCAAATACGTTCTTTCTATATTATATATGTCCTTATGATTAACCGAGACTATAATATGATTTTTACAAATGGCATCACATTTATCGTTAATATAGAATATAGGTCTACATTTAAAATAAACTTGATATCACTGGCATTCTGAAATCGTTCAGTCCTTTTATATAGTTTTGTGTGTGTGTTACTCCGCATGCCTTAATTTAGCAATCAGTTGTTATTTTAATGTAATTTTATATTTTAATGCGCTGTTTGCAATGCGTGTAATTACAAAATTTAAAAAGAAAGCTTCATTTAACGGAAGCAGAACTTTTCTCTATGAAACTACTCATCCAGTAAGATAGGTGAGATTATAACTTTAAGCGTTATCATGTTACATTGTTCTTATCTACATGAAAAAATAAAAAAAATATTTTCAGTTAGGCTGGAAAGCTTTCTCTTATCTCTTGCATTTAATGCCAGACAAACAAGTCTTTTTTTTTAGTTGTTGGATATCCTTCGTTGCACTTGGATGGCCCTGTTTCCGTTTGGAAACCCTATGTGTAATTGGACGGTCCTGTTTCCACTCGGATACCCTATGTGCACTTGGATGTCCCTGTTTCAACTTAGATACACTATGTGCACTTGGACGGCCCTGTTTCTACTCGGGTACCCTATGTGCATTTGGATGGCCCTGTTTCTATTTGGATACCCTATGTGCACTTGGACGGCCCTGTTTCCACTGGGATACTCTATGTGCACTTGGATGGCCCTATTTCCACTAGGATACACTATGTGCCAAAACCAAAACCTACAGAAACCATAACTACACCAAACCAAAGCAAGCTTAGTCAGGGAGGTTCTCCTTCTACCGAAGAATTCATGACGCAAACTAGTGAAAGCCCTCGGGAAGCTAGCTTGCAGACAAACCTCATCACGACGAAAGCAAAATCCAGAATAGGGACCTGGAATATAAGAACCCTATATGAAGCCAGCAGGTCTGCCCAAGTAGCAAATGAAATGAGAAAATATGATATCAAGGTCCTGGGATTATGTGAGATTCGGTGGAATGGTAATGGCCAATCTAGACTAGACACAGGAGAGACAATCATCTTAGGGAAGATGAAAAGAGAGCAAAAAGCATGGATAACACCAGAGACATGGAACAAGATAGAGGCTAGAAGAGAGATTAAACAGAAAATAAACCAATGCCAAAGTGAACAAGACAAAGAAAACTTGAGAAGACAATATTGGGAAACCAACCGCACAGTGAAGAAGAGTGCAAGTGAAGATAAAAGGCGTTTCATTCATGAAATGACAGAAGAGGCAGAAACAGCAGCTGGACAAGGAAACATGAAAAGATTGTATGAAATATAAAGAACTCTGTCTGGCAAAAATTCCAATCCCAACAAACCAGTCATGGACAGTAATGGCAAGGTCATAACAAGCGATGTAGGACAGAGAGATAGGTGGGTCCAACACTTTAAGGAGGTACTTAACCGACCCCCACTACTATCTCCCCCAGACATCCCACCAGAAAGTGAGCCTCTCAATGTCAACACAGGTCCTCCTTCTAAGGCAGAAATCATGAAAGCCATCCATTCTATCAAAAACGGTAAGGCGGCTGGACCAGATGGCATCCCACCAGAGGCACTAAAAGCAGACCCAGCAGTATCAGCAGAGATGCTCCAGCCACTACTTCAAAAAATTTGGGAAGAGGAACAAGTGCCACATGAATGGAAACTAGGCTACATGGTCAAGCTACCAAAGAAAGGTGATCTCTCTGTATGCAGCAACTGGAGAGGAATAATGCTTCTATCGGTTCCAGGCAAAGTCCTGACCAGGATTATCTTAGAGAGGTTGAAAGAAGCCCTAGATGTAAAACTTAGGCCAGAACAAGCAGGTTTTCGACAAGACCGATCATGTACTGACCACATTGCCACTTTGCGGATAATCATTGAACAATCTTTAGAATGGCAATCTCCCTTGTACGTGGCGTTTGTAGACTTTGAAAAGGCTTTCGACAGTTTGGATAGAGAAACCATCTGGATGTTAATGAACTACTATGGCATCCCAACAAAATTCATCAACATCACCAAGAAACTATATGAAGACTGTTGCTGCCAAGTCATCCATAAAGGAAAGCTAACCAGTCCATTTGCTGTGAAAACCGGTGTGCGTCAAGGCTGCATGCTGTCACCGCTGATCTTTTTAATTGTAATAGACTGGATCATGAATAAGACAACCTCGGGAAACAGCACAGACATTCAATGGACTTTCACAAAGAAGCTAGAAGACTTGGACTTTGCAGACGATGTCGCCCTCCTCTCAAACAGACAGCAAGACACACAATCTAAGCTAAACCGACTTTCCGAAGAGGCGAGAAAGGTTGGCCTTAAAATAAATAAAAGGAAAACAGAAGTCATGAGGATAAATAATGAACAGGACAGGTCAATACAGCTAGATGATGAAGAAATAATAGACACAGACAAATTTGTTTACCTGGGAAATGTGATGAGTAGAGATGGAGGAATAGATGAAGACATAAAGTGCAGGATCAACAAGGCCAGGCTTGCTTTCAATGCCCTGCGCCCCATGTGGAGCTCAAGTGCGCTGTCCTTAAAGAACAAAGTAAGACTATTTAACACAAATGTTAAGGCTGTCCTCCTATACGGCTCAGATACCTGGAGAGTTACTAAGGCAAATACAAGCAGACTCCAGACTTTTGTTAACAGATGCCTGAGGCGTATGCTGAAAATTCGAAGGCCGGAAACCATTTCATGCGTCAACCTATGGGAATAGACCGGACAAAAACCCATCGACAACAGCATCAAAAGCCGTAGATGGAAGTGGATTGGTCACACTTTAAGAAGAACAGAAGACTGGAACCCCCAGGGCAAAAGGAAAGTAGGAAGACCCAGACAAACTTGGAGGAGATCGTTCGTAGGTGAGGCAAAGGCTGTTGGCCTCACATGGACACAAATAAAGGGAGCCTCTTAAGACCGAGACCGATGGAAAAGTGTAGTTGCGGCCCTATGCTCCTATGGGGATATACAGGATTAAGTCAAAGTCACATGTGTACTTGGATGGTCCTGTTTCCACTCGGATACCCTATGTGCACTTGGATGGCCCTGTTTCCATTTGGATACCCTATGTGCACTTGGATGGCCCATCAAAATTTCTCTTGCAGCCAAAATATTGCCAATGCTGTAGACTTGTTGCCATAAGCTTAAAAGTTGGTTCGGGCACTATGCCAGTAGCACAATCCCTTTATATTTTATAGCCAATGAGTATTGAACATATAATGTATTAATTTGCGTAACAATAAAGATAAAAGGCAAAACACACGTAACAAGTAAATTAAGCGCACAATGTATTATATATATTCTTCTTCTTCATTGTGCTGTGGAGACCACGTTAGACCGGAGAAAAAAGTCTATAATTTAAAGGTTAATTTGATTACGAATGCCTTGGAATCAAAATTGTGCATCAACTATTTATAAATTTCTTATAACATGCAAACAAGAGTTATAAATAGACGACGGATTTTCAAGTATAAGTATTTAGGTATTTATATAAACGAGTACAAACTTCATAAATAACATAAGGAAAGACAATCCATGGAACAGACTCATTGTATCATATAACACAGGTCAATATTTACAGTAAACAAAAAACAATTAATTAACAAAACAACAACTACTGTTGCACGTCGTTACTGTTGCATAAAATATGTTTAGCTTCACTTTAAAAAAAATTCCACATTGCAGAATTTTAGCAACTTGCCCACTGTACAATTTATCAACTAGATCTCTATCTAAATTAATGTAGTTTTTTTCAACATTTTCAAAATTGTTGTTAGTTGTAGAAAATTACAAGCAATATTTGCAATTTTTTTTTTGAATTTTTTGATAAAGATCTGTTTTGTCTGAATCTTGATGACATTATTCGATTTAGCCCTCAAAACCTTTTAAGGGCTTGTCAATAGAATAATGTTGAAGTGTGCGTCGCCAAAAAGAAACACAGTGCAAGTTACTTAAATTGGGTCATAGCACATTTTGGCTTTTCGAAACGGGTACTGAAGAGAAAGATGTAGATTTTGTTGTCATTCTTGTTTTGTTTATGTAGAGGTAGTACTCCGGTGTTTCAGTGAATTAGTCTGAAGCTATTGTTGGTTATTCCGAAAGTCGAAAGTATTACAATAGTTTATTTTATTTTTTTAATTTAGTAGTAGCTGTAGAAGTCAGGATTACTGAGAAGTAGTCCAATAGCGCTGTATGTAGGAACACCCTGGTGGGAGAAATACAAAAGAAAAAATTAACTGAAAAATTATTGGCATTCTTATTATATATGTGATGGTTGTGTGGACCGTTCAAGTATTACAAGCACTCGCAGATACATGAATAGATTAAATATATAGACATATAGATAAATACATAAATGGATAAAACTATATAGAAAGATATAGAAAATATATAGACGGATAGATAGATGATAGAAAGATGGATAGGTAGATATTCAGACAGACAAATTGATAGATGAATGGACGAACGAGATTGTGGCTTGATGAATATTCCATTCATGACAGATCAAATAAATAGGTGTGTAATGAAATGCTTTATTATTGTTTATGAATAACTAGACCACAAAACTGTAAAGTTGTAAAAGATCATATATTTAATGATAACTTGAACAATACGATTAACCTTCAAACGTGAGGGACAGGAAGATAACGTGCATAAAAACAACACAGGAAGTGGACGCAAATCTTTTGTGTTAAGTCTAAATAACGAAACATTATATAGTGTCCAAATACCGATACACCAAGTTCTCACTACAAGGTGTCTAGATCAACAGTTTGATGGATAAATAAAAAGAGGGATTGAAGGATGGATAGATAGACATTTAAAGACAAAATGCATACATTGTATTAGAAATAATCACATATAGATGAATAGATTAAATATTAAAGATGGATAGATAAATATATAGATTGATATACAGATACATAGAAAGTTATATAGAAAGATAGATATATACGAAAGTATATAATTTGATTTCTAGATAGATAGATAAATGCACAAACGGGTGAGCAGATAGATAAACAGATCGTCAGATAAATAGATGTATGAAAAGGTAGATGATACAAATTTAGATTGAAATATAAAGATAGAAATACATATAACTAATAAATATAAACTCTGAATATGCGTTCACGTTATATTTGTTATAGGTCCATTGAATAGCCTAGATTAGAACCGCAAACACATTTTTTGGGTTCTGTGTGAGCCCTACTATATTTGTCTATTAAAATACGTTTAACTTACCGATCCTTTAATCTGATAAGGGTCGTCCAGGTCTGACCATTTCTGCGGCGGGGGGCTGTACCTGGACAGGTCGTACAGCTTCGTGGGCGGATACATGACGGGGATCAGCGGGTCGCCCCTCTGCTTCGTGGCGACCTCCTTAGCCTTGGGTTCGCCCGACACGTAGTCACTCAGGCTGATGGGAATCATGGGCGGAAACATCGGCTCCGGCTTACTGTTGTAGAACGGCTCCGGCCTAGGGTAGTACTCCCTCCGCGTCGGCGGGAAGGGCTCCGGCGTGGGCGGGTCGTAGCTGACGTAGACTGGTTGCCGCACGGCGACGGGCGGTATGATCACCGGGGCCAGTGGTGGCGTCTTCGCTCGTTTCGGGACAGGAGGGGGTGGTGGCGGAGGCAGGGGCGTCTCCACCAGGGGGTCTGGAACAACGACAGGCGGCGTACGCATTTTCTTGGGCGGAGTCTTTTTTCGTTGTACAGGGGGCGGTGGGGGAGGAGGTGGTAGGGGCAGAGGCTCCACTTTGTTGGGTTTTACTTTCTTTTTTACTGGCTGCTGATGGAATCAAAATGTAAAAAAAAAGAACAGTTAGGTATAAACACAAGTCGTGAACCTTTAAGAACTTATAACAAATTACATGAGTTGTAAGTAAATTGGGTTTAATCCATTTTGTTTAAACATGTATAATTCGTGGAACACAATTGGTATTTCGCTCAACTGAATCTGGAACACATACACACTGGAATAGCTTGCCTCAGACACTCAGGGTTTCTGAGACTATTACATCTGTTCCTTACCCTCCCCCATATCGGCAAATGAATTTTTGAAAAAAAAAACAAATTGCACTATTTTGATTATTAATCGAAAAAACTGACAATAAACAATAAATAATGCAGTGGCTATCAAATTTAAGAATTCCAAATGGAAGAATATTTCATCTACCGATATCAAATTAAAAGGAAAATCCCATTAATTTAGATGTTGACTGTAAATGTAATTGTATTCGGGTGAAATGACATCTAGTCTATAAGAAATATTACAGGCCAAAATTATAAATTAGATACAAAAAACTCTATATATGTTGTTTTTCTTGGATTGTTGATTTTGCAATTCTTTGAAATTCACTATATTTTGTTATAATTGTGTTCACCTTCACAGTTATACAGTACTTTTTGTGAGGTTTAAAGATTGTGAGAAACTCTGATCATTGTAGAGAATAGACAGCAGAGAAAGACAGGAAGAGATGGAAATAAAAATTCCAAGAGAGAAAGAGGAAATGAAGACATTGATTTTTTCCTTATTTAAACTTCTTAAAAAATATATATTTTAATATAGGGCAGGGCCGGGTCGGCAACCTTTTGATTATAGTGTAGCCTACACAAGTAGGATTTCTAAATCATTCAGCGTGCCGAAAGCTTAAAATGTATTCAACTCTAGCACTCAATTTCTCGTAGAAATATTTGCTTTTTTAGGGTCTTCCACGTGCCAATGAAAATGGCTCTGTGTTCAAAGTCTAGCACGCGTGACGTAGGTTGCCGACCCCGACATAGTGTATCGTGATTCGGGAATTCCTTTCATTAACGTTTACTTTATTTATAGCTAACGGATTTCCCTAGTTGACAATAATATTATAGAAAATCAGTGCTTCGCTTATTGTCAACTAGATTGAAGCAAATATTAAGACAACTTAAAACAAACATTTTAACTGATCAATCGTGGAAAATACAAGTAAGTAATCTAATTATTTTTATATTATATTCAAAATGTATATTACTCTAATGACCGAAACATAATACTTTGTCTATGTAGGCGTAGGCTAAACTACAACTTTTGGCGCAAGAAAAAAAATTCAGAGCAAAGTGATGTTAAATATATCATATTTTGTTTGCTTTCATTAATTTGTACTTGAATAAATTAGTATATATAGGCCTACATTATTTCGTCAATGTAGGTTTATTTAACATGATATGTAGGCCTATACTGTGAGGCCATATAAGCTGCTTCTATTTATAGACTTAGTAGATCTCGCTTCTAGTTCAAAATTTAATAAAGTAGGACTTAAAATTTAAAAACTTTGAAAATTGATTGAAAGAAACTAAAAAAAATACAAATGTTGATATTTAGTTTATATAAAAAACCTGTAGACTTTGGCTTTATATATAGATATAGATAAGCTGTTTAATAGTGTGTTCTTAATAAGAAGATGTGTTACTATTTAAATAAAGTTGATGTCATAATCTAAAAATAGCTGTAGTCGTCACAATCAACGTAATGGACAGATTATTTTTAGGCTAATTGGGAATTCAGTAATAAAATCACAGATCCATTTTTAAAAAAAATATAGAACCTCCAAAATTGTGTATTTGTAAATATTAGTGGATGTTACAATTTACTACACAATCAACGCAATTCACTTATCCATAATAATATTATTAGTTAGCGAGTTATAGGTATAAGCCACACATATACTTAGAAAACATTTATATGATGTAAACAACGTGAAATGCATTTAAAGGTCAGGGCTTAGGAAATGTAAATGTTTGTGTGTATGTATGTGTGTGTTTTTGTGTGTGTAAGTGTGTGTGTATGTGTGTGTGTTTGTGTGTGTATGTGTGTGTATGTGTTTGTATGTGTGTGTATGTATGTGTATGCATATTTTTGTGTGTGTATGTGTGTGTGTATGTATGTATGTGTGTATTTGTGTGTGTATGTATGTGTGTATGTGTGTGTATACGTGTGTATGAGTGTGTATGTGTGTGTGTATGTGTGCGTGCATTTGTGTGTGTATAAATGTGTGTGTTTGTGTGTGTATGTGTGTGTATGTATGTGTTTGTGTGTGTATGTGTTTGTGTGTATATGTGTGTGTGTATATGTGTGTGTTTCTATGTGTGTATTTGTGTGTGTATGTATGTGTTTGTGTGTGTCTATGTGTTTGTGTGTATGTGTGTGCATATGCGTGTGTGTGTGTGTGTATGTGTGTGTATGTGTTTGTGTGTGTGTATATGTGTGTGTATGTGTGTGTATGTGTGTGTATATGTGTTTGTGTATGTATGTGTATGTGTGTGTGTGTGCATCTTTTTGGGTTCCGATTCGGTACCTTGTGATGTGTTTTCGTCACTTCTCGAGGTCTACCAGAGTGAAACAAGGCTCCAAGGTAAAGGTTTACAATGTTACATAATTTAGAAAAAGGAAGGAGGCGATGCTGCCAATGTTATATCCTAGCTGTGCATCATATTCATATCTATTTAATTTTAAACTCTCTTGTATTTGGCTTTTTATTGAAATCTCTTGTTTCATTATAGGCACATATTGTTACGTCTCGGTTTCTAAGGTTCTGAGGGGGGGGGGGGGGTTCTACCTAGTTGCGATTTGTCACTTAGGTCTCGTAGAACACCACACGACTGTTTCAATCAGAGTAAAATAGTTCAAACTTTAAACTCTTCTACTTTGTACGGTGTGATTAAGAAAAGTAAACATATCTTTTTGAAACTCTAGAACTTGCAAGTATTTATTTCCTCCCTTGTTATTTTATTTACCCGTATCTTCTATTTTGACTTATATATTATCTAGTTGACGAATGCTCTATTTAAAGAAGCGCATTGTGGGAGTTCATCAACAAATTATCAATATAACAATGAACAATGGATTCGCCCTTAGGGTTTATACAATACAGGCAATAGATTAACATTTGTATATACAATACAGGCAATAGATTAACATTTGGTTATACAATACAGGCAATCGATTAACATTTGCTTATACAATACAGGCAATAGATTAACATTGGTTAAAGTCCTCTTTCCTCTGGCCAGTTCCGAGTAAAGGATATCTTTGGGTATTCGGCCATCCTCCATCCGACATACATGCCCTAGCCATCTGAGCCGGCGTTGGCGGATTAGAGTAGGCATGCTTGGCATCCCAGCCTGCCGCAGTACCTCGTTGTTCGTGACATGGTCCTGCCAGGATATTCCGAGTATGCGTCGGAGGCAGCGCATGTGAAAAGCACTCAATCTCTTCTCTTGTTTAGAATATAGCGTCCAGGCTTCGCTGGCGTAGAGTAGAGTGCTTAACACACATGCACGGTACACTGCAACCTTGGTTCTTATTGTCAGCTTTTTGTTGTTCCAAACTCTGTGCGATAGTCTGGCCAGTGTTGTGGAGGCCTTGCCGATCCTCGTGTTAAGCTCTGCATCTAGAGAAAGGTTGTTGCTGATAGTGGAGCCAAGGTATGTGTAATGCTCCACAGCCTAAATTCGCAGTCATTGATGTTGATTTTGGGAGAAGCAGCTTCCTGGGACATCACATTTGTCTTTTTTAAGCTGATAGTGAGACCGAAGTCGCTAGCAGCCTTGGCGAAGCGGTCCATTAGGCTTTGCAGTTCTGCCTCTGTGTGTGTGGCTAAGGCAGCGTCATCTGCGAAAAGCATGTCCCTAATGACGGTCTCCCGTATCTTCCTCTTAGACTTAAGCCTGGCCAAGTTGAATAGTTTACCATCAGAACGGGTGTGTAGATAGACCCCCTCGGTAGAAGTTCCAAAGGCATGTCTCAACAGGCTGGCAAAAAAGATGCCAAAGAGTGTTGGGGCAAGGACACAGCCCTGCTTGACACCACTGATTATGTCAAATGCGGCTGAAGTTGACCCGTCATACTGCACTGTGCCTTTCATTCCGTCATGGAATGACTGTATTATCTTCAGTAGTTTCGGTGGGCAGCCAACTTTTGCCAGGACTGTAAAGAGTCCATCTCTGCTGACCAGGTCGAAGGCCTTTGTCAGATCAATGAAAGCCAGATAGAGGGGCATGTGTTGCTCGCGACACTTTTCTTGGAGTTGTCTTAGTGAGAAGATCATATCGATTGTGGATCTTTCTGCTCGGAACCAGCACTGTGATTCGGGGTACACTCTCTCAGCAAGCCTTTGCAGTTTCTTTAGAACAACCCGTGCAAAGACCTTTCCCACAATGCTGAGGAGGGAAATACCCCTGTAATTATTACAGTCACTTCTATCTCCCTTATTTTTATACAGGGTAATTATGTTGGCATTTCTCATGTCCTCGGGTACTGCTCCTTCTTCCCAGAACTGGCAGAGGAGGCCATGCAGGTGCTCCACTAATACGCTGCTGCCACACTTGATAACCTCTGGTGGGATACCATCTTGACCTGGAGCCTTTGCTATTGGTAATCGCTCGATAGCTTCTTTTAGTTCTGCCAGGGTAGGTATGTTGTCCAGTTCTGCCATGAGGGGGAGACTTTGGACAGCATCGATGGCCTTTTGTGTGATGTGGTTTTGCCTGGAGTACAGCTCTGAGTAGTGTTCCACCCATCTGTCCATCTGTTTGTTCTTATCATGAATTATCACGCCTGTTGAAGACTTCAGTGGGGCTGTGACCTTCTTTGTAGGACCCATGGCCTTTTTTATGCCATCGTACATGCCTCTGATGTTTCCAGTTTCAGCCGATAGTTGAATGCTCTGGCATAGTTGAAGCCAGTAGTCATTTGCGCACTGCCTTGCTAGCCTCTGAACCCTGCTCCTGGCTGATCTATATGCCTGCAGTGTCTGTTGATTGGGAGAGTTCTTGTATTTTTGGTGAGCACTTCGTCTTTCCTCTATGGCGGGGGTGAGCGTGACAGAGTTGGCCTCGAACCAGTCATTGTTTTTTGTCTTTTTTCTTCCAAAGATCTGCTGTGTATTGTTTCTCTGAGGTAGTCCCACTTTTCTTTGGCGCTGCTGCCAGGGAGATCAGTGTCTAGTGAGTTCGAGAGAGCTTTCGTGAACTCTATTTTCCTGTCTGGATGATATGTCATGCTCACATCGATGCGGGGTCTGCCTTCTGGCCTGGATCGTTGGATTTTCTTTGGCAGCAATCTCATCTTGCAACACACTAGTGAGTGGTCAGTGTCACAGTCTGCACTATGGAAGGTGCGAGTGAGAAGAACCTGCTTCAATGCGGAACGCCTGGTGATGATTAGGTCCAGCTGGTGCCAGTGTTTAGAGCGGGGATGTCTCCATGATACCCTATGCTGGGGCTATGTCTGAAAGAAAGTGTTGGTGATGCATAGATCGTGGTAGGAACACAGTTCCAAGAGTCTCTGTCCGTTTTCGTTCATTTTTCCTGTGCCAAATCTTCCCAAACAGGAGGGCCATGAAACGTAGTCAGCACCCACCCTAGCATTGAAGTCACCCAGTAAAATCAAATGTTATACAATACAGGCATTAGATTAACATTTGTTTATACAATACAGGTAATAGATTAATTTGTTAATACAATACAGGCAATAGATTAACATTTGTATATACAATACAGGCAATAGATTAACATTTGTATATACAATACAGGCAATAGATTAACATTTGTTTATACAATACAGGCAAAAGAATAACATTTGTATATACAATACAGGCAATAGATTAACATTTGTTTAGGCCTATACAGGCAATAGCTAAGAACTCATCAATAACTGTATTTAAATGTATGATAGATTGAAGCTAAATTCATAGAATGTTTATATTTGTTTCAGAGTCATCAAGAACTAGACGTGAAATGCAGTCTATTGCTCAGGTAGGTTAATTTGAAACATTTCTGTAGCGTAAATAGACAATTTTAGGCTACAGTACAAAGAATGAGGTTGGGTGGGGGGGGGGGGGTAGGATCTCGTCACACCTCCACCCCCCGGAACCTATTATTTTTTTTAACCGAGAATTTTTTTCAGAATTATTTTTTTAGAATATTATTATATAGCAATAATAATAATAATGATATATTTGTATAGCGCTACCAACAAACATAATGTAAGCTGAGAGAACATTTAACATTGAGAAACAAACAAACAAGAACACGGATACAGTTATTTCAGCTAAAATTATCTAAAGCTAATTAATAATACAAAACTGTAGAAACATATGACACAGCAAATAAATGTAACATTTACTAACTTAATATAAAATTTAGAAACATAGAACAAAGCAAATAAATGTATCATTTACCAACTTAATATAAAACTTTAGAAACATAGAACAAAGTAAATAAATGTAACATTTACTAACTTAATATAAAATTTAGAAACATAGAACAAAGCAAATAAATGTAACATTTACTAACTTAATATAAAATTTAGAAACATAGAACAAAGCAAATAAATGTATCATTTACCAACTTAATATAAAACTTTAGAAACATAGAACAAAGTAAATAAATGTAACATGCACCAACTTAATATACAAGTAAAACAGTAGGGTCTAAACAATTTTTAACGAAGGTAAATATTTCAAAAATGTGTTTTCAAGTTCTTTTTAAAATGATGATAGAACTTGTTTGCCTGAGTTGGATGGGAAGCAGATTCCATATTTTCGGGACAGATATTGAGAACGATAACATGTCAACGGTCGTGATAGAGAAACGGGGGCACCTCCAGAAGTGAGGAGTGTTTTTTTCCGGACTATAAGGCCTAGCGGTTAGCTCACCAGACTGTCAACCAAAAAAACAACTTGACACGTCGCGGGTTCGAGCCCCGCCACCGGCAGATCCCTGTCGCCCTACAGGAGTTTTGGGACTAGATGACGTTAATATTGAGTTGTTATCACATGCGCTTAACCGGCAGCAGTGAAACCTCTCACAGATTAATAGTCTTCTAGAGCGCACTGAGCATGCTAAAATAGCATGGATAGAAGCGCTATATAAATTACCATTACCATTACCATTAGTTCCTTGAGATAAAAACGTACCTCGTTGTTATGTAGATACTGATAGCAAAGTAGCATATCGCCACTTTGTTTTAAATTCTGGCTCTAACAGGGAGCCCATAGAGCCGACGCAGGAGAACTGTATCAGAATTGCGCTTTGACTTAGGCGTACGCATGACTAGCCGAGCGGAACTGTTTTGATCTGAGCATGTCTATACAGCTGTATATAAAGGCCCCTGTATAGATTGCTTATGTAGGCATCGAAAGACAATTGTGAGTCAGGTATGAAAACCAGTTTTTTTTTATCCGAGAATTTCTACAAAGGGGATATGGCAGTTCATGATCATCACTGGCCTTCAGTGTATCCAAACATTTAACTTTAGACTTTCATTAAGGTTTCCGATATATATATATATCTACTTCCCATTCAACTGAGGCGAACAAGCTCTACTGTTTCTTTCAAAAAGAACTTAAAATCTCATTATTTCAATATTTACCTTAGATAACATTTAACATGCTTTGGAAATGTACTGTCTTACTTTTGGGTGGGGTCGGTTACTGCTAGATTAACATTTATTTGTTTTGTCTTTTTTTTCAATCATCAATTTAGCTCTGTCACCTGGGCGAGGGTAATATCCGAATTCTTAGTTGTATGTTAAACGCGCTCTGAGCTTACATTATGTTTGTTGGCATCGCTATACAAATATTATTATTATTATTATTATTATTATTATTATTATTATTATTATTATTAATAAATATATATATATATATATATGTACATGTAATCTATATATTATATAGCCTATAATTTTATTTATACAAATTATATTTTAACTATAATTAATCAGTAGAGCCTTTAGATTTTATGTTTCAACTACCGGCAGTGTCATTTATAATGTAGGCCCTATATAAGGTTTTAAATAGGGGGAAATAGTGCAACATTTTAGAATCTGCTTTCAACAGTTCACTATTTCCACTTACATTTTTGCCCCTCCCACCACTATGTAGCATATTATATCCCCCCGCCCTTTATTTCTTGCACCCCGCCCTCTCTTTGTAGGCCTACATCCCTTATTGGTAGGCCTACATTATTACCCGGCCTTACATTGCTACGCCACTGCACGAGTATAAAAGAAAGGTACAATATACTATACATTATTAATTAGTAATAGTACAGTTTTGAGTTTACACACATATTTTTTAATTAGTCGTTTAAATTAACAACAACGTGAACAATCTAAACTAAAATACAACAAATAGTCAAAGTAGAAATATTTAATTGTTCCGCTAAAATGTTGTCGTTCTCATTTTTTTTCAAAAATGTTTAACTTTAATTAAGTAAACTTTAATTAAAGAGAATTTCATTTAGATATGTTTATTTATTTATTTTATCACACAACTAAGTAATTTCTTAAAATATATTTCACTCAATAAATATTTCATAAATTAACATATCTGCTTTATTATTTACTAATTCCAAGGTTAAGGACATTTGTCGGACTGCTTAGCAGACGACAGTCTTTTTAGAAATAAGCCTAGACCTAGTCTACTTTCTAGTCTAGCCACTTTAATTTACTTTAAACTTTTAAACTTTAAATCTTACAATCTTAGGTCTTAGACTTAGGGTTTTTAGTTTAAAAGTGTACATTGAAAGATTTGTATTTAATTGAGATTAAACTTAGAGTTTTTAGTTTCTAAATGTACATTGAACGTTTTTTTTAATTTAATTGAGACTACCTCAATTTAATGAATTTTCAAAACTTTATTTTATAATTATGTTGTAAGAACAGAGAACGGTTTAAATTGTATATTTGTGCTTTTAATTTAATTAAAAATAGATTATATGATTAAAACGTTGACATAATTCATAAATTACCAAATAGAATAAAATGAATAAGTAAATAAGTCATAATTCATTATAAGTTTATAAGTATGTAAAATATAGGCATAGCATATTCCTAAGTCCTAAATACTACTTAAAGTTAAAGTAGGGATTATAATTTTAAAGAATTATTCCTTTGGGAATTAAATGTAAATTAAATGCAAATGGTGTTTTCCTAATATTCTGCTATTAATCTACTAGGCCTAAATATTACTAAATATTAGCTTACTTATTAATAACTATAATGTTATACTTTTTATTAAATCTATTAGTTCTGTTAATATTTTATTGAAGTTATTTGTTTTATTAATTTGTTATTGTTAATGTGACAAAGGATATGCCTGAAGCCCTTTTAATTTTGGTTTGGCTTATTGCTTTTATGAAACTTCTGACTACTAATAAAAAATAATACTAAATCTTATAAAGTATGCTGAGACTTATATTGGACTACAATATTATAATTCAATTACTGTTATAGTTTAACTATTTTTTTGAAATTATGAAATATTTGGTTTTGTTTGTTGTTTTTCTTATGAATTTGTTTTTTAAATTAGCTTTTAGTAACTTGTAGTCTACATATTAGTTGTATTATTTAATTTCAAACACATTACACTAAGATTTATATACTTAGTTAAATTCATAAACTTATTGTGCTTCTAGAGTGAGCTTCACTTTTTAGCATAAAAGTAGCCTACATTCAGTAGGCCCACTAGACTAAACTTTATCTATTAATTTTAGGAAAAATTCCTATCCCTATTTAAAATTGTGTAAGAATATACTAATAACAAAGGTATAATTAAAAAAAGGTATGCCTCCAAATCATTGATACATAAGTTCTATTATTTAATAATTTAAATAGTGGGCTCTGTTAATTTTTATTTAAAAAAACCTGTATAAAATGTTTTAAATTTAAATCAGGATTAATATAGTACTTAATATGGGGTCAATAGGCTAATGAAATTATCTCTAAATTATATTCAATGCTGCATCATTACATCAATAATTTTTTCATATATTTCAAATTTTCTTTTGTAAAAAATAATTTTGCTACAGAAATTGTGCCCATAAATTCTTCAAATCGGGTATTTTTTAATTATGGAAAACACAAGTTTCTATCTGCTTTTTTAAATATTTATATTTGAATGTGTAACATTATAGTTGTCAATTTATCTTCATTAAATAAAAATGTAAATGAAATCAGTCAAATAACAATGTTATAAAATATAATTAAAAAAACTTGGAACAGAAAAAAGTTAAGGAGAAACACTTTATTTACTGTGGTGAAATTATAACTCATATTCATACTAAACAATAATTATGAAACATTTTTTAAAAACTGTTTGAACTTATAATTCAAAGCTATTTTTCATTTCTTTTTATTCTTAAGGAAAATTGGAGCCAGAAATTACCAAGTACAGAATGTAAGGAAACTAATTATGAAGGTATTTATATTGTTTAAGAGTAGGCTGAGTAGGATAAATATTAATATATGGATTAGGATAAATATTAAAATATGGATATATATTATTATTTTTGCCTCAATTAAATAACACCTTTTAATCAAAACGGGTCTAGAAGAAGGGCTCCTATAAGAATTATCACTGAGCTGCACCCTTTTCCTAATGTTTATCAATGATCTATCAGATGAGCTACAAGTGAAAAAGACACTCTATTCAGATGATCTGGTTATGTGGCATGCTTGCCACCATATCGGTATTAGTAATTAGTGTTAGGTACCTAAATGAAGACTTGACCAAACTTAGTGCATACTGTGAGAAGTGGAAACTAAAAGTAAACCGCTGAAAGACAGTATACTCAGTCTTCACAAAAAGCCACAAAATAGCCAAGAAAAAGAAATCTTTGTCATTACAAGGCTCTTTACTCCAGAAAGAGGATCATCCAAGTTACTTAGGTGTTTAGATAGATAGAAAATTAGATTTAAAAAAAACACATACAGAACCTGAAAGACAAATCAATGAGAGGCCTAAATTTGGTAAAGAAGCTAGCTGGCACATCTTGGGGCAGTGACAAGAGTATGTCAAAAGTCAGGCAGTACACTTCATTCCCGGAGGCTTAAAATCTACTCTTAAATTCACACTAACATAGAACCCCCACATCTAAGAAGAGAGGTGGCAGTCTTACAGATGGTAAAAAGATATAAGAGACAAGATAAACAACATACGAACATACGAACAGACAATTGGTAGAAAAATGGACCCTGCACAACAGAATAAACACAAAACAATTCTATATATAACCCACACGATAGAACAAAAACACCACCTGCCAACTAATTGAGTAGAGTTACAAATCGTGGATAGGGACATGCCACTGAACCAACATCTGCATGTTGCTGACATTAGAATAAATCTAATAGAAAATATAGGAAAGAAAAACATAGACTCATTGCAGACATTGAGAGAAGCGAAAATAACAATAGCATCATACCCAGGAGATATAATAAAAGTATATACATATGGAACGGCCTTTAAGGGAGCTTTACATCAAGTTATGGAGTACGAGTAAGTAACCTGACCAATCATTTGAAGAATTATGTAATCCCGGTGCGGAAAACGTGCTGTATATACAAAGCAGAATCTTTAGCAATTGAAGCAACACTACACCACATGAGAGCTATTTTCACTGCTACCCATCCAAACAAAAAGTTTAGTAATCTTCTCTGACTACCAATCAGTACTACAAGCAGCAGAGGGCTAAGACATCAAAAGAGGGCCATTCAAATCCCTACTCTGGAAAATTAGCTCTTTCTCTAGCAAAGCAAGGAGCAACCAACTTTCAACCTGACACACCAGCATCATTCGACACAGCCAAACAGATCATGACAACAAACATTAAAGAAGAGTGGTTAAATGGTTGGGCACTGGGCACAACAGGAGGATGTGTATTCTCACATATGCCCAAACCAGTTGAAAATGAAACAATAAATGTCCTACAGAGATAAGATCAAGTAACCATCTTTCGCCTGCGCACGGGACATAGACATCTAAACTCGCAACTTAAGCGCATCAAATCAGAAAAAGCGGCGGCATGCCCTCTCTGTAAACACCAAAATGAAACAGTTGCCAATCACCTTTTTGACTGTCCGGCACTACAGGACATACAAAAAGTCTACCTCCCCAAACACCAAATCTCTCTAACAGAACACTCTATATTTCTAATACGAATGGCTACAAAAAGTCTGCAATTTCTTCACCATTGCCTCAGGACGAAGGGCAAGTGCCCAGATGGCTACTGGATCAGTGTGATGATGATTCTTATTATAGCCTCAAAATTATATAGAAAAAAATATCAGAAAATATTTATTAATATGTAAATTGAACATTTCAGATGGGGTTTGTCCAGTTCCTAAACAAAACGATGACCTGTCTAATAAACAGGACAGTCTGCTCATAGGTAAATTATTGGTAAATTAATACAAAATGTAAATATGTTTATAAAGGTGAATATATATTTGTATTATTGATTATATTGCTAGTAAAAAGAAAATTATGTTTATTACATAAAGTAATTACAGTTTGTTGATATTTGTATTTACCTGTACAGGTGAACATGAAAATCAGGTTTCACTTTGTGGAGAAATTGATTTACACCAGCATGTGACAAACTGTACGAAGAATCCAGGTCATCCAGAGTTTATACCTATTGAATCATTCAGTTTAAAACATCTACCCGAAGGTCACCAGGACAGTGATTTGTATGAACTCATTAAAGCTGCAGCTGACCTGACAGTTAGACTAAGTGTCACCATGACCAGTCCAGACAGACCAGAGTTTTTGCCAAACACAAAGATTCCATATTTTTTGTCTGAACTGAGAGGAAAGAAAACACAGAGGACAGGAACTGGGAGGGTGTGGTGGGTGATGAAGTTCACAGATGAAGATAAACATAGTGACTATACAACATGTCCATGTGATAAATGTAAAGCTTCAGACAAACCCAGCAAAGTTTGGTGGAAGATTTATGTGGTTACAGCTGCACATGTGGTTGTTGATGACATTGAGGCAAGCAACACGACCTTGAGATTGTTTTATGATAGTGAAGATAGTGAATTGGTTATTCTTAAAGATAAGGTACGTGTTGATGATGTAAACATTGAGGAAGACTGGTGTCAGTTTACCTGTGTGACTTGTGATGTAATTGTGGGAAATAAATTGGAGAAAATGTGGAAACATTTTGTTGATGTCTGGGGGAAAGTCTTGAACAAATACAAAAAATCTCGAGATATTGACAAGTTGAACTTTATAGTGTCACATCCTTACTGGATGTTCTAAACAGGTCAGTGTTGGTCAATGGAAGGACAAAGTACAGGTGGGGAGTGGGCAGTATAACCATAAGTTTACCTACACAACATGTACATGTCCAGGAAGTAGTGGAGCCAGTGTCCACTGTGTGGGGTATGATGGTTGGTATACTGGCCCTGTCCATAGTGGAAGTTTAAAGTCTGGACTTAATTTCAGTGGAGTTGATTGGGTCAGGTAATTGTATTGAATTACTTGTGTGTCAAAATGTAAACAAACAACTTGGAGGATGTTTTATATCTGTTTATATCACTTTCAATTTATTCCATGTATCTATAAATCTTTATTCACTTTATTATTTTTGTTTAGATATAAAGATATTTATATTCTCTTCTGTTAAATTTATAGTTTTGTATAAATTGTAAACATTTGAAACAGTTTCTTCTTTCTGTATTTAAATAAACTTTATACATTTATATCTTAATGTCTTCTTGTTGTTTATATCTATCCCGTCATGTTTATGTTGTTATAAATATTAGTTTTTTTTATTTTCATATTTTTTAAAGTTGCATAAATCAAATTGTAAACAAATGTATCGACAATAGGTCATCTTGTCATCTAGTTCCGGCATTCACTTGAAACTTGAATAAACTTTTATAAATTATATAAACAATCAAAAACAGCAAATAATTTAATTTTACATTTAAAGATTTATAATTTAAGAAATGTAATAAACACATAATAAAGAAATAGATATATTTAAAAATTGTAAAGACTGAAAAATATTTTTATGGCAAAAGAAATCAATACGGAATCTTTTTCACTGAAAATTATTTAAAGGGAAATAACAAAGAAAATTTAAATTCTAGAAGTTTTTACTGAGTTATCGGAATTAGAAAATTTTGTTCGATAATCATGGACATTATTTCATTGATTAAAACATTCAATAATGTTTCAACTAATTAACTTTCAATGAATTTTAAATAATGCATTTATTTATTTATTTGTTGCATTTTTATTTGACTAAAAATAAAATTAAAATATTTCGTTATAAAAAGAGCTGTATGCTTCTTATAATTTTTACAATTCGTAACTATAGAATTTTTTGTAAACTATAAATATAAATAGGCCACACCAAACTATCCAAAATTTATATTATACAAATATGTACGTTACAATAAAAATAATATTATGTACTGTGTCAACAACAGACAAATATAAGAAGATAAGTTATTTTATTTTTTATTAGATCTGACGTTGATATGCTGAAACATTGGGTCCAACGGGATACTTTCATAATAATAATAATAATGCTTATAAAGCGCCTATCTCGTTGAGGACATTTCCATGCGCTAACAAAAATTACAGACAGAGTACAAACAACCAAAAACAGACATAAATGTATATGTTACGGCCAAAGCCCGAAGTCGGCCAGATCGCGAAGTGGCCAATATCACCTCACATTTGACCGCCAAAGCCCGATCTGTTTTTGATTTCGGACCTTGGCCGGCCAGATCGCGAAATGGCCAGGGGCGATCGGCCAAATCCCGATTAAGAATGTCATGAGCAGATTTTGAGTGTTTGTAAAACGTAATTATCACATTAGGCTTATATTGATTAATAATTAAAATAAGCTAAATTACAAAATCAGTCAAATTAGTTTATTATAGTAAATTAACAATATTTAATTTAAAAAAAATTAAAAAATCAGTCAAATTAGTTTATTATAGTAAATTATCCATCTTTATTTATACTAAATTGCAAAATCAGTCATGTTCATTTATCATAGTACATTTTAGATCTATAATCACTTGTTACAACTAAAATCCATAAGGAAAAAAGTGCGTAAAGTCGTGTTTGGGGCGTTTTTACACAAGGAAGATCTACCCACGAAATATAACATGGACCAATGAGAAAGGAGTGGGTGGAAAGTCACGTATCTCTCTCCCATCCCTTTGTCCAAACATTCCAGTCGCTTGTGGCTTCGAGGGTCCGTCAATGGGTGGGGCTTGGAGGGTGTTTTCCCGGTCGTCGGTGTAGGTCACGAGAACAATGATAGCCCTACCCTGTACAGTATTGACACTCCATCTCTATCTCTTTTCATAAAATCAAACACGCTCATTGTCATTGCAACTGGCGGCCCCACCCATGTTTATACAACACATGAAACTAGACCGCGCGGACAATGGCTAGATAAAAATTACGGTCGCTCCTGCCTGACCTGACCTCCTTTGTGGATTATCAAAAGTCAATCCTTTACCCACAGACACCATCCAGTCAATTTATGACGCAAATGATGTTTTTATCCAGGTAGATAGTTTACTAAATCGTGTGATAATTAATTTCCTTGATAATTAGTGACCACTTCGGCAGGACTTTCTCTGAAAAGCAGAAGTCGAACAGAAAATTATCGACACAGCGTATGTATCACTGTCCTTGCTACCTTATGCAAGCCGCCATCACACCTGTGCCTACTACCGAACGTTCTTGTATCAGCACATCGGACATTGGCCAGGGATTGCCAGCCACATCGCGAAGTGGCCGGCCAAAGTAGCGTAAACACTGGCAATTTCAAGCACATCGGACATTGGCCAAGCGCCTCGACCAGATCGCGATCTGGCCGCACTTCGGGCTTTGGCCGTAACATATATACGCACAGTGAGCTACTGGAATAGGTGAGTCTTCAGCCGGCTCCTCAAGGTGTCAAAGATAAGGCTCTGGCGAAGTTGGATTGGTAGGGGATACATGCGGACGGGCTCGCGTAAGAGAATGCACGTTGACCAACGGACACTAGCTTCGCGGATCCAAAGAATCAGTGCGTCAGAAGCCGAGCGAAGTTGACGGGATTGAGTGCAGAGCTCAAGACAGGAGCAAAGAAAATCTGGGACATTCAGGCACTTGTAGCAGAGAGAAGCCAGCTTGTAGGAAATCCGGTTATTGATAGGTAGCCAGTGCAGATATCGGAATAAGGGTGATGACGGCCTGGGATCGATTCTGAAGAAGGCTCCTGAATCAGGAGAGGTCGATGTTGTGAATGCCGAACGTTTAGCTGAGGTGATCGATGATAGGTGGTGGTCGATCGTGTCGAAGGCAGCAGACAAATCGTGCAGCACAAGGGCACAGACGAGACATCTGTCTGAAGAGTTCAGGAGTTCAGCAACTCGTTGTGCAGAGAGTACTGAGTCTTGAGAGAGGCGTGACCTTTTCGAATGGAAGAGATCATGAACTTCCGGTGCCATTTCCCTCCATTTCTGTAAACTAAACACATGCTTTTGCTGGTGTTTGACAACTTATTACATCCTCGACGGTCAGTTCTGGTCTTTTAAAAACATACAAAGGCTACACGATCAGTTATGAGGAATCCGTTTTTAACATTAAAAATGAGTAGGCGATAATTAATACTCAAAATGTTAATCGCATTAAGTTAAGCTTAATCCTCCTCATCATCAATCATTAAAATTTGACCGTTGTTGTCGTTGGGGGGATCGAATGGTCACCTCAGCAGTCAACTTTTTTTCCACTTTAGCCTATCTTGAGCGGTTGTCAATAGATAAATCAACTTCAGCCCTGTCCAATATTTTTTGTTGTCGAACCAGCATCTCCGCTGACGGCCTCTCCGTTGTCCACCCTCTACAGTGCCTTGGAGGATTGTTTTTGGCAGGTCATTGTGCCGCAACACATGAACCAACCATGTTAGTTTGCGCCGTTTGATTGATGTCATCATGTTTTCTTGATGGCCTGCAATTGAGGATATTCTGTCCCAGACATACGCATTAGTCCTGTGTTCTATGTTGGAGATTCGAAGTATTTTTATCATGCATTTATTTTCGAATGCCTGCAGTTTGTTTTCAATTGCTGATAGCATTGTCCAGATCTCTCATCCATACAGAACAATGTTTTTGACAAGGGCTATGTAAAGTCTGCACTTTGTTGGGAGACTTATGTATTTGCTGGTCTGGATTCTGTTTAGGAAAGCCATTGCCGTTATTGCTGTCCCAATCTTGTCTCGAATTTCTGACTCACAGTTTCTGTCTACGGAAAGGATTGCTCCAAGATATTTGAAATTATTTATTTCTTAAAATATGGAGCATGTAATGGATCTACAGCTTTAAACAAATCCAGCTAGGTTGTTGTTGTTTTTTTTGTGGGAGATTCCTGTGCTGACAAAAACATAGGTGATTGTCGATTATATGAAGGCAACTTTTAGGAACTTTTAAAACCCAGTTCGGTTTTGGTGGGCGCTTGTAGTGTTGAAAAACAACATATTTGATTGTTGATTATATGAAGGCAACTTTTAGGAACTTTTAAAACCCAGTTCGGTTTTGGTGGGCGCTTGTAGTGTTGAAAAACAACGGTGAAATAGATAAAGTTGAAATCAAAACTCTTGTTAAGACAATAACGACTGCTTAAATTCATAAGCGTTAACCAGATATTAAATGCATCTAGAACACTTGAAATCATTAAAATTATTACTATCCGATCATGAACGCAGCATTTGGAACTGAAGTGTGTAAAAAAAAAAGCGCGCGCGGTAAGCTAGCTTTAATGCAATAACAAGGACAAGTAAGCTATATAAATGATTTTTAGTGTTATTAGCCTATTATTATCTCATCAGGTAATGTGTATGAAACTAAAAGAACGCAAGGATGCAATGTTGTTGTTTTTAAAACCAATTCCCACAATGCAAGACCATGGAAATCTAAATTCTATTGACAAAAAAAGAAAAAATTTGGAATATTTTACGTTTTTCCGTTCGCGTGTTAAAAGACAGTAACTAGAAGAAAGTGAGAGTTTTTCACTGATATATATAAGAGTACTCTACTAATATAATGAGTTGTCTACCTTCTTTCCTTTAGGGAATCCGTAATAGTTTTCAGGAAGCTCATATAATTTCGCCGGCCTATACAATGAAAAAAAACCAACAACAACAAAATGTGCAGCAATATTTTAAATGAATAATTATAATTACATTAATAATACAGTAGCTTGTTTGGGTTTATAAAGTGTTATAAGCCATTAGACTTCAACAGTTATAATGTGTTCTAAACAGATATTTATTGCTCTGAAATCTGGGTTTATAAAAGCCTTAGATTTTGTGAAATTAATTCTGATGCTGCACAGTGTGGCACATGCCAAGTAAAGATTAATAGTAAGTTAGTTTTCCACTGGCTATTCGGATGCCATTGTATTGCTCTACTGTATCCACTTTCACTCCACTAGGGTGGCAACTTAGAAAACAAAACTGTTATCGTCACCAGTAAGAATATTGCCTTTCGTGTTTTACAGTAAAACTGTATGAAAATGTATCGAATGTAGAGTAAAAAAAAATATTGTTTCTAGTAGAAATTCTGGTGTGCTATTAGAAAAACTGGTTTACTGTGAACAGTTTTCAGCATTTATACTGCCAAAAAAATGTGTTTAATCAACCACCTGGTTTTAAATTAATTAGAATAAGCTTATTTGTGACCAAACTTTAATTTAGAAAAGGTTTCTTGAATTTACAACATATTTTGAGCTAATCTTTAAACGCTCAGCCGTTATTAAGCAATTCGAAAGTATTTAAAAGAAGTGATAATCAAAATGATATAATTCTACACAAACTTAAAAAAAAAAAATAAACACGCCATTTATAATAATTGAAAATAAAAAATCCTTTCCTTAATATACTAAAATTCTATACAATCTGAGTAAAGTTGGCCTACTGTAGGATCAGCGTATCTCTAAGTATCTAATGCCTCAACCCGTCCATCACGTGGAATTATGTTATTTGTTCAAAGAAGGCATAATATATGAAGTGTTTATTTACAGGAAGTTAAGGCATGAGATATTGGAAACAAAACTTTCAATAACTTACTCAGGGTTATGCTTCAAATTGCCGTTGTATAGTTTGGGTTCGTAAGACTTCACTTGTTGCTGTTTGGGATCCCACTTAATGTTGGGCTCGTACCCTTTAAATTTGGTTTGTCTAAGTGCAGGGTTCGCTGCAGGAAATACATTTTTACATAATATAAGAAAAAAAATGCATGATGGTTAGTAAAGATAAGACTAGTCATTCTTGCCCTAGGGATGTCATTGCTGAAGTATAAGGTTCAAATCTTGTCTTATCTTAACTAATATGTTACGACGCTCCTTCTATACAGAAGAGTATTGCATCCTACGCTCATCCGTGGTATGAGTCTAGTATTGCATTTTAATATATATCAAACTTTAGAGATATTTAAAAATACATGACTGAATTTTGAGATTATTGAAAGAAAAACGAAAAATAAGGTAAGTCGGAACAAGTAGAAGATTTTCTACAAAATATTGATATTTAAGGGTTTTTATAATCCGTGCAAGAATTTTTTAGAAATTAACAAAGCTTCATATTAATAACTTATATATATATACAGAGAGGGAGAGGAGAGATAAAGAGATAGAGAGAGAAACATAGAGACGGGCATATAATGAAAGTTGGAATCAAAGAGAGATAGAGATTGAGAGAAAGAGAGAGAAAGAGACTTAGTTCAAGAATGTGTGAGAAAAATGCGTCACAAGTTTGTCCCGCGTGAAACTATGTCATGTTTTCAACCAATGTTTTATTATTCAACAAAAATGTTATGTAACCGGTTTAGAGCTTAACTAATTCTAGTTTTACCTGCTCTTTTTGGCACTGGTTTCGGTGGTTTTGGTTTGGGTTGGGCTGGAGGCGGTCTGTTGGTTTTTCGCTTCAGCCTCGGGTCACTGTATTAGAAACGAACAATTGAATTTGTTTTAAAGAAACTTTGTTAAAGAAAAACAAGGGCAGAGGTCAGATTATTACTTTACTGTTCATCTTACATTATTACACATGTTAGAAACAGTACTGAACAGTTTCACTTAGATTAATTTCAAAGAGTCATCAGATTTAGCATTTAGCAGATATCCAATTCCTTATATTAATTTTTAGAATTTAGAGTTTTGATAAATGTTTCATGTTCTTTTTCTTTTTTATTCCGAAAGAGGTTTTCGTTTCAGCCTGACAAAAAAAAAAGTACATTAAATACATACCTGTTGTATTTTCAATAAAAGAATGTAGTCGAGTTTAGTTATACCAAAGACCATAAAAGATGACCCGCTTGCTCTATTTTTAGAACTTATATGTTTGTTTGTTTTCCCCGTGGCAACCAATACGGCTGTCTTAAATGACTTCTACGCTTCTACGATTGCATTAAAGGTTTCTACTGTATACAACTTTCGATTTTAATCTTAATTTTCCATTGAGAGAATCATAGTGAATTACTAAACCGGAAGTCTAGAGACCTTAATGCGATCGGAAATTCCGAAACTAAGTGTTTCAAGTTATCTAATAGCAAACATATCAAAGCAAGCAAACAATCTTTTTATAGTCTTGCTTATACGTTTTTCTACTCTTTTTTTTTTGCGTTCAACTGTCTCATGACTAGATAATAGAATTATATTTCTAAAGGTTTGTTTTATTTTAAGTAATAGTTTGTACTCTTAATTGTGATTTTCTTTAAAACACGGCAGACTGTGTATTGTAAGATGTTAAACTGTATAGCAGGTATTCGGATATAGTATGAAAAACTTATGTTCCACTTAGGCATTGTACATTATACACACTTTCTCCTGTACAAGATAGTCCCTACTCCATCCGCTCATTGTGATACTGTATTAAGAAGCATTTTAAGAAATCGAAAGTAAGAATTTGTTCATTATGAAATCTATTTATAGTAACTCGTGCCAAAAACAAGAACAAAAGAAAAAAAATGTCTCTGGTACAGTTCTATGTTGTATTTTCCAGGAACACTTTACCTCAGATCTCGTCGAAGTGATCCACAGGCTCACAAGGTCGACTGGATGGATGTGGATAACTAGAGAGAAAAGTTATCCTAGTGTAACCTATTTGTATCTCATGTATAAAGCGTACAGACACACTACACTTCAAGCTATACTAATGTTTACACCATAGGTTCTCAACCTTTTTCGGCTCACCGCCCCCTTTTACAATTTTTTTCCGCTCACCGCCCCTCACCCCCCCCCCCCCCCCAACTTTCTTTTAGCACCCTTTCCGCCCATCTGGACAATAGTTTCCGCAATTTTTTTTAGGGGAACTAGTCTAGACATTTTGTGTGATTAATTATCTTTAAAAAAAAACTGAAAAGGAAACATATTGTAAGAATAATAGATAAAAACAAAACAAAAGGTTTAAATAAATCAATATTAATGTGAATCGTTTGCCTGGTGTGTTACTAGCAATGTGGCTATTTTTGTTTCAATTTTGATTGCAAAAAGCCTTAGGTCTAAAAATCAGTAATATTTGTTATATTACAAAACAGAACTTGTAATTGAATCAAATATTGAATCTACAAAATCAAAATTTTTAGATAAAGGGAAATAATTAGCCCGTTTTATTTGAGCTAATATTTCTGTTTTTTTTTCTTTTATAAAAATTAAATGGCTCACATTTATAACTTTGAAATTATCAAACTGTAAAAAGTATTTGAAAATTATATAAATATTATATAACTAAATAAATTATATGTATATTTTCAAGCATTACAATAACTACCCAGTTTGTATGATTACTAATTATCTATACCGCTTTACCATAGTAATCTCTGTTTTCTAGGTTTTTAAAACACATTTAAGACATCTCAGTTTAACTGAGATGAAGAAATATAATTAATAATAGCAGATGCTAAAGCGACAGTGATCGGTCAGCATAGTTGATGGTCCGGTGAACCAACCACAGGACCAGCCGGAATCACACTATATTTGCCAAATAGAGACCCCTACTTCATCGAAAAGACATTGCGATTCTTATTTCTTATTAATATAATAATATGTAGGCTTACTGTTGGGGATATATCAGATATTTAGCAGCACTTGCGTTTTCATAACATTTCATCCAAAAACTAATCGATTCAAATAGCTGATGTGTTAAAATACATCAGGTACGTTTGTACCGCACACTCGCCCCTCACCGCCCCCCAATCGCCCCCGGGGATGTCAGCGTTCTCTAAAGCTTCTCACCGCCCCCCGGGGGCGATATTTCCCCCGTTGAGAACCTATGGTTTACACACTAGAGAGATAAACAAAGGGAAGCCACTCACACAATTTATCTCTTTGAATTTCAATATGCAATCATTTATGTTAGACAACCTTTACATAATAAACCGTTCACAAGAAACGTTTAAAACTCTGAGTCATCCGTACACTCAACTTTTTCAACACTAAAATTTTAGCATTCTAAATTTTTACCCGAATCTAACACTTTCTTTACTAAAAAAATATCCCAGACATAGATAAAACATCTCAAATATTGGTCAATATTTTCAATTAATCCTTATCTTAAAATTTTCAAACACTAAACTTTTTCCACAATAAAAAGTTTATTCACATACATTTTTCGAACATTTTTTGGTTAAACTTAACATTTTGATGACACACAAAAGAAACATTTCCCAAAATTATAATTATCAAATATATTTTTCCATTAATTATACTTTTCTATCCTTAAACTTTTTCGCTTTTCTATTTTTTTCTACAATCGATCTCTTAAGCGCCAAAGTTTTCATGTTCTTAACATTTCAGGCATTATAGTTTTACTCAGGCACAGTGGCAGTGCGTTCGACTGGCGTTCCGAAGGTTTCTGCTTTCGAATGCTGGTTAAGAGCTAGGATTTGTACCCGGGTGTCCCTGAGCCTACTTAGCTCTGATGGGTACCTAACCATAGTATTCTAGAATAATGTACAAAACTTCCAGAAAAAAAAGCATTTGTTTTCTCTCTTAAAAAAGGTTTTTTTTTTTTAAGTATCCAAATTGATCCATAGGCCGAAGCCGCTTTCCCTTTACTCCCACTAAGGTCAGGTACCCACCAGAGCTTGTTAGAGTCAAGGACAAGCAGGTACAAATCGTAGCCTTCACCAAGATTCGAACCTAGGACTTTTGGTATGCCAGCTGAACGCGCTGCCGCTCGGCCAACGTACCCCGTGGTTTGCAAATAACTCGTTTCTTATCTTTCCCATAAAAAAAAATATTAATAAATTCCGCGTGCACTACATTGAAAGCTCCTATGAAAGCGTTACGTCTGCTGACCATTTAAAAAACGATGCAGACAAAATTCTGTAAATGACATTTCAAGATCGCTTGTTACATGCCATTGATACAGAAATAACTATATATAACTAGTACTTATTCCCGTCAACATGACGTAGAAACGAATGATTACAATGTGTTTTGTTAAAATAGAAAAAAAAAACATACACTATTACAATAAAAACTGTACTGTGAAAGTTTTTTTTAGTATTTAGTTGTTTGTTCCTTTTATCTTATCTTATATATTACAGACGCTCCTTCTATAAAGAAGATTGTTGCGTCGTACGTTCATCCGTGGGCCGAGTCTAGTCTTTTTATATTGATTATGGTCGCTCATCGATACATACAGAACTATATAAATAATTATTTCTGTCAACTAAAGGGCAACTACTCACATTGTTTGTTTGTATTCCTTCGGTTTTGTCTTTATATCCTTTGAGTCAATGCTTCCTTTATATTCAGGCAGCTTGATGCCAGATTTGTCCACAGTATATTTCATACTCTCACGCCCAATGCTGCCCTGGAAGGGTTTGGGT
This sequence comes from Anisus vortex, assembly GCA_949126835.1. NCBI lineage: Eukaryota > Metazoa > Mollusca > Gastropoda > Planorbidae > Anisus > Anisus vortex. The sequence goes on along the minus strand of OX421505.1, from coordinate 5,224,940 downwards.
TCGTATCCCTTGTTCATTTCTGGACCGAATATCGTGTAATCACAGATAGACAATCACTAATCCGTCATTCATAGAAATAAAGAAATGGATAAATCTCTTTGTGCTGTGGTTTGGCTGGTGAAGGTTCTTGAATTTAATCTAGATAACAAAAATACATAAGCACAAAACATTGATTTCAGGCTGTGCTGATAGATTGATAGATTAATTAATCAATAGACAGGCTAATATATAGATTTATAAATAGATTGGTTGATAAATAGATAAATAGCTAGATTGGTTGATAGATAGATTTATAAATAGATAGGTTAATAGATTAATTAATAAATAGATATGCTGATGCATAGATTGATAAATAGATTGGTTAATAGATTAATGAATAAATAGATAGGCTGCTCCATAGATTTATAAATAGATAGATTGATATATTAATTAATAAATAGATAGACGGATACTATATTAATAATTAGGTTGGTTGATAGATATATAAATAGATATATTGGTTGATAAATAGAATAATAATTAATTGATTAAATTATTGAATGAAATGAGAAATGTAGGCTATTGACTTAATGATTGATTAAAAGATGGATAGAATAGATAGATTAAAACATAGATAAATCGATCATACTATAAAACTAACCACTAAAAACTTACATATAATCACATCATTGAATACCAATATTTCATTTCCTATTTATTTATCCTTAAACCTGAACTGTATCAACATTATCACAGAAACCAACACATAACGAGTCCAACTTTACTTGTAATATAACTAGAACCAGATCTTGTATTTAGATTGAATAATGTTTTTTTGTTTTTTTTTGTGTGTCTTCTTAAGTTTCTTCAAGGAAATAAGCTTCACTTCTATATATTTTATAAACTAAATGCATCGGTAACTAGACTGAAAAAAAAATATGTCAGAGTTAATCAATAATCTCTCACTGTTAGTCTAGAGTGAGAGTAAAGTAAGAAAAGATTGCAGGCGTAATAAGAAAAGGGGCGGGAAGGGGAAGAGATCTAAAGAAATAGAAAAAAGAAATCACCTGATATTCAAATGTTTACCTGTGAAATTAAATCACTAAGCGTTGAGAAGTGGGTTGGTCTATAACTTTCAATAACTTTAAAGGTTCTCACATTTGACTGGTTTAAACACATTTGTTCTTAGTGTTAATAAATGTTATTTTGTTTGTTTAACTATTGTCTGCGCTTCTGTTGTGGTTTGTTTATAAAAACGTATATTATACGTTAAACGGGTTGTAGGGATATAGCCTACTGATCTATCTTGCTAAGGCTCACAAGCGGGATTATGTGGACAGCAAATGTCTCTCTCTGTTTGATTTATGGAATATTCGACTAATGGGAATAGCGATCGGTACAGATAGTGCTGGACTAGTGCTCTATTTTATTGAGAGATGGGATCAATCACCACTTTCTTTGCGGCTAAATCCCCGTGGATATCAATGGAAATCGGGTTTCCAGCCTTCTAATTGCAATGGCTGCTATTTGATTGTTAAAAAGACTCTGTGATAATAATACCGTGTTGTAGGTTCTAATTTTAGTCCGCCCTGGATAGTTTAAGCCCAAGAATCACCGCCTCCAAATCCTGATTGGAATGATGACCCGAAGATGCCACCGTTGTGCCATCGAACTCACTTCCCCTTAGACGTAGCAGCGTAGCTATTATGAGATAAATTGTATTGCATGCAAACTGTCCTTAAGAACCGTCGATCATTCGATGAATTCTTTTAACCTTCGAGACAGGTCGATATATGACACGTGACTGATTTATGACTAACGCAGAGCATAACTCTCGTAAACTTTATCTTGGACACCTAAAGTTTCCTCCCCTCCCCCCTTATTATTAAAAAAAAAATGATAGAAGAGAGAGAAGAATGATCAAATAAACTACACTTCTTTCCCCACACTATCTTCATTCTATTATATATATTTCTTTCTTTTTATTTGTTCCTTTCTTTTCGCCTACAGTCATTTTGTTAATGCTTCTTTACAAAGACTAATAATACTAATAATTTTATTTATATTATAGCGCTGCCAACAAACATAATGTAAGTTCAGGGCGCATTTAACATTGAGCAACAAAGTCTACATATAGCATGGATACTATTCTCTAGGCTTTTAAGTTTATATACACATTATTTTTTACAACATCAAGTATATATAGAGCTATAATTGATAATATCAACACTATAACAACAAAGGCAAAAGAATGACAGTATCTACCGATTTAACAGCAGTATGGAAGGTAAATCTTAAAATAATTGAGTATTAAAGTTCTTTTAAAAGTATTGATACAACTGTCTATGTAGACCTAGTTCTATATCTCTATACTATATCTAGATCTCAATTTCTCTCATAGACTCTCGAAAAAAATTTAAATGCCCTCACTTATTATTTTGTTCAAATAAGTTTCGTTTCTTTCTTTCATTCGTCTTTTTTCTAGCTCTCTCTTTCTCCCACTCTACTCATAATCTGATAAAAATGGTGGTTGCTTACCTAGATAACACTTATAGCCCTTGTGCGAGAACAAATACATATACATAGAAGTACTCTTTCTTCCCGAGTGGCATTCGGGCATAATATGGGTTGCCTTACAAATCAGGAAAACTTAAAATCATTTAAAACATTAATAAAAATGCACGACTATTCTCGGACCACGGATGAACGTAGGACGCAATAATCTTCTTTATAGAAGGAGCGCCTGTAATAGTCTATATAAGATAAGATGAAAATCTATCCGTGTTTTTAACTGTCCATCATGTCATTTTAATGTTTGTTCTCATTTTGTTTCACTAACACACACCAACACAAACACTTTCTTTCTCTCTGTAATTTACACTCTCACTATCTTTCTGTCTCACTCTTGCTTGCTGTAACTCAGTCCCACATACTCTCAAATGTACTCTCTCTCTTTCTCTCTCTCTCTCTCGCTCTGACATAATGGCTCTCTCCATCTCTCTCGTTTTCAATCTCAAATATGCTCACCTTGGTTCTCACACTCTCTCTCTCTCTCTCACTCCCATTCATTCTGTATCTCACATATACACAGTTTTTCTCCAATACTCTCTCCCTTTCACATGCACACAATTGCTTAAACACACTCTCACATCTATCAATCTCTCTCTCTCTCTCTCTCTCTCTCTCATTCTCAGTCACAACGCCAATGAAAACTATTTTATCGCTTGATCGACTTTGAAAAAAGAACCTATCGTCTGCGTCCATTACAGCCCTACTTAGGCATATTTGAGCCCATACGTTTTTCTCCCCCATTGGGTTAATAGATTCCCAAACAGAAAGTGTTTAGATATACACACACAAACCTGGGCCATGGAAACTTTTTATCAAACCGGCGTACTGTTGGTGGGGGGGGGGGGGGGGTTGGTAGGGGCAAGCAGGGCTAGTTGAATATCGATTCGATTAGGGCGTGTGATTTTATAATATCAAAAGAAACTGAGATTTAAAAAAGAAAATGCAAATGCGGAGAAAAAAAAATTTGTTGTGCAGACTATTGATCTTACAATATTCTTTTTTTTTAAACTATTAACTTGAGATCACGTAATTTGGTGACAGATAGTACATAGAAGCTGTTTTAGCAGTGTTGTATCTGACATATCTCAGACATATCTTGAAGTTTGTCCATTGTGAAATAATGTGTTATAGATGCAAAGAAGAACCTCTTTGGAATCAGTAATATATTATATATTTGGGGGGGGGGGGGGGGGGGAGGGGAGGAGGGAATTAATAGGGAATATATTTGATTGACAAAATTCTGTAGTTTTCTTTTATTATGCAAACGCCTTCTTTGTGTGTGTGTCTTTGTGTGTGTGTCTTTGTGTGTAAATAAGTAGGGGAGAGGTGGGTAATTCGTACCCCCTAAGGGAAAAAATTAACAATAAAAAAACTAACTGTAGAAAAAAGTTTATTTTAACTTTAAAACAATTATTGTTGACAAAAGAATGAAAATACAAGATTTCAATGTGTTATTATGAAAACAAAGAGCACAATTAATAAAATATAAAAAAGACAAAGTGGTACGAATTACCCTCACCAGCGTTCAATTCGTACCACTAGGGAGGGTAATAAGTACCAAAAGGAATGAAGAAAAACTATTTTTTGGAATGTTGAAGCTGAAGTAATAATCTTTATCTCAATTGTATAAAATAAATTCACTGGCATAATTCACAAATATAATTATCCAGTGATCCATTTTGTGAGGCTAATGCACAGAATGCAACATGTACCCATTCTCTACAGATTAAACATTGTATCATGTCGTCCTCAAGGTTCTCATCGCACATAAAGCAGTACCATAGGAGATCTTTTTTTTTTTTTTAGGTCTTTTTTTTCTGGAGCATTTTTTGCACTTTTGAAACTACTTGTAGGCTTATTGATATTTTGTTTTTGATAATTTGTGTTTTTTTTTTTTTCAAAACGACTATTTGTATTTTTAGCTTTAGCTGTCGTTTATAATGGATTGATGTCAATATTTGAGAGATTTCTTATTTCCTTTGTCTTTGTCCATGTCTAGTAACTGGCACTGGTATTGGTGGAATGTTAGGAATCTAATGATCTGGCGCGTCTTTAGCTTGAGGCCCGGATAGAACTAAGCAGTCATAGTGACCTACAACCTTTCCAATCTTTGTGAACAAGAGAACAACTGAAATTAAAGATGAATATTCTTCCATACCATACTTTAATACAGAACTGTTTGTTTTGTTATGAACTATTTAACATTTGCTCTTCGCAATTAGTTCCATCTCTTCATGCATAGTGATTGGCCTAACATGTACTCGAGTCTCTCTGAAAAGGTGTTGTATCTTGTGTGAGGTGGCATATCAAAGCATAGAATTGTTTGTCAAGCCCCTCATATGCACTAAAATGTTGGCACATATTATTTATAATTTAGTGAATCAGCTAGAGCTTTTTAAAAAAATTCTGTCCCTCATTTTAGTGCCTTCGGCGGGGAGAAACGGAAGTGTTAATGCATACTTTCCTTTTTCTAAGACAACTTAAATAAAATAGCCTTCGCCTTTCATTACCTAGTAATTCGTCTGCCTATGCTAGTATCTCGCAAAAGTACTAAGCTTTAATTTAGTTTATATTTTTAAATGCCCAAATTTTAAAAAAATCATCAATTATGCCGCCCCCCATTAACTCCCGAAATTTTGCGCCCTATGCGGCCACCTAGGTTGCTTACATGGACGAACCGACCTTGATAATACGTTTGAAACGGCTAAAAAAACAGAGATGTCAAGAGGCTGCATGCGATGTGTTGTATATGGGAGAAAACTTAGCATAATTACACCCGCTTCACATGCTTTCATGGTGGCGTTTAAGTTCTTATGTGTGGGTAGCATGTCCATCTAAAATCAAAAGGATAGGGTGAGTTTTTGATGGTTTTACAAAAGATATAAAGTGGTCCATCCACTTTTTCAAATAGTTCTGAATTCATCCACTTTCGTTGCATGCAAAAAGTGTTCCAGAAGGTGCCCCGTCTTTCAGCTCATCTTTCATTCTTTTGCGTTTAAAATCACGATTGGTGGAAGAAAATATCTTGCAGAATTCATACAAAAAACGTCAGTGATTGTGACACCTAATTTCTCGGCACTAGAGAATGACCTGACCTGGCGCTTTCCTTTTGCTGATATTATTCTATGTCTTGTGCACTGTTGACAAGTTTGTCTTGTCCATATTGTCAATTTCATAGCCTATAGGGAATGTAGGTCCAAGATATTCTGAAGCTTGTCATAAAATCCAATCAGATCTGTTATATTAAAGCCAGGCGCTCTAGCAATAGATATCGGCTCAGTCTTGCGTAAACTTAAATTTGGGTGGCGCTTCATGAATGCATTATACAAATCTTTACCCGCCATTCTTTTGTTTTTGCTGAAGGCATGTAGCAAATTATTAGCCTCAACGAACTGATACCCTAATTGCATCAGGTCCTTTCTTGTGATTCCAAACATCATTCCCTCAAGCATTTGTATATGCTTGACAAGATCTTCCTCGACTTCAGGTGGCAGACTTGTTGATCTCCCTATGACCTTTACACCATATTTTGCGTATTTGGTTTTACTCAAAATATGACGAGTTAAAGTGGGTTGGGATATCCCATACATCTTAGAGCATTCATTTATACCACAGATTCCCTCTTTTAATAAGAGAAGAGCCTTTTTCATAACATATTCTGACCATGCATTTGCCTGTTTTATGAAAAGAAAATGTAAGAATTGTAACATAGTGAAATACATTTGTAGCCTATAGCTAGCACGTTAAAGTTCTAAAATATTATAAACAGGTAAAAAAAAAAAAGGGTACGAACTCACCAGTTCCTAAATATAAGTGTCTCGAAATGTCAGCTTTTATGTTCTATATTAAGGGATGGACAAGTGGGAAGGTGAAAGGGGGGAGGGGGGGTGAACATCGATAACCTGTCCAAAACTAGCCACCGCTCGGCACGTCGATAAGGCACTCACTGCTTCCTACCACCGAGTCTCGGAGCCTCTCGGCAGTGCAATGATCCTCAGAGGCGTAACACCAGCTGTTCCCCATGTGTACTATTAAGGGGAGCGTATCGGTGGCTTACACACTTCTTAAGACTCCTGAGTACAGATATGACTCAACAGTTCCAGAAACTCCGAATTTATAAATAAGTTTTATTATGAGTTATGATATAATCAATTCACAAAGTCTATTGCGGCTAAAACGTACCACTGCGGGTAATTAGTACCGGTACGTATTGCCCTCCATAGAGTGGTACGATTTAGCCGACTCAGATGTATCATTGTTTTCCACTTTTATTTGTTTCTTGCCAATACAAAATAGATCAAATTATACTAATTAATTAAGAAGACTGGATAGTCAGTACACATAACAAGTATAAACAAGCTATGTTTCACCAGACCTACATAGTACGAATATAGACAATGGTCAAAATAACATCAACTAGTGTAAAAACATATAAATCGTGCTTACCGCTTTTCATTCTTGTCAATGTGCACCATTTTTCTATGGAAGTCCTAATTAATGTGCTCGCATGTTTTGACGGGATTAAATCGTAATTACAACCAGCCAAAGTATGTAAAACGGCAGAGGTACGAATTACACACCGGTACGAATTATCCACCTCTCCCCTATATAAGTATATAAGTATATAAGTGCAAAAGGGAGTAAAGTTAATAGATCATAAATAAGTATATGACTAAGTAAATTATAAGTCGGCTCAATAAGTTAGTTAGTTAGTAAAAAATGTACTAAGTTTGTAAGAAAAAAAAAGAAAGTTAAAATTTTGGTAAGAACGTAAATAAGTAATAAGTAATTTAGCTATCAAATAATTTGATTAGTTAGTAAGTAAGTTAAAAATGCTGGCAAGTGAGTATGTAAATAAGTGCGCCATTAAGTAAGTTAGCAGATAAATAATTGCGTAACTAAGTGAGTTACTAAATAAGTTAGTTATTTAGTTTGCAGAAAAAGTTGGTTAGTGTGTTTGTTAGTAAAAAAAAAAAAACCAAGTGAGCTAATAAGTAAACAATTTAGTAAATTAATTTGTACGTTAATAGCTAAGTGAGCTAATAAGCAATTAAAAAGTACGCACAAAATAATTATTCAGTAACTAGGCCTAAGTGATTATGTCGGTTCGTTTTTAAGTAGGCCCTAAGTAAAATCGTTAGTAAATAGTCCTAAGGTAAATACGTTACTATCTATAACGTTGAGTGATCTAGCATTTGCAGCGAAACAAATTATTAGTCAATCAATTATGAGATTGTTGAGCCTTTATTAAAGTTCCTAAAGCCACCAAGTAAAAGGAACAATGTGTGTCAGATATGTATCTATTATTCTATATGCTAGTTATCCACACCAGCCAAAATGTAATCAATGGGAAATAATCCATGAAATTTTAATTCGTTACTTTAAATTTCACAGTTAGCTCCCATGTATTAGTGTCAACAATTTCTATTTTTTTTCTTTTCATTTTGTTCTATAAACATATTTACAAAGGGGCATAATCGAGCTGACCTAGTTACGTGTACTCTTGCCTTTTCCTTGGAAAATTATTGAGCAGGTCGGTAAGAGAATTCCCCATCGATAAAACTCGTTCCATGGCCCGAAATAAATTCCCCCTAAAAATATGAATCACTCCGGAAGGTTAGCTTGCTAATCGAGTACTTGACAGTTGTATTTTTTATTATCTTTATCTGCAAAGCCTTTTATTTTATTTTATCTGTTTAAACCGTGTTACCGCTGACACGTTTATAATGGGTTATAATGGGTTAAATGGGCCTCGTAGCCTACATTTCTGTTATGACTTTTAAAATTTCGAAGAAGATGTACTAACACGCAACCATTAGCACCAGTTTCATCACGCTTCTCTAACAGAATACACACCACCCCGCACAACCATTAGTTTTTTCGAACTTTTACTTCAAATTATATAGTCTTGCTGGAAGGGGAACAGCAGCCGTTTTAAGAAAAACTGTCAAAGTGTTCTCAATATAAAACCTTCATGCTACAGTTGATCAAAATCCTTCTCCTACATATAAACAAAAACAAAAAAATAATAATAATCTATGCAATTTGTGATCCCTAAAATAAAACTCCACACGCCCATAAAAACAGATTTTCATGAACTCTATTTGAAAATAAACTCAAGCTAATTTATTAAATAGTACATGACACGGTGGCCGGGCGGCAACGCGTTCGACTGGCGTACCGAAGGTCCTGGGTTCGAATCCTGGTAAAGGCTAGAATTTCTTCTTCCCGGGTCTGGAGAGTGTCCCTGAGTCTACCCAGCCCTGGTGGGTACCTGACTTTAGTTGGGCTAAAGTAAAGGCGGCTGTGCAAAGTGCTGGCCACACAATCATCTAGTATGCCAGTGACTAATGCTGCCTTCGTATGCCGTGCGTGCAATAAAGACTGTCACTCGCGTGTGGGCTTGTACAGCCACAGCAGAAGCTGCAAGGCCCGGAGCGCACACTCCCCAAGGGCACGCTAAATTCCGCCAACAAAATACTTACCAAATTTTATTTGTATCACGAATAATCGTCTAGGTAAGCCTCCAGATAGGGCTAAGTAAGGTGGGCAGGAAATGGAAAATGGTCTAAAAAAAAAACAACATCTGGCGTGCCTTGCAGAAGTTGCAGGGCGATGGGTGGGTGGCGGGGGAGGGGGGAACATCTCCCTCTCTTCGATCCCCCACTATTTCTTTCGCACTCTCCCATTCTCCTACCTTTCCCCTCTCTCTCTCTCTCTCTCTCTCTTTCCTATCTCATCCGTCCCTCTCTTTTTAATTTCTACTCAATTATATTTATATATATATATATATTATATATATGAATATATATAAATAGGCCTATATATATAAGAGAGAGAGAGAGAGAGAGATATCTTCCCTTTTTTCTATAGGCCTACAAAGCGGAGGGGGGACTAGGGAGGGAGGACTGCATGTTTACGAGGCCGCGACACCGGTTTACCAGCTCTACACAGGGACCTACATTAACGCGTTTTGAATGTGCCGCTGTGTAGTGTGTAAGAAATACTGACTACTTCGTGTCAAGAAAAGGTAAGAAATATTACAGGCATTAGCACAAACATCCTCACTATGTACATGCACAGAGGGAGTTGGACTTTATTTTATTATTGATATATTATATCACGTATTGTTGTAGTTCCTAATGTCGCTAGGTTGAGATCCAGGTTAAACGTTAGACGAGGCAGGAATCTGTAAGCGTGTCACCCGAGTCAATCAGCTATACAGGGTGGTGATGGCTTACCTGGCGTTTGTTGTGGAAATGTAAGGTGGGTTAGTGTAGCAACACTATCTTAGTGTATGGCGGTGGCCACTTCAATGGTTTACGCTTCCCTATCGCTATCCGAAAGATGAGTTTACGATAAGCCTATACCTGTATCACAGTGTGAATAATGGGACAGAACGAGGATATGAAATTTAAAAAAACAAAAACAAGTGAAAGTGAAATTACCCAAACACAGACAAGAAATTATTTTAAAATATTTCTTTTCTTTCGCTCTTCCTATGATTACCGTTAAATTTGCCTTTTCAGAGAAACCACTGATTTTTTATTGTATTATATAATTTATATAATAATTTAGGCCTACTGGTGAATTTTGTAATTATAACATAATATAGTCTAATATTTTAAAGTTTTTTAGGTTATTTATTGAAATCATTGTGTCTGCCACACTATTCCTGTGCAGAAAAACAATTTCACTTGTCCATATAGTCTATATTATTTGTATCAGCTCTATAGAACTTAAAAAGCCATAGGCTAAGTGTGCCAGAGAAATAAATGTTCAATTGATAACAAATTAAACACACACTCACGATGTTTTCAAAGATTCTAATTCTCTGCTTCGTTCATAATTAATCAAGTGGACTAAACTCTACACTGACTACACACTAGTGTCAATACGAGATTATCAGAGCGTGGCGACACACACACACATACTAGACTGTATGTCCCAGAGGGCCAAGCCTGCGACGCGTTTCATTTGTTGACAGTAAAGTAAAAATAAAACAAGTTTGAAAACGATCAAAATGAACTAATCAAGTGAACTATCTTTATATGCTTGGTATTTGTTCATTTATTCTAACTACCAGTTTCAACATGTAAGTGTTTTAAGTCATTAATTATTAGATCTAGATCTAGATCTAATAATGTTCTAAAATGTATTCAATACAATCTTTCGGTTGGTGACCTAGATTCCAACAGGGTTGCCGTGTGTAGGTTTCTCGCGTGCAACTTTCCTGTGACTTATAGCCCGTTATTCTACTCTATTTTTATATTATTTTTTATTTACATTTTAACGCTTTCGAGACATTTATTTACATCTGGAAATTTCTTATTTATCTATTATTTTTAAAGATAAGGTATTGTTTTTTTAAAATACTGTTAACACGTAAATATAGTAATTTAAGTAATAGACCTACATGAAGTAGCCTACATTTAAGTATTTAAGTCATGTTAATGTTATATGAAAGGCACGCTACATGACTAGGCCTACATGTAGATATAGTATTAAGCCATTAAGCTATGGGCTATGGGTTGGCAACCTACGCTACACGTGCCAGCCTTGGCTCTCAGAACGATTTTCAAAGGCACGCGGTAGACCCCCATAATGGAATAATGGTAATTCAAGTTTAGAGCAGGATGCCTTTTAATTTGTTGGCACGGTGAAGGAATTAAAAATCCTACTTTGGCACAACGATAACCTATCCGTGTAAGGCTATTAGTTATTAAGTTTAAAAAGTTTAAACAACAACAATAATTAATTCATACTATTCTTTTCTATATTAGTCTAGTAACTTTTACAAATATGTAGGCTATATAATATAATTAATATAATCCTTGCATACAGGTCTACTATTTCATCATGCTCCTGTTATTTCTAAAGATTCTAATGGTATAAATATATTAGCAGTAAAGTCTAGAAATTTTATTAGACCGTGGAACTCATTAGACCAAGCCTCCATCACTGCCTCTTCTGTGTCGAGCTTTAAGTAATCTCTGAAGGGTTGGACTAGCAAATGAAACTTTACGTCGGCTTAAGCTTAAAACTCTTGTTGTATGTTATAAATATTATAAGTAGTAATGCACACATTTGATCTCAAAGCATTCGCAATCAACTTATCCATTACATTGTGGACTTTTCCTCGGGTATAACGGGGTCTCCACAGTATAAGGAAGAAGAAGAAGTTGAATATTTAATTTAAATACATTGCATGCCCCAGAGCCCTGGATTCCAAGATTAATGTATATGTCACACATGTCTGTGTGCCACCTGTCCAGCAGAGGGAATTTCACGAACACACAAATTCACATAGAGAAAAAAAAACTTACACACAAACACACAGAGATGGTGAAAAGCTCGAAAAAGATACATTAACACAGTCCCATTTAGGGCTACATTCACACACACAAACATAAACACACACATACAGATGAGGCATGCACACACACACACAGTCACACACACACTGTCACACACACACACTTGTCACACACACACACATACACACACAGTCCCACACACACACACAGTCACACACACACACTTGTCACACACACACTTGTCACACACACACTTGTCACACACACACACACAGTCACACACACACACAGTCACACACACACAGTCACACACACACAGTCACACACACACACTCACACACACTCACACACACAGTCCCACACACACACAGTCACACACACACACACAGTCACACACACATACACACACACACACACTCACATAGTCACACACACACACACAGTCACACACACACACAGTTACACAAATTACACAAGCATACATACACACACACAGTCACACACACACACAGTTACACAAATTACACAAGCATACATACACACACACAGTCACACACACACAGTCACACACACACACCAAATTACAAAAGCATACATAGGCCTACATAGGGCAAGGTGGCCGTGTGGCAGCACGTTCGGCTGGCGTAGCGAAGGTCCTGGGTTTCAATCCTGGTGCAGGCTATGATATTTATCCCGGGTCTGGAGGGTGTCCCTTACCCAGTTCTGATGGGTAGCCTACCTGACCTTAGTTGGGGTAAAGTACAGGTGGATGTGTATAGTGAAGGACACACAATCACCTAGTATGCCGTGGCCACAGAAACTGGTGAACGCTGCTGCTTCACCGGACGTATGGATCAATTTGGTCCGACGGGATACACTGTACTTACATACATAGGAATGAACACATCTTTCAGACAAAATCACACACACAAAAATACAAATATACAGACAAACCAACCATTCACACAGAACAGTAATACATACAACTCGAAGACTCTTAGACTTATACACTCTGGAAGAAAGACATCAAAACAAAATAAAACCTATTGTATGATTTCTGTCACACTAATCCTTCTGTGTTCACTTATTGAGGATTCTTATTTTGTATAATGGCTAGAGTGAGTGTTTATGGACCGTTTAGTTTATTGTGCGTTTGTGTGTTAGCTAACTGTTATCAATATCCTGTAAGTTTTTTAATTATTTTTGTTGTAGCGCTTTCTTATGAAATACAATAATGAGATTTTTTTTAATAAGCTTAGTAGGCATATTCTTTCGAACTGTCTCCCCTTAACGGTAAAGGTCTTTATCGTCTCTGTCCATGTCTTTCTCTGTGTCTCTTTTTGAGTGTCTTTATGTTTCTGTCTCTTTTTGTGTGTCTCTGTCTCTCTTTGTGTGCCTGTCTTTAAGTATCTTTATTTTATCTGTCTCTCTTTGAGTGCCTCTTTGTCTCTCTTTGTGTGTCTCTTTTTGTCTCTCTCTCTGTATAATATCTTTGACTGCCTCTCTCTTTTTCTTCCTCCTTGTATCTCTTGCCATCTCTCTTTGCCTAACTCTGTTTCACCCTGTCTCTGTCCCGTCAATTGTCGCTGTCTCGCCCTATCTCGAAGTGTCTCTTTGTGTCTCTCTATCTCTGTGCTTCTCGCTGCCTCCTTCATACTGGCTCCTCCTTCATACTGGCTCCTCCTTCATACTGGCTCCTCCTTCATACTGGCTCCTCCTTCATACTGGCTCCTCCTTCATACTGGCTCCTCCTTCATACTGGCTCCTCCTTCATACTGGCTCCTCCTTCATACTGGCTCCTCCTTCATACTGGCTCCGCCTTCATACTGGCTCCTCCTTCATACTGGCTCCTCCTTCATACTGGCTCCTCCTTCATACTGGCTCCTCCCTTCATACTGGCTCCTCCTTCATACTGGCTCCTCCCTTCCCCCTGACTCCTTCTGTTGCTGGCCATCACTTTTTGTGACTCATTCACTCTTCATTTTCAATTCTCTCTCTCTCTCTCTCTCACACTCCCTGTCTTTCCATCCATTTATCCCTTGATCTGTACACCTGTCTAGCCTCCTGTCCAATCTATTTATTTGTTTCTTCCACCTGTGCATTTGTCTGCCTATTCCTGCTCTAGCCTATCAATAAATATTTATAACATACATATTTATATATACCGTATTTATTTATGTATAAAGAGACAGATCTATATATTTTGCATATAAACATTTTGTGACCTTGTTCATTTCAGATCAAATTACTTGGTGTTGGAGGTAAATCTAATCAACCACAATGATACAAACAGTTCTGACTATCCTAATTATCCTATTGTGCCACCACACCGTGGAGTGCCAACCATGTCCCGGATGTGACCCAGACATTCCATCCAGACAAACCCCCACCGACCAATGGTATCGGCAGGAACCCCTAAGCAAGATTTGCCAGGCAGGCCAGTACCTGGACTCGCAGAAGCAGTGCAAACAATGCCTGTTTGGCACATTTATGACTGCAACCATGGCCAGAACAGGAAAATACGAATTTTGCCCAGCATGTTTGAAAGTGTTGGCAGTGGATGTGAGTACACTTTGATATCATTTGAAAAATTGCCCAAAGTTAGGGGAATTTAGTAAAATTTTGTTATAATGTACAAAAAAGCATTGCCTACAATAAATATTAGAAAAAAAACAACATAATAATAATAATAAATAAAGAAGTCCTTAACTATTACAAGACCAGCTGTTGTTCAAAGAGAACAAAAGTAAAATGTGAACAAATGATTAAAAGTAGAGATAAGCTGGACAAAGGGTTAACTTAAAATCAGAATAGTGCAGTGACCTGGTTACTGACATCAAGAGTCAAGAGAATCGGTCATTTGCGGGGTCAGTTGTTTTCTATTTGGACATTTTTCTAGAATTGTTTCTGTGAGTTGTTTGACTACTGAATACAAATCTACCATTAAGTTGTTCAGTTTGGGCAGCCTATATACTCTACTAGTTGTTGTTTTTGTTTGTTCATTGTAGTGTCACATATTGGTAGTTATAAATATTGAAAAAAACAACATTACTTATTGCCCCTCTCTTTTTCTCCCTACGCAAGATTTTGTGGGCGGGGCTTATTTTTTCCATTTCCTTGACTTTTAGTACGAAGGTGAAAGATTCTTGGTAATTTTGGGATTCCGTGTTTATGTTGACCTCAAATTCTCGGAATGGCTAGGAATGGTTTATTATTCTTGTACAGGGGAGTTCCTATCATTTTTATTATGAGTTTTGTAATGATACCATTATTTTCACCCCTCCTAGTAATAGGTCTGTCCCCGCACCACTCTAATAGTATTTAATGATTTGTTTGTCTTAAAGGCAGACAGTTTTGAGATAATTTCTTTTAAGGACGCTTGTGTTTGCACTATTTTATTCTAACTGTACATAATCTTCATATTGTATATATTTGAACATATCACCTGAATTAAATTATGAACAACATTTACACTGAAGCTTCCTCGTCACGTTACTATTCTTTTTTTTTTTTTTCATTGTATACAATACTATAATATTTATTTTCAACTACAACATCAAGGAAAGGAACTGTTAGAACGCAAATCCTAAGTTTTTTCCCAGGACCATAAGGAGAGTTCGGGTAATACTGAAATATAAATAATAATAAATAAAGTCTACCCTAGGACGAACGAGAATTATCAACAATATCTACACGGCTCTGGCCACAAGGGGATTGTGGACGTAACAGTAGATTGATGAAGACCATCCAATTGAAAATGTCAACAGGTTTTCTGAGAGTGGGTCCAAAGTCATTAAGACAATGTACCCTCTCAGTTCCAGTATAATTTGGTTAATGAATTACTTATAAATGTTTGTGAAGGCTTGTGAGAAGTTTGAATTTATTTCAAAGTAAGAAACATCGACTTGAGTGCTTTGCAGTTTTAATTTAAATTTAATTCTTTTTATGAATATAAAAACAACATGTATTTAGTATTGAATTGTGTTAAAGGCTTTAATTGCTGTTACGTTATTCGATTTCTTAACTATCTTAGGGTAACCCATTCCATTTCTGAATGCCAATTTGTAAGAAAAGATAGTTTGTGTGAAGTTTTACATTGCTTGCCATTTCTAAACCTTTGCATTAGAAATTATAAAAAACATTGAACCACCACAAATTTTTTTTTTTATAGAATCAAGTTTAGGGTGCATTCACAGGAATAGCAACTCAATAAAAAGGACGTTAGAAATTAAATGCCTAAAGATTTTGCCCTGATGCTCAGGAAGTGAAGATCACAAGACAGCAGAGAAAAAGCTTTTAAGGAAAATAAACCCATAAAGCGATTCATATAGAAAGTAAAGTTGTAAAGTATCCTACCACAGCTCATGTTTATCCATAGGAATCATGAAGTACAATTTGACAGTTTTTTGCCCCCATTGCAGACACAGGATTTTTGTGGTCAGCAATGATCCACTATCCACAATAATTGTTAGGTATGCCATCAGATGCTTATAGTAGATTTAGGTGCACCACAGACAGAAATGGTGTTAATCCTGGATATTAAAATCTAGACCACAGTGCCCTATGAGTATAATAATTATAATATATTGATTATAATCAATATACATTATTACCGTGAGTTTGTTTATATGTTTTAAAATTTATTTATATCTCCTAAACCGTTTGACCAATCGGCAGAGAAGTTAAATGTATGAATTGGAAACGTCCTCCAAAAGAAATGTTTATTATATGAAAAATATTGCTTAATTCGTTTATTTATTGTTTAAAAATAAACTTAGACCAATTGATAATCACCGTATGTTAAAGTTATAAACTAAGCGCCATTTCAGAATGATCACCTTTTGAAATGCTTTCAATGAAAAATTACAAAAACTAAATACACAGAGATATTCAATAATAATTATGAAATTTTTAGGAAAGATAGGTCAGACAGGCATGGAGGAGTCTTACTAGCCATAAAATCTACCCTAATAGCTGAAGAAATTAAATTAGAACCTCAAAATAACATAGAGTCAGTATTTTGTAAAATAAGCAGACCTAATTCCAAACCAATAATTGTAGGCAGTGTTTACAGACCACCAAACTCAACATCAGAGTACATGTCTGATCTGTGTAATCAGCTGACAAGTATTGAAACTAAATATAAAAATGCTATAATTTGGATAATGGGGGACTTCAACCTCCCTGATATAAATTGGAATAGCTACTGTATAGAAAAGCACCAAAACACAAAAGAAATAAATGAAATGTTTATCAATACCATCCAAAATCTAAACTTAGACCAAATTAATAAAAAACCAACAAGAAACCATAATATACTAGATTTATTTTTAACAAACAGACCAGGACTAGTATTAGATTATGAAATAATCCCTGGACTTTCAGATCATGATATTGTCAGAGTAAATAACAAAATAAAAATCCAAATTAGCAAGAAACCTAAAAGAATAATTTATCTCTGGAATAAATGTAACACAACAGAACTACATCAAGCAGCAATAAAATTCCAAACCAATTTTCTTACTAAATACAATATAGATAGTCCAGTTGAAGATATTTGGCAATTTATAAAAACCAACTTAAAAGCAATAATGGCTGACTCTGTGCCAACAAAACAAACATCAAATAAAATTAACAAATGTTGGTTTAACACTAAACTAAAGAAACTGTGTAAACAAAAAGAAAATCTTTTCAAAAAGTTTAAGGCAACTAATTCAATTAGACTACATAAAAAATACCTAAAAATTAAACATTTAACTCAGAAACTAAGCAGACAGCTGCAGAATGAATATGTAAACAATGTAATTTCTAAAGATAATAATAAAAACTTATGGACCTACATTAAATCAAGAAAAATGGACACTACAGGCATAGCTCCACTAAAAGGCCAAAACAATGAAACTTATAATGATAATGAAACTAAAGCTAATATCCTAAACACACACTTTGCATCATCTTTTTCAAATCCAGGTGACAAAGAAATATTCATAAATTTAAACAAACTAGAAGAGATAGGAAATATAAATGTAGATGAAAAAGGCATTAAACAACTCCTAACCAACTTAAAAGTAAACAAAGCTTCTGGTCCAGATGAAATACCAGCAAGACTGCTTAAAGAACTAACTAATGAAATATCTCCAATCTTTAAAATACTTTTCCAGGCCTCTCTAAACCAGGGCATAGTGCCCAAAGATTGGAAATTAGCCAATGTAACCCCCCTTTTCAAAAAAGGAGATAAATCTGACCCCGGAAATTATAGACCTGTTTCTCTAACAAGCATAACATGTAAATTACTTGAACATATAATATATAGTAGTATAGTAAATCATCTAGACAAACTAAATGCACTGTGCCCACACCAACATGGCTTCAGGAAAAATAGATCATGTGAGACTCAATTGATAGGCTTAATAGATGACTTGTCTAAGGGATTAGATAATAACAACCAAATTGATGCTATATTACTAGATTTTTCAAAAGCATTTGATAAAGTTCATCATTCTAGTCTTCTTAAAAAACTTAAATACTTTGGCATCTCTGGTCCCTTACATCAGTGGATTCAGGACTTTCTTATAGGCAGAGAACAAACAGTGATAATAAATGGCTCTAAGTCATCACCAATAACAGTAAACTCAGGAGTTCCACAAGGAACTGTTCTAGGGCCCCTACTATTTCTAATTTACATTAATGATCTGCCAAATTGCATCAACACAGGCACAAAAGTAAGATTATTTGCCGATGATTGCATAATTTATAGAATAATAAAGACAGGAAAAGATAGTGAACTTTTACAAAAAGACCTAGATGAACTACAAAAATGGGAATCAAACTGGAGTATGTCTTTTCACCCAGAAAAATGCCAACTAATAAGGGTATCCAAGAAAAAGAAACAAATAATAACAAACTACTTCATTCATGGTAAAGAACTAACTCAAACTAGCAATGCTAAGTATCTAGGAGTAATAATAAATGATAAGTTATCTTGGAACCCTCACATTGATGAAGTAATTAAAAAATCAAACAAAACATTAGGATTCATAAAAAGGAATTTTTACAAATGTAATAAGAATATAAAACTAAAATGCTATCTCACATTAGTTAGGCCTATACTAGAATATGCAGGATCTGTATGGGACCCATCAACTAAAGAAAACATTAAAAAATTAGAACAAATTCAAAAAAGAGCTGCAAGGTTTATAACTAGTGAATATTCCCCATTGACAAGAGTAACACCATTAGTCAAATCACTAAACCTAGAAACACTAGAGGACAGAAGGGCAAAGAGTAAAGTAGTAATAATACATAAGGCATTAAACTCTAATTTAGAAATACAACCCAATAACAATCTGTTGCAAAGCTCAGTTAAACACAGAGACAAAAACACCTTCCTTGTCCCTTATGCGAGAACAAATGCATATAAGTACTCTTTCTTCCCGAGTGGCATTCGGGCATGGAATGGGTTGCCTGAACAAACCAGGAAAACCAATAACCTAACATCATTTAAAACATTAATAAAAATGCAAGACTAGACTCGGACCACGGATGAGCGTAGGACGCAATAATCTTCTTTATAGAAGGAGCGTCTGTAATGTATAAGATAAGATAAGATAAGATATGTGCTCACGACAGATTTTATTGTAATAGTCTTAGTTATTTTTTTCTTTCTCTTTTAACAAAACACATTGTAATCATTCCTTCTCTGTCAATTTGACGGGCATAACCACTAGTATATTATAATTATTGATAGTTAAGTATCCTTTTTGGATATTGTTGATAGCAGCGTTCTTAATTTTTTTGTGGCCCCAACATATGTGGGAATTTTGTGTGCAGCATGAGTCCCAGGCTCCTTACATGTGGTATCCATAACTACAGTCAGGTATCCATCACAGCTGGGTGGACTCAGGGACACCCCCCCCCCCCCCCCACATCCTTCATCAGGATTTGAACCCGGGACATTCAGTCGGCTTGTCCTACTGTTAGTTCACCGGACTGTCAACCAAAAACCAACTGACATGTCACAGGTTCTATCCCTGCCACCGACCGCCCTGCAGGAGTTTTGGGACTAGAGGATGTAATAATCTTCTAAAGCGCACTGAGCATGCTAAAATAGCATGGATAGAAGCGCTATATAAATAACCATTATCATTATTATTCTCACAGCCAACCGCACTGCCGCCACATTTATTAAAAATCCATTCTATTTTGTTTTTAAAATCTAACAGCTGGAAAAAGTCATCAAAGAGTGCACCAGCACAAGAGACACAGAAATCCACTGCAAGGGAGGCCACTACAGAGCAAATCGCTGTGACTGTGAATGGGAGTGTCACAGGTGCTCCTTGTGTGGTGTGGGGCTCCAGCTGCATTTGCCGCACGAACGCCGTCCATGCGGCGCGAATAAGGACACGGTCTGCTGTCACAACGAAGATGACGATGTGGTGGGAGACGGGTGCGTTCCGCGGCCGACCACCACCACGGTGGCTACGACATCGACCACCACGGAGGCAACAAGGCCAGAGCCCTCTGAGGAAATTGTAGAGCGAAAGTCGTCGAAGAACCATAACTCTGCAAAGGCAATAGAAATATTGTACTCTTTAGTATCGCTCTGTTTTTTTACGTCATATATTTTGTAGTATTGCTGGGTTAATGTTCTTGGATTTTGTTTACTTTACTAATAAAAAAGCAAAAAAAAACTTTTCCAAGTTTATACTTAAAATGCTCAATGAATATTTTCCATACAGTGAAACAAAAAATGTGAATAAAAAAAAAATGATATGAAAGAACATGTTGCATTGTAAATATTCAATTTTTTTTTTGCATTTCATCCATTCTTGAAAAAAAAATTTACTTGAACGCTCATATTGTAAGAATTAAAATTGAATGCAGCTTGGCAAGACTAGGGCAGTAATTTTAGTAGTATGACCTGTTCGCAAACATAAATTTCTAAAGACAAAAAATTGATATAAATATAATATATGTCCGACTTAATCCATAATCTTGGTTTCATCTCTAGTTGATTATAGGATCTAGGCTATAACATTTTTCATTTCAAATCAACACACTATTTCTTTCCTATAGTGTTTGCCATTCGGTCATGACTAAAACAACTGCAATAATCTCTTCTGTACTGTTAAGCTGTTTTTGAATGATATTATAACAGTATACAAGAATAATGCACCTATGCAATATTTTCCCTTTTTTTATGTACCGTATATATATTTTTAATGCTTTTGTTGCTTTTCAAGTATATGCTTTTGTAATCCCCCCCCCCCCCCCTCATATCTCGATCCAGTTTTTGTAGTTATTTGTTCAGCTATATATTTTTTTATAATTTATAAATATGAATGGCGCCGTGACCTGGATGCTGTCCATTTCAACAGTTTTTATATGCTCCCCCCTCCTTTTATTATCTTTATTCCACAGGGTACAACTAGTTAAATTCTACATCTCTTAAAGTACAAAAAAAAAAAGTAGATCAGGGGTTGGCAACCTAAGGCACACGTGCCAGACTTGGCATGCAGAGCAATTTTCAATTTGCACGCGGAAGATTCCCAAAAAGGCAATTCAAAGCTCTACTACAAGAAATTGAGCGCTATAGCAAGGTGACTTTGAGGGTTTGGGCACTCTGAATGAAATATAAATTCCACTTCGGCACACTATTATCAAAGGGTTGTCGACCCCAGTACTAGACTATATCTTTTTATAGCCACAATCACGTGACTAAACTAACCAATTGAAAAGCTTAATACATTTTTAGATTTTTGTTTTTTTATGAACTCTTTTAATTGATCTGTGGTTTAAAAAAATCGAATCTTTTTTTACATAGAGAATTAATACAAACTAACTAGGACATTTGTATTATACATTTGTATTATTACATTTTTATTTTAATTATTCAACTAAAAGATGTTTACATGTTTCTTTGATTATTGCCATGATTATATTTATATAAACATTCCAATGTTCTAGTTATAGATTTGCCATATATATTAAAAAAGAAACATACTATATACACTTTTTATCAACAGAATTTTATGAACATTTATAATATGAGAACATTTGTAATAGTAAAATTTCCAGGGCATGTTTTGAAAGCATATTTTACAATTTTCAATGATTTGAAAGAAAAAAAAATGAATGTGTAGATCTATATCTAGTAGTTTAAAAACTCTATTTTTATTACATACATATTTTTGTACTTAAAACCATTTTTAAGAGTTTCCATCTGATTAAAAACTATCAATGATATTATTTAATAAATAGTTGTCATTTTTTAAAAATTAGTAATAAAACAAAGGGAACATTGTTTACATCAATATATCTTGATCCTGCCATCCCACTTGTCAAACACTGTCCAACATATTTAGCACATGTGCTATTTTGTTGACATATTAAAAAGAAACAAGAAAATACTTAATACCTACTTATGTCAAGAATGAAAAAAATGATATATAAACATAAATAGTGTATTGACTGGACAGTTGTGTGCTTTTTTTATATGATTGATTGACATTGTTTACTAATAGTCGAATATTAAACTCCACATGCTCTTGCAGCATATTGTAATAGTTCATTGCAGGCCTACTCAAGTTGTTGATATTCATTGCACTGCCATTGTTGTTGTGACATTTCATTGTAGGTTACTGTTTTTGGGAAGGTTGGGGCCACAGATGACATATATTTAGACTTTCCTTTTCCACTCCCCACATTACTCTGCTCTAGTTGAAGTTTTGTATCAGAGTGGTGGTGTTTTGTATCAGAGCGGTTTAAAAAATAAATACTTTCATGAATCAAGACACATTTTGTAACTCCAATCTTTATTTATCATTTCTTCTATCTATCAAGGTTCATGGTCGAGACAACTATATGTACCAGTCACTAAATCACGCCATTCACTCCCATAAAAAATAACACCACCACACTTACGCTCTTAGTAGCACTTACGTAACTATTGAAGACATCACACTCGTAGAGCATTTGCAATAGGCGTGGTTTAGGTTTCTAGATGACATAACCAAGTAAAAAGCAGCCATAATGGTGATTATGTTGAATAATATTACTATTTAGTATGCCTATTTTACACCCAAAATATAAGGAATTTGTTTGCATAAATCTTGATACATAACTGTGATACTAGTCCTTAATAGTCCGTCCACAAAGCAAACAAGATTTGAGGCTTTTATCATTTTTAATAGCTTTTGTGAAACATATTGCACATCATCCCTTAGGCTATGCTTTACTTTAACGTTTAGATCAGGGGTCGGGAACCTTTTTGTCTGAGAGAGCCATGCATACAACATATTTTGAAAAGTAATTATGTGAGAGCCATACATTATGTTTAAAACTATAAATTCAAGTAAATGTGTGCATTTTGTTTAATTAACACTAAAAGTACAATAATTATGTCTTGCATTTGGACGTAGTGCAAGAGTTATTTCCCTTTAATTACAATGAATGCAGGGTTGCTATTTTTTTTGTCTTTTACTTTTAGGTCAGCGGCAGCGGAGTTTATCTCCTTTACCACTTATGCTGAGCTACAGTACAATTTAGCTCATTTGTAGAATGAAATATTGGCATGCAATTAATATGTAGATCAAAGGAATCTAAGGACATTTTTTTATAATCTTAACATTTGTCTGCGAGCCAGATGCAGCCATCAATAGAGCCACATCTGGCTCGCGAGCCATAGGTTCCCGATCCCTGGTTTAAATAGTAAGTTAAGATAGGCTAACTTTTGACAATCGACATATTAAATTAAATAGTCTGCACTTACGAAACCTATTCCATTCATTTTTAATTATTTAAATTTAACCTTTGAATGCTAGTTTTCATCGCATGGTGGTGTTTTATAATTTTGTACATCATATTCATGATATTGTTAAAATGAAATTAAAAAATTAAACTTCTAAAAGCCTATAGTAATACGGCTGCCATTTGTCACCACTAGACAAAGTAATAAAACCGCGCATGCTTGTTGTCACGTGATTACTAATGCTCCATAGACATAGCTCTTAGATCTAGAGATTCAACAATAATATACACATTAAATACTAATTATACATTTTAATGCAATGCCCTAAATATAATAGCTCACAACAACCCTTTCGCATGGCACCGTGTACATTTACTCTCATCGGTTATATATTATCGTATAGTATCCCGCAGGACAATCTTCGTAAACCCCTGTAGTCGTGGGATGTGATTAAACCATTGAAGCTTGCGCTTTAAAAAAAAATATTGCTATAAGGTCATCATATAGTGCCTCACTTAAACTCCGTTTGTACTGAGAGCTGAGAGTATTATTCCCTTATAGCCTTATAGGATAAGAACTCTGCCGTGCGCCTGAGCACGTTTAAATCTCACCCGTCCCATCTCCCCGATCACTGACGAGACAGGGGTCGTATAGTGCCAGACTTGAGCCCCACTTCGCGAAACTCAGAATACTCTTATAGGGCTCGGAGAACGAGCTCTGCTGTATCACGCGACACTGATACCTAACCTGTAAAGGTTCAGGACGAACGGTTTGGCCGTTTCTGTTCTAAGATTTGCAAGGCAATGCAGTCTAATAGAAAGTCGAAGTCCCCGATGACCTTACAAATTCGTCAGAGATGTGATCTCTACAGCAAATGCCGAGAGCATTTGGGAACAATCTCAACTCTATAGCCTTCACTTTGTATTCCAGTTTGGCTGTATAATGTCAATGACTCACAAGCGTTTCATAATAAAATGTTTAAAAAGGACACACCCTTACACATGCGCGCACTCAAAAAGACACAATAAGGAAGATATTCATTCACAGAATGAAAAGCCATTGTTTGATTTCTTTCATCCTACCACTAGTATCACTTTGTGACAATCTTACTTTGTGAGTGAGTGTAACTGTACGGCACGGAAGTGCCATTTCTCACAAGTGATTTCATCTGAAGTCATGTGATATAATATAAACAAGACAAAGAACATCCTCAGTACCTTTAGCGCCTCTAGTGTTTTTTTCTCTTTATTGTTGCAAAAAAAAAAAAAAGCGATTCACAAATACATGAAAAAAACAAGTAGGAATTATATTAAATTAATTCTGAATGATAAGCAGTAGGTCTGAAAATCAGTGTTTGAATAATAATAATTAGGGACCTACAGGCATACACTACGGTCTAGGTCCTAGCAGCCAATAGTTCTACAAGACAGACAAATTAGCCTATAGTTTAGCCTTCAACGCAGGTAAATGAAACTTTTTCCAGTTTCGGCCAGATATATAGGCTATATATATATATATATATAAATATATATATATGTAAACTTCTCACCAAACTGATCATAGGGCTGATTAAGCAGCGTTCTCCAGTTTCTCTCTCTCTCTCTCTCTCTCTCTCTCTCTCTCTATATATATATATATATATATATATATATATATATATATATATATATATATATATACAAGTACACACACACTTTTTTCAGATCTTGTGAATTGGCTTTCAAAAATAGTTCTGAGCAGCGCCAAGATGTTACAAAACTCTCTGCATATCCTACTTATCCTATTGTATCCCTACGCAGTGGAAGGTCAACCTTGTACAGAATGTGACCCAGACATTCCATCCAGACTAACCCCGAAAGAGTGGTACAGGCAGAACGCCCAGAGCAAGCTCTGTCAGGCCGGTCAGTACCTGAACAAACAACGAGTTAACAACAACCAGTGCAAAAAGTGTCCGGTGGGCACGTTCATGACGTCAGTCATGGCCAAGACAGGGAGATACGCCCTGTGCACAGATTGTTTGAAGGTATCCGACTCAAATGTAAGTACAATTTGATATTAGTTGATATCATCACTAAATAATATAAATGTTGTTATGCCGCTGGTTTACCATTCTACCACAGCCGACCAATTCCACATTGTATTGCCTCTTGATGTATTTAAAAAAAAATTATAATGGCCTATTATGAAAAAGACAAATGTTTGTTATAAGGCTCATAGGTCATGCCTTTCTGAGTAATTTATAAGACTTTATCAAATTATTGTAGCCTATAAACGTGAATTCAAAACATTTAATTCTCTAATTAAAAACAAAGTTTATAAAAAAGGGCCGACCATAAATGACGTCTCGTTTTTTCAACCAATTTTTAACAACCTTTCTTTAACATAGCCTAAGTAGTCTTAAAAATGCCAAACCATACTTTCTTTCTGACGTCACAAAAGTCTGCACATCCCACGTACACCCTCTCACCCCCTCCCCCTTAAAATCACCATTAGTATTGTAATAAACAATTAATATTGTTAATTAGGTAAAAAAATTGTTGATATAAAAATTTATCGAAAGATTCAAATATTTTTGATGGGACGTCACTTTGTTTAAATGCCCCCCCTCCCCTATGGGCATATATCATCGAAAATATTTGACCCGCTCCCTCCCCCTAGTGTCGTGACTAGAGACCGACCAAAACCAAATTTTTTAGTTTCGACCGAAAACGAAACCATACCGAATATTATACATCGACTTTCGACCGAAACGAAGCCGAAACCAAAAGTTTAACTACAACTTCGGACGAAACCGAGAAATAAACCAAAAATTCAAAACAAATGATTTAAAAAAAAATAAAAATAAAAAAAAAAAAAAAAAAATATAATTCGCCTCTGACAAACGAGTGTTTGCAAGGTATATAATGTTAAGGAATTGTTTTGTGCTAATCAAACAGGGTTTACAAATATTTTTTCAGAAGTAAAGAGAAATAAATCGCGAGACACAGTTATGAATGATTTCCTACCGAAATCCGGTTTTCGTTTAACATCCCTAGTTCAAACAGATTAATTCACAACAGTTTAAGTAAATGAAAGTATCAATAAGAGTAATAGATGCAGCAATAGCGTAGCATTATGAATTTTGAAAGTTAAAATAGAAATTCGGCTGTTGACCGAAAGTCAATATCAGTTTCGACCGAAACCGAAAACACGCCAAAAAAGAGTTTTCGCTTATTTTCGGCGCCGAAAACGAAGCCGAAACAAACCGAATATCGGTCGGTCTCTAGTCGTTAAGTCATTAATGGACGGCCCCAAACGACAAATGCTTTTTTTTTAGTTAGCATTCAGTGCAATTTCCGGATTAACTTTAACAGAAAGAGTACACTTTCTGTGTGATCTAAATAATTGTATGATATAAACCGTGCTCTACGTGTAGTTAAAAACAGGATTGGGGCGATAGTAGGCAAATTCTGAACTCATTTACAGTTATTGTTTAAATCTCATTTTCAATAATTGTAGCAAAATATTGAATATTATATTTTTCTTCTTCTTCTGCTACTCTAACCAATCTATAAGATCTTTTGAAAGACCGGAAGAGCCAATGACTCTTATTTCCAGGGCGTAAAGTGAAGATGTGTGTGTGTGTGGGGGGGGGGGGGGGGCGGTCACACTAAGATAATGTTCGAGATCAGCCAACCTACGGCATTACGGCATGCGTAACAAAGAGTACGTTCTCTGCAATCACATGCATTACTTTACTTCTCCCTACCATTAGGATATGGATCAGCCCATGTTACGCGTATGAGCTTTCGTTGCAAGGCGAGAGCTACCGAGACTCGTTGATTATAAAGAAATGCTCGTCTCATCAAGCCCTGTACCAGGATGACCAGACCTATAGTCTGATATTTGTGTTATCGGGCAACTGTGCAGGTATACGATCAATGCCACATTAATGACCTGGAGGAAATATCACAGGTGGGAAACACGTTTAGTGAATGTGACTGCGGAGACCGAAAATTATGTTAAGCCGTTCTAATTTTTCAAACGTGTATTTTATTTTAAGGGGTATATAAAGAAGATGTAGGACCTACATCTAAGGCTGAGCAGATTAGGGACGTCTGGTAATAAACCCGGTTCAGAACTCTAGACCACAGCGAACCATGAAAAATGTTATAATACATTTATTTTGAATCTTTTCTATTATCAAAAACAACAACAACAAAAAAAAAACAACAACAAACAAACAACTTACAGGTTGAATACGTCATTGTGAAATGCAACAACACAAGAGACACAGAAATCCATTGCCGGCATGGCTACTACAGTGACATTTCAAGAGGGTGGTCTTTGTCATGTTGGAGATGTACTATTTGCGGGGTTGGGTTCCAAGAGCATAAAAATTTCGAGCTCCGCCCCTGTGGCCTGTTTAGTGACGTCGTCTGCTGCCACAGTGAGTATGACGTAGTGGAGAACAACAATTGCGTTAGACCTAGAACCACCACTGTATCTACTGTAACGCCATCTGGGGAAAAAATAGAGCAGAAGACAACAAATAACAGTAGCCCTGCGAATGCATCTACAGTTTCACAATCAACAATGTCGCAAGGTTTGTTAACATTATTTATTTTGTAGTTGATCTCGGTTTATATTTTGTTTCTTATAGACCTAGATTGTTTAATTTTATATATCGTATTAGAAATACACACAATCAGTCTGTTGTTTTAAGATTTCATTGTCTTTTTATGTTCTATTGTTGTACGCTGTTGTATTATAGTTGTACTGAGTTGCACTTGTGTTGCAAAGGATTGAATTTTTATTGCTAAATATTTTAAAAATGTGTTTGATGTGTTGCGCAACTGTTGTAATTTGGTTGTACAACAGTTCTGATGTGTTTTGCAACCGTGATAATTGTTGCAATAAGTTTTTACAACACTTGTGATGTGTTTGACCATTCTAATATTATAATGTACACAGGCCCGGATTTAGAGACCCCAGGGCCCCTAGGCACTTGACATTTGGGGGCCCCCCACCATCTCGAAGCTATTTTGGAAGTTTAGCAAATTAAATGCACTAGTACAGTACATATAATTCTTAATAGACTTTAATGACTTTAAACAACATCAGAATAATAAAGTCTATGTTAATATAGTTACGTTATTCTATAAAATGTATAGAATAATATCATACGACGAACTGTCTTCTGTGCAAAAGAACGAATGACGTCATCGTGGTCCATTGACTGCATTATTTCTGACTCATTATGTACATTACAGAGAGTGGATTGAGCCTGTTCTCTCCTATGTTAGATCTTAAGTAATTCTTTACTCTCTTTAGTGCTGAAAACTACCGTTCTGCTGAGCAGTTTGACGCTGGTGTACACAACAGCATTCGGAGCGCAATTCATACGTATTGATAAATGTCTTAAAAGCCTATTCTCGATAAGTACTTGTATAACTTCAGTGACGATAACTCCATTACGTCATCATTCGACGACAAATGAGCTTGCAGGTGCATACACTCGTTTTCCAAATTCATATCCAAATCACACGGATAAAAAGTTATAAGGTTTCTGTTTCCTTCACGGATGTCTTTAGATTCCAAACGATGTAGTTTCGTAAGAAAGTCAAAATTTTACTTAACTCCTCATAAGCAGTTCCGCGTCTCCGTTGTTTCGTAATTAGTCTGTCTATAATGACGTTAAAAATGGTAACTCTGAATCTGTTCCTACCAGAGAGTTCGGTCTCGTTTCCTTTTTCTTCGTCGAAC
The DNA here is from genome assembly GCA_949126835.1 of Anisus vortex. Lineage (NCBI taxonomy): Eukaryota > Metazoa > Mollusca > Gastropoda > Planorbidae > Anisus > Anisus vortex. The sequence continues at coordinate 5,195,579 of OX421505.1, read as the reverse complement.
TGGACTTAACGCTTACGATTCCTCGGCATGTCATATGCCTAGCTATTTTCATCGGATTTTTCAATAATTTTCGACTCATAATCATCAAAGGTACTGGGTTTCCTTAAGTGTTATAGGTATGTTACCAAAGACTGATACAGTTCAACGATCGTACCCAGGTCGATGTTAACATATTGGAGAGATGTGCTTACTTTGTTGAACCTTTCCAGAGAAGTGACAAAAAGCAAGTTTTCATCGAGTCTAATGAATTCAGAAGACCTGAAGCCTCAGAGCACGTAGATGGTTATTCATTTGCATCATTGGCAATTATCTAAAGAGCTGCTATGATCTCATCCCAGGAGCAACATATACTTCTGCAGGCATGAGCTCGAGCAGACCATCTTGTCTGAGAAAGACTCTTCACGACTGTTGAATTTGACTTCAGTTTCGACAGCAAAATTTTCCATCTGTGTGTTGATGCCGAAAAAAAAACTATACAATGACTGCATGATACCGAAGAAAGATACAGCAGCTTTAGAAGACTCGGCCGCACAGGGGACAAAATCTATCAGAGGGTTCATTTGTTTTATCACGCTTGAAGACCAGAATATGCACCTGACATATTGCTAGCTTTACCGTAAGACTGCCCCCAGCATATTGCTAGCATTGTCGTAAGACTGCCCCCGGCATATTGCTAGCATTGTCGTAAGACTGCCCCGGGCATATTGCTAGCATTTTCGTAAGACTACCCCCGGCACATTGCTAGCATTGTCGTAAGACTGCCCCCGACATATTGCTAGCATTGTCATAAGACTGTCCCCGGCAATTGGTGATATCCAAGTCGTGACTTTTTCAATGTCTCTAGGACGACTTTAGCCACAATTTGGAATGAATTTCAAAAGTCGTTCGACAGGACATCGTCTTCAGAGACATATCTCACTATGAAAGAAATTGATCTACATGAGAAATGTCCGGAGTAGAGGCCACAGAGATAGAGAAATATTTGGCATTTGACTTTCGTAGCTAATAGTGTCACAACTGCTGACCTGTGTTCGTCCGAATCCACATGTTCCTTCATTCTTTGAACTGCGTTTCTCCAGTCGTTGTACTCTTCATTAGCTAGCGACCCCAATTTCCCAAAGATCTTACAAGGGGCGCAAAACACTGCACCCTTGGTCTTCGAAAATATGAGACAAGTTCGAGGTCCATTGTTCCATTGCTTAATGTTCGGCTAAGAAGAGCAGGGCTGTAAGTTATATTATGAGCACCCTGTTTTTGAAAAATGTAGTAAAAATATTTATTATAATATTATTTTCTATAAAGCTTTTTCATAAGGCAAGCCAGGCTTTTGAGCTTATGTAAAGATTCCGCCACCGGGGCCCCTAGTCTGGCTGGGCCGTAGGGCCGGGCCTTGTGGGCCTAGGCGGAAATCCGGGCCTGAATGTACACCTGTCATAGTGTGTCATGTATATTTTGAAAAAAAAATGTGTTAAACATTTGTTATATGACTTAGTAGAAGAAAACACTAACATTAGACAGATAACCACCACCTCTAGTACTTCAACGCCATCTGGGGAAAAGGTAGAGCAGAAGACAACGGACAGTAACTCTGCTAAAGCAACTGAAATTTTATTTCCAACACTATCGCAAGGTTTGTTAACATTTTATTTTGTATTAGACCTGTGTTTGTTTAATACAGATTGTTTAATTGTATACCTTACTAAAAAAAATACATGGTTACATTAATTTCTACTATTGTATTACGCCAATCTTGAATGGATTGTAACAACATCCCCTGTTCTTCAGAATATCTCCACCGGCTTACTATAACTTCTAATCATGTAACTTTCGCACATCTGCATAGATAGCACCGCACCATCCTTACTGCATGAGACAAAGCATGTGGCATGAAACGGTTTGCGCTACTAACCACTGTCTTAACTGAAGGTTCCCAGTGTCTTTTTGGGCTTAAAAAAAGTATTTTGCTGTGCGCTCTTTTGAATCGACAGCCCCCACAATAGGGAATATCTTTCTTCAGACACTGAGGAAATCTGAGATAAAAGAATTCTCTAATAAAACATTTTAACAACACTGGTACTTTTGAACCTTTTCAAAACTATCCCCTGCATCTGAATTGTGGAAGAAATAGATCGCACTGAGCTTTCTGAATGCAATAGCTAGCTTGGAGAGTGGCGCTATGGCAATAATGATTAGCCTTTTAATAATGTAAGTTCGAGTAGTAGTTAATTCAGATTATTTGTAGTAATAAGTATAACTTTCTTTGTAGTGTAATTTAATATATGGTTAGATAAAGGTTAGTTAGGGAGATTTTTAACTGTTAAGGATATACAATTATAATTAGCATAAATGATAGGGGCCTATCTTTGACGTCCGGACATTGCATGTATGCCCAAAATAAACTAATCAAATTAAATACGTCACCCCCTCCCAAATGTTGGGTTTATTACTATTGAATTGATTTAATTTCAATAATTCGTTTCATTTTTTTTTTAACTTTTATATAGATATTTACCTTTAATGCTTAGATGTTATGTTTATTTTACTTTTTGCAATTAGACTTCATTAGCTCGCTGGTTCCCGTGTGGAGTTACTGATCTCCCATCGGGCGCCTCCCCAGGTGGCGGATCGGGGAAAGCCCACCAGATATGGTAGGTACCGGGGAAATCAAATACCCGGGGTGGACCAAAATCAGTACCTGCTGCCTTGCAGGAAGTGGAGGGATCCACAAAGGCTAGGGAACATAACCCGAAAAAAGGCAGCTATCCTGAGAGCTGAGAGGGGAACTCCTCCCTAGACGGTTATGCGCTAGGCTAGCAACCTGCCATGTAAAAAAACATAAAGCTACAGAAACAGCAACAGAAATATCCAAAAGCCAAACTATTATGGGAGCTCAGCTGAGGGTTGAGGCTGTGATGCCTGATATGACGAGGCGAGATGAAAGCCGAAAGGAAGTCTCTCCTCTGACACAATCCTTGGCGACCCCTCGAAAAGAAATCAGAATTGGAGCATGGAATGTACGCACCATGTACGAATCAGGAAAAACTGCCCAAGTAACCAAAGAAATGGTACGCTATAAAGTCAACATATTGGGTGTAAGTGAAATGCGGTGGACTGACTCGGGAATGGTAACTCTGGCATCAGGCCAAACCATAGTTTACTCTGGAAGATCTGACGGTCAGCATCAGGAAGGTGTAGGTATTATCATGGACAAGCAGACAAGGAAAAGTCTGTTGAGCTGGGAGCCAATTGATGCCCGAATAATCAGAGCAAGATTTTTCTCAACATATGCTAAGATTACTGTCATACAGTGCTACTCGCCCACAGAACAAGCAACAGAAGATGAAAAAGACATGTTCTATCATAACCTGCAAAGTCAGATAGATAAATCTCCTCGACATGATATTATGATAATCATGGGAGACCTAAATTCAAAGATAGGATGTAACAACAGTGGTTATGAGTATTGCATGGGCAAGGAAGCCATGGGGGAAAGAAACGACAATGGCCAACGCCTCATTGATATATGCCTAGAGAATGGCCTGGTTATAGGAGGTAGTGTTTTCCAGCACAAGAATATTCATAAAGCCACCTGGACCTCTCCTGACAACAGGACAATGAATCAGATTGACCACATTGTCATCAACCAAAAGTGGAGAAGAAGTATGAAAGATGTCAAGGCGATTAGGGGTGCTGACATTGGTAGTGACCATAACCTTGTCTTATGCAAACTCAAACTCAAACTCAAACTAAACAAAGCTACCAAAACTACTAGTTACCAACTCTATGACTCTTCCAAATTAAAAGATACACTAGTAAAAAACAGTTTTGTGTTAGAACTACAGAATAGATTCAGCCTACTAGAAAATCTATTAGAGGACGACATTAACACACACTGCGATAAGATTTTAAATGTATACACCGAAACCAGTAGAACAACACTAGGACACAAAACAAGACAGAGAAAGGAATGGATTTCAGATGCCACATGGAGCCTCATAGAACAAAGGAAAGAGGCAAAGCGAAAAATGCTCACCAAAAATGGAGAAAGAAATTCAGAAGCTAGACAGGATTACAAAAGACTCAACATTAGAGTAAAGCGAAGTGCAAGACAAGACAAAAGAGATTATATAGACAACATGGCACTAGAGGCACAAGTAGCAGCTGATAAAGGCGACAACCAAACAGTCTACAAAATTATTAAGTCCCTTACGGGAGGTCTAAGGAGCAAATCGACGACTGTTAAAGATAAAAATGGAAATAATCTGACGACAGAGAAAGACCAGCTCCAGAGGTGGGCAGAACATTTTGAAGATATCCTGAATAGACCGGACCCAGAAACAGAGGCTGTCATCACAGACACGGGTTTTGAGATTGAAGTGTCTAAAGGGCCCATTATGGAACAAGAAATAATAGAAGCCATTAAACAGACAAAAGGAAATAAGGCGCCAGGAGAGGATAGAGTTACGGCAGACATGCTCAAGTCCAGCCCAACCCTGTGTGCAAGAACACTTATAGGACTCTTTAATAAAATATGGGACAAAGAAAATGTACCTACCTCATGGAAACGAGGGATTATTGTCAAAGTTCCCAAGAAAGGCGACCTAACCCTCTGTGAGAATTGGAGAGGCATAAACCTATTGTCTGTTACAGGAAAAATCTTTTGTAGAATCTTACTGATGAGAATGAGAACAGGAATAGAGAGAGTCCTACGTGAAGAACAAGCTGGTTTCAGAGCTGGAAGATCATGCAATGATCAAATTTTTGTCCTGCGTACCATAGTGGAACAGTCATTGGAATGGAACTCCTCTTTGTACATCAACTACATAGATTTTGAAAAGGCTTTCGATAGCATCCACCACCCAACACTTTGGACAATTCTGGAATCATATGGATTCCCAGGCAAAGTCATTAACATCCTGAAAGACATCTATACTGGAAACCAGTGCTGTGTACGCCATGAAAACCAACAGAGTGAATGGTTCCAGGTGAAAACAGGTGTCCGACAAGGATGTGTGATATCACCTGTTATCTTCTTAATAGTAATGGACTGGGTCATGAGGAGAGCTACTGCAGATAAACCTCGAGGCCTAGTATGGGAACTAACTTCCTATCTAGAAGACTGCGATTTCGCAGATGACATAGCTCTGCTCTCTCATTCTCAACCAGATATCCAGGAGAAGACAACAAGAGTAGAACAAATAGCCAAAAGTGTTTGCTTAAAGATCAACTCAGGGAAAACAAAAATCATGAAAGTTAAGACAAAGAGCTCTAAGAGGACAAGTGCCAATGGTGTGGAGGTGGAAGAGATTGAAAACTTCAAATACCTTGGCAGCTACATCTCTGCTAATGGAAGCATAGACATGGAAATCTCCACCAGACTAGCTATGGCAGCTCAGGCCTTCAACAAACTGGGGAAAATATGGAAGTCATCCTCTCTGCAACTAAGAACAAAACTGAAACTATACAAGTCAAATGTACGCTCAGTCCTTCTCTATGCTGCAGAGACCTGGAAGACCAATACCAAAATTGAAGGCCGCCTTAGAGGGTTTGAAGGTAGATGTCTCCGACGTATACTAAGGATCGGCTGGGAGGACCACATCTCCAACATCGAAGTCCACCAAAGAACTGGAATAAGCTTCATTATCGATGAAATAATGAAAAGAAGATGGAGATGGCTGGGTCACATCCTCCGCATGGACAAAATGAGGCTCCCAAGCAGCGCATTGAAATGGACACCACCAGGAAAAAGACGAAGGGGAAGGCCAATGGGAACGTGGAGGAGGACAATGGACGAGGAAGCAAAGGCCACAAATAAAACATGGCACGAAATCCGATGGCTCGCCCAGGATAGGGAGGCCTGGCGGAAGTTTGTTGCTGCCTTATGCTCCACGGGGAGCGATAAAGACTAAGAGAGCTCGCTGGTTGATATGAGATTTCTTTTTCGTTATAAATTAAAGAATTGGAATTGGAATTACGAATTTTGTATCTGGCCATCAGCTTTCATTTGCTAGCGTGTTGGCATGGTCAGACTACAAGGTAGTAAGGGATCGTTGGTGTTCATGTTTAAAATTAATCAAGTGATGAAGTAGTTATGATAGTGATAGTTAATGTAGATATGCTCTACATAAAGACTTCATTGTCTGGCTAGACGCTGCCAAGGGTTAGTCCAGCTTCGGCTTCATTGTCTTGCAATTGATTACCTAATATTAGAGGACCATGCCTCTAAATGATTTACACATTGATTTTTGTGTATTAACATATTGATTACCGTAATTTTAATATTTATTTTTTTGTCTTGCATTGTAGGTCATAGTCGAACTGTCTCTTTATTTGGGTTATTTGTTGGTAACAAGGTCATCTCCATAGCCTCCATCTTGTATCCAAGCTTGGCTTGTATAATGTCCAGGACTCACAGGCATTTCATAACTCGAAAAAGGACGCACACTTAGACATGCTAGCACTAAAAAAAGTTACACAGAGAAAAAGACACACTAAAAAAAGGCTGAACCCATTGTAGTATGGTTTATTTCATAGGTCCTCAACGGGGGCGATATCGCCCCCCCCCCCCGGGGGGCGGTGAGAAGCTTTAGGGGGGCGATGACATTCCCGGGGGCGATTGGGAGGCGATGAAGGGCAAGTGGGCTCTTCGGGTTCAATCCGCGGCACGAGCCCACATATAGTTCGTAGGTGGTTTGAATTTTGGCCTTACAGACACGTCAGGGTGCAGTAATTTGTACTCACACCCCCGGCTGGTCTAATCAAGGAGTATGGCGCTATTGCAGTAATTGGTTATATATCGCAAAATTTATATTTCCATCAACTATTATTGAGATAAGTATGGCGGATTCACCTGCTTGCTACTTTCTTTAATATATCATCAGCCACACAGAACACATAGACTAATAGAACTATAAAACAGTTAATAACTTGTGGTGAATTACATATATCTCCAGTTTATTTATTGAAAACAAAAGTACTAATGTCAAATATCGGATGATCTGATGTAACAAATGCAAACTAAATCACTAAGTTGTGCAGGTGAAAATAGTGGAAATACTTAGTGAAATTAAACTAGACTGGCTATACTAGCAGGGTATCACCTCCCCGCACCAATGCCGAGAGATGTTTCCTATAAGGAGTCTCTCAGATGCACCCAAGAAATTTCAGTGTAAAATTCCTATTTTCTAGCTCGAATAATTTCTGGTTGGACATGCCAAACACGTGACTAAACTGGACCTTTTGATTGGCCAACATTGAACCGTTCCCTTAAAGACACAAGGGGGGGGGGGAGAATATCAATGGCCAGCCTAACAATAACAGACTGAGTTTCCAAACTATAATTATGGAGGGGAACATTCCGGGGCGTTTGACCCTATCCGAAATCTATAACCGTGGTCACTTTACATGGCAATTATGTCATAAACCTGCCAGGAAAAAGGGGAAGGACCGGTGCAGTAGGAATGAATGGGTCATTTTAGTCTCTGGGTGTGATCTTATCTCAAAACTGAACAAAGACGGGGCTTCCCTTTACTGAGTATATGAAAGGACAATGTCACTTCTTAACACAATAAAACATCCAAGGGCTGGAGGGGAAGGAAAGGGAGGGGCATTGAGGTTGGGCCTCCAATCTCAGTTATCTTACACCACCTAGAGGGTCAAGGAGACAGTAAAATCTGGACCTATAATTTTAATATCTTCAAACATCGAATTCCTTAGTTTAAAAATAAATGTGACGAGCGTCACACATACATTATATTAATAAGAAATAGGAATCGCAATGACTTGTCGATGAAGTAGGGGTCATTATTTGCAAATATGGTGTGCGGCCAGTTGGTCCTGTGGTTGGTTCACCGGACTGTCAACCCTGCTGAACGATTTAGCTAATAACATCTGCTAATATTAATGATATTATGATCAGTTTTAACGATAATGTCCCTAATGAATTTGAAACTTTTGGATATATAAACGTAAAAATTAAGCGGCATTGATAAATTATAATCATACAAACTGGGTAGTTATTGTAATGCTTGAAAGTAAACATTAAAATTTCTTTAGTCATATAATATTTATATAATTTTCCAATATTTTTTACAGTTTGATCATTTCAAAGTTATAAATTGTAAGCTATTTATTTTTTATAAAATATTAAAAAAAAAAAGAAATATTAGCTCAAATAAAACGGGCTAATTATCTCCCTTTAATTAAAAAATGTTTCCACATTTGATTCAATATTGATGTTCTGTTTTGTAATATAACAAATATTACTGATTACAAAAATAGACAAATTGCTAGCAATCAGTGCCAGCAACACACCAGGAAAACGATTCACATTAATATTGATTTATTTAAACTTTAAACCTTTTGATTAAGCAATTTTTTAAACTATTACTTCTTACAATATGATTCCTTTTCAGTTTTTTTTAAAGATAATTAATCACAAAAAAGTATAGTCCGCCTAAACAAATTGCGGAAACTATAGTCCAGACGGGCGGAAAAGGGGGGGGGAGTGGGCGCTAAACAAAATTGGAGGGGGGGGCGGTGAGCGGAAATTTTTTTTGAAGGGGGCGGTGAGCCGAAATAGTTGAGAACCTATGGTTTATTTCATCCTACCGCTAGTGACGTTAAAGGGCGTCTTAAATTACTTTGCGTGTTATTGTGCACGAGTGTAACTGTAACACGGAAGGTTTTTTTTTCACACGTGATTTCATAAGTCATGTGATATAATGTAAACAAGACAAATAACAACCTCAATATCTTTGTTATTTTTAATTCTTCCAATGAATAATTGGTTTTTTTTTTTTCAAAGACATGTATACATTTGGAAATTATATTCAAAGATAAGAAATAGAATTCAATGACGCAGTCGTGTCCCAAGCCCTTAGAGTCTACAGAAGAGTCAGACAAATTATAGCTTAGTCTTTAAAGCAGGTAAGTGAACGTTTTTCTAGAATGGACAAAAAGTTAATGGATTGTCTATAGTCTAGTCTATCCAACAGTTAATGGATTGTCTATAGTCTAGTCTATCCAACAGTTAATGGATTGTCTATAGTCTAGTATATCCAACAGTTAATGGATTGTCTATAGTCTAGTCTATCCAACAGTTAATGGATTGTCTATAGTCTAGTCTATCCAACAGTTAATGGATTGTCTATAGTCTAGTCCAGTGGTTCTTAACCTTTTTAAAGTCGGGGAGCACTTTTGATCATGACAAAAATTTGGGGAGCACCAAAATCAAGGAGTAAACAAATACACATACGTACGACTTTTATTGAAAATAAAAGATTATAACATAAGAGTTTAAAATTATAACATAACAAACACATTTTTTAATAAACATAAATCTAATAAGTAAAAAAAATAACATTGAGCAAAATTTAATTCAGAGAAATAAAAAGATTTAATATGAAATCTGAGCTTGACGGTTTTTACAAATTTCAGTGATATTAGGCCTAATTTTAGAAATAGCTTCACCAGTTTCTGTGGCCACGGCATACTAGGTGATTGTGTGGCCAACTAATGTCAGGTACCCATCAGAGCTGGGTAGACTCAGGGACACCCTCCGGACCCGGGAAAAAATCAAAGCCTGCACCATGATTCGAACCCGGGACCTTCGGCTCGCCAGTCGAACGCGCTGCCGCTCGGCTACCGTGCCCCAACTGGTGAACGCTGCTTCATCGGACCTATGGATCATCTCGGTCCGACGGGTACTTTACTTACTTAGAAATAGCTACCCTCAATTCTTTATCCAAATTAGTAAGTGTTGCTCGTTTTTTAGTTTTTATGTTGGTGACTATCGAGAAACCGAGTTCACACAAATATGATGTTGAAAATTGCAACAAGATTTTAAGTGCCTTCATGGAGAGAGCTGAGTATTGTTCTCGCACAAAGATCCAAAATTCCTCCAGAACCATTTCGGAAAATTTTATTTTAAGTGTACGATCCGATGATAGGTTGATTAATTCTTCTTCTTCTTGGTATGACAACTTACTATTTGATGTATCAACCGTGGCAAAGGGATTACGTATCCAGTCATATGTTTCTACGTTTATTGATGGAAAATAAAATTCAATCTTTTCTTCTAATAAAGTTAAATGCTCTGTTACTGCTGAACTAATTTCGCCGGTAGTGTTATCATTAAGAGAAGGAAAGATATCTACTTTCTTTTTCTCCTACAAGCGATTTTTCCAAAAAATAACTTTTTTCCGAAAGGCTGTCAATTTGTCGGTCGATGTTACAAAATTTTCTTTTTTTCCTTGAAACAATTTAAGTAATCAAAATATCAGCTAAATATGCCAATTTAGCACACCAAATGTCATTTTGAAGATATTCCACAAAATCATCCATATTTTCATTTTGGAAAAAGGTCATCAATTCATCCTTCAGTTCTAAGAAACGACGTAACACTTTTCCTCTGGATAACCATTTCACTTCAGAATGCAAAAGCAAAGATTCGTACTTGGCTTTCATAGAGATGCAAAGATTTTTAAAGACGCGTATTTTCATTATGAAGTTTACCATATTTACAACTTTGTCTAGCACAGGTTTTAATGCTACTGGTAATGTTTTGGACACCAGAGATTCTCTGTGCAAAAAACAGTGAGTAGATATAATATTGGCGTTTCTTTTCTTGGCGAGAGTCACAAACCCTTTTAATGAGCCTACCAATGATGGAGCACCGCCCGTACAAATTCCCACACACAACTCCCATGTTCGAAATAGGAAGAAATAGAATCAAAGACATCTTGTCCTGTCGAACGTTCGGTAAGCTCAAGACAGCATAGAAATTGATTCACTATTTTGTTTTCATAAATGAAACGAACGAACCCTAATATATGAGCTTTTCCACTTATGTCAGTGGAGTCGTCAATTTGCAGAGCAAAATGCAGTTTGGAAAGCTTATCGGCAACTGTTTTCTCGATATCATCCGATATATTTTTAATTCTATTTTTTATTGTATCATTTGAACGAGGAATTTTCATTATTTCCTTTGATGCTTCATCGCCAAACATAATTTTAACCATTTCCAACATGCAGGTATAATTAAAGACGCTGTTATAGTATGTGGTTTTAACCGAACAGCAATCATTTCAGCAACCTTATAAGACGCCAATTGTGCCTTATCGGAAATTTTCACAGTTTTTTCAAAATATTTTACTTGTTTAGCTTGCGTATCTAACAATCGTTTGAAATAATCTTTAGTTTTTGTAGCAAGATTGGCGTGATTTGTAGAAAAGTGACGTTTCAACTTGGTAGGAACCATCGCGCTGTTGGATAATTTTTCTCCACATACAATACATTGTGGAATATGATATTCTTCCTGACAAATGTACGTAAATCCAAAACTTAAATATTCTTCAGAATACTGTCGATTAATTTTTCTTCTTTTAATTCTACCGTTTGTATCAGACACAATATGTGCAGCGAGAGCATTACTACCGCTTCCACTTGTACTCGGTCCATTTTTAGTATTTTGTTCTTCCGAATTATTCGCTTTTCGTTTGATAAGAATTAATTTGTCCATTATGGGGTATTATTGTAAAAACCAAAAATGAATTGGGAATTAATAATACTATTTGAACATTACGATCCGAACTTAACGTAAGTGAGTGAACATTAAATTTTTAGCTTCATAATTTCGCGGAGCACTTGCAACTACCTCGCGGAGCACCAGTGCTCCGCGGAGCACCGGTTAAGAACCACTGGTCTAGTCTATCCAACAGTTAATGGATTGTCTATAGTCTAGTCTATCCAACAGTTAATGGATTGTTTATAGTCTAGTCTATCCATCTATTTATTTATCCATTCATCTCTATGGGCGTTTCTCAAAATTTTCTTTCCACGGTCCGGTTATTGTTATATTATGTTTACTAACAATAATATCGCCTAAAAGTAAAAGACCTTCTAGCCTTAATTGATGTTAAAATGACTTATATGAATCTTCATATAACTTTCATACATTACATGATATAAAGCAATCGTATCTTATCTTATCTTATCTTATATCGCTACACACAAAGATTGTAAGTAAAAGTACCTTGTCGAACCTAATTGATCATAGAGCCGGCGAAGCATCATTCACGAGTTTCTGTGGCCACGGAATACTGGGGGATTGTAAGGCCAGCACAATGCCCAGCCGACACAAAAATACTGTAGTAGAACAAAAAATGGGTTCAAGTATGAGAGATCGTCTGGAAGTATAACTTACTGTTATAGGTCTATATATAGTGCATCGCTTTAGATTCCTCTATATATAGCTAAAAATCTATTTAATTACTTATGAATATCTGCGTGACAGATCTTCAGTTGTCTGCCCAGGGTCTGGTTCAGTATGAAATAATACACTCAAGCCACTCGATGAACACGTAAAGAAGAATTTAATGCTCGATCGTATAATGTATGATAATAATAACATTCAACTTCAAGGGTGAATTATAATGAATTATATTGGATAGCTTTGTTTATCGCTATTCAAAAGACAACAACAATGCTGCACCTCTGGGTGCCTACTATCTGTTTACGTTGTTACGAATATCGGTCATAAATGAATGACGTAGTAAGGCATTGACCTCTTAACAAGTGCGTATTAAGACCCTGTAGAATCTTCGATGATCGTTTTCTTTGTAAAGTCCCGACCTCCTTAAAGTTAGTTCAGTTTAAACGTTTGTAGAGTGAAGTCGCTATATTCATACATGTACATATAATGCCATTTTATTGATACTTATGTTGCCATCAGTTGATAAAGTTTATTGATCGTTTATATTGAGTCTACAATTTAAATAAAATTGTTTATTCAACAACTGGAGTTGTTTGATCAATCATTGTTGAGAAATGTGTTGAAGATAATTATCACGAATATAACTACATTACTGCATAGACCTGTCAGTCAAGGAACCCCTAGCTTGGGCTACAGATTAGCAGAATCTAGAGACTTCTAATAAAGATACAACTATATGCATTGAATCCGATTTAACGAGTCGTAATAGTCATCAATCTAAAGGGCCATAACAGTTTGGGGGCTCGTCCGGGATAGTTGTATAGTGAAGCATATATTCAAGTTGTGTTGTGTTGTGTGTTGGAGCCGTGACCTACTGAGCAAGCCTAATAACGCTGAATTCATTCTTCCGATTGGAAAAACGTAAGTTGGAAATTTACCACTTTATAAATCTCTTAACTAAAGAATGGAATTTATTGAAAATCCAGAAGAAGAAGTTCTGAAAACTTTATCAATAAAGAAGTTAAAAGAGATCGCTGAGATCTTAAAGATAGAAGTTACGGAGACTACACCATCGAGGACTGTGTTGACACAGCAGATAAAAGATGTGTTGATTGCGAGTGGCAAGTTGAAAGTAGAATCAAGAGCGGAGGGATATCAAGTTGAAGGTCAGATGTCTGAACAGTTCCGATTTCAACTAGAAATGAAACGGCTTGAAATAGAAGAAAGACGTCTAGAAATAGAAAGTCAGGAAAGAGATAAGAAAAGTCAAAGAGAAATAGAAAGTCAGGAAAGAATAGAACTGGCGAAGATAGGCGCTACTAAAAAGGAATCTCATAGTAATGTAGAGATGGCCAGATGGAAAAAGCTAGTCCCTACCTACATTGATAAAGAAAGTGAAATAGCTAATTTCTTCCAGACCTTTGAAATTTCTTGCAGAGATTTTAAGTTCCCAGAAGATAAATGGGGAATATTAGTCAGAACAGCTTTTACTCAGGGAAGGGCAAGAGATTGTGTTCTATTATTAAAAGAGGAGAATTTAAATGATTATGAAATCATTAAAGACACTGTACTTAAAGCCTATAACCAAATACCGGAAAGTTATCGGAAAAGAGCAGAAGAAAAGTTAATGGATCAGTGGATAAAATCCAGAAATATCTCCACATTAAAAGAAATGAAAGATATCATTCTGTTAGAGGATTTTATTAACAAAGTGAGGCCGGATATAAGAATGTATTTATCCGAGCGTGATATCACTGACCCACATAAGGCTGCTGATTTAGCTGAACAGTATGCACTGTGTCATAGGACAGCTGGTGAAAAGAATGTTAATAGGCCACAACGGCAAGCAGAAAACACACAGAAACATCGTGAAAAAGAGCATTTTGTGAAACAAAATGATGTGAATAAGAAACCTGTCAACAAAAACGTCCAATGTACTTTTTGTAAAAGAACAGGACATAGCATCGAAGACTGTTGGAGTATACGAAGCGACAAAAGACCTAACAAAGTGGTCATGTGTGCAAGCCATAAACCAATACAGAATGTACAAGAAAGCGAAAATACAAACGAACTGAATTCGAAGAAAGATTATTCTAAACCAGAAACACTGAGGGTGGATTTGCCTGAGAGCAAAAGTCAGAAGGTAGAGAAATCTACAACTGAAGACAATGAGGATAAATATCCTGATTATAAATACAGAATGGCTACTATTGGATTGGTTGTCCAAGTCCACAGAGACGAAAAAGTAGACCAAAGTATTTTTGACTCGAACAAGAGTCTGAAGTCATCGAAAGATGAAAAACCACCCGAAAGTCATGGTCAAGGGAAGAATAAAATTGACACAGAGACCCTGTGCAGTTTTCAACCGTTCATTAGTGAAGGTTGTGTGGCCTTACAAAAGGAAGGACCACTGAAGTCCGTAAAAATATTACGAGACACAGGAGCATCATTAACACTGCTGCTTAAAAATGTATTACCATTGAATGTGAATACATTGACAGGACAGACTGTCCTATTGAGAGGTTTTGAATGGAAAGAAGAAATACCTCTACATAGGATATACCTCGCATCTGACTTGGTGACAGGATATGTGACAGTTGGAGTAATATCAAAACTTCCTGTTGAGGGCATATCTGTTATACTAGCAAATGATTTGGCGAAAGGGAGGGTGAGACCTGAACTGATTGTGAAGGAAAATCCAGACCCTAGTCCTATTGTGGAGACAGGAAAAGAAAAAGAACTTTATCCTGTAGGTGATGTCATAAATGGTATGACACCACAGAAAAAGAAAGAAGAAACTATCTCACAAGAAAAGAAAAATAAAGAAGAAACTCTCCCACGAGAGAAGAAAGTGGAAGAAGGAGTGGAACTTGATACTACTATTTTCTCCATGATTGAAGATTGTCCGAAAGGAAATGAACAATCAAAGAAGTCATCACAAAATGAATTGATTGCTGAGCAGAAAGTAGATCCAGAGTTGCTACAGTTGCATGAGAAAGCTGTCGACGAGAAAGAAAATCCTACTACTGATGTCTATGAACATATAGACCACAGCATGTTCAAACAACAATGCAAACCTGCAGTTGCCGGTACAGATGAAGATTGGAGGAGCATCACTGAAGAAACGAGTGCGGAGAGCTGGACCGAAACTACCAAAAACTATGGGTTACCACAATCCATACCGACAGATCGAAGGACCAACTTCGCCCCGGAACTCTTCAATCCAGTCCTAAAGAACTTATGCCTGGAGCATGAGGTGACAACTGAATCCCATCCGGAAAGTCGAGGAGCCTATGGACCAATCTTTGGACCCACTGTCCGAGGACCACTCAAACTACTTCCAGAGGAATGGCAGACCGAATTGGATCTCCTTGGGCTGAGCAAGTACCTAGATAAGTACATATATTTTTTGTCTGACATAACTGTGTTTGTTAGAAAAAAATTGTACACTGCTCACATGCAGATGCCATTGTTGTGTGATGAAAGAAAGGCAAATATATTATATCATTTGAAAATGATAAAGCCTTACCTTCTGAAAACAATTGGAATAAGCTTGATGTTGTTAACATTGTTACTCTTATTTGTAAAATTTATGCCTGGAGTACAGGATGAATTGAATGACAAATTCACTGATAGTTAGTTACCAAACTTACTATTTTAAAACTAAATCCCTTACTTGTGAAGAAAAAGGAATGAGTAAAAGTATTGTTAGAGTAAATATCATTATAGTGTGATATTTCTAAACAAACTTGTTAGTTTGAGCATTAAAATAATTGCTATAAGAGAAAAAGATCAGTTTTATCCGCAGAATTGGTTTCTAAATCAGAGGACATTATAAATGTGGACTGATTATAAGATATGTTTGAGAATCTCTGGAAATGATAATTGAAACATTTGGCAGAGAGGATAATTTGATTGAAAAAGATGTAAATGGTTTTAAGAAAAGAGAATTTTTCTATCACTAAAGTATTGAGAAATGTTTTATGATTGTACTATGGATTTATATTATCATGTACTGTTGTTGAAATATTGCACTGAGTCAAGATGCAAATTTCTTCTATGTGAAGTTATTCATTTATTATATTATCATTGAATGTATGATAATGAAGGGTAAAAATAGTTGCAGCAAGGCAGAACTATGACTAACAAGAATTCCAAGAAATGTATTATATATGATTTTTCACTTTTAGGATACTGTTACATGAAAAGCAGATCAAAAGTAGAAACTAATAAAACTTATCCTTGTTTTGTATAAATTTAGGATATGTGCCACTGACTTGACACTGTAAACCAGAATGGTTGAGAATTTCATGGTTGAAAATTTATAATGTTGACATACCAATGTTCAACAAATGTATTATTAATTAAGGATTTCATGTCAAGATTGTAAAACTAATCTATTTTTTTTCTGTATGAGTTAAAATAGATTGAATGAATTGTACTGAAAATCAAAAGATTGGGTAGACCTGAACACTGTGAAAGTAACAGGAGAATCTATGAATAAGGAATAAAACCTTTATGGAAAATGGAAAAGAGCAATGTACACCACTGAAAAGATTGGAAATGAAATGTTTTACCACACCAGTCAAACCAGCAGTTTGTTTTGTACATAAATTGTTACATTGATTTCGCTATGAAAAAAAAATTAATAGTAGCCTATGCTTAACTTTTCTACTTCAATAATATTGTATTTAATGTAATCTAAAGAAAATAAGTACTTACTGTGTAGTACTAAGATTGTATGAAGATAATATAACTTGTTTTAATTGATAGTTAATTAAGTAAATTAACCAAATTTGTTTAAGTAAATCCATGATTGTCTGAATGTTTCAATTTAACCTGCTACGATGTGAACTCTTTTAAAAAAGAAAATAATGACGTCGAAAGGTCATGGTAAAATGAAAGATTGAGATATTTTTAATGATTTTTGCTATAAACTATTTTAATTCGTGAACAGACTATGTTTAATGTTCTCAAAATAAAATAAATGAATTTGATTTTGAGATGATAGATGTTAAAGAATGCTCATTTAATACGATAACTATTTAATCGCGTAGCAATTTTATTTGACCTCGGCTGTGATGAGGTAGAAATTTGCATAGCGATGTCAATATTGTTAGAATCAATTGGGAATGAGAGAGAAAAAAAAGAGAGAGAGAGAGAGAGAGAGAAAGGCGGAATTGACCTCAATTTCTGTGTCGCGTCACAGACAGTTGTCTAATGTTGTCCAGCCTACAAACATGAAAAAAAAAATACTGTCGAGAAAATGATCGTGTTGTTGTGTAATTAGGTCAAGCCTAGTAGTATTTTTTTCATCAAGAGCGTTGGTTTTTTTTCTCCTTATGAAAAAATAAGTCGTGTCTGCATAGACATTAAGTGATTTTTTCTTTTGTTGTTTGATTACAAATGTAAAAGATATTAGTTTATAAATTAAATGGACGAGAGAGTTTTTATTACAGTGGAATGTTCAATGTAATAGAAATTATTAACTTGTATTATATTATATCTATTAAGAATGATTATGTATTTTTCTTGTATACAAGATTTAGATAAACAATTTAATTGTCCATTGTTTTGAATTAAAAATGGAATGATTGAATGACTATAGTTAAGCCATTTGATAAGATGAATTTATATTGCATATATTATTATGTTATTGTTATCAGTTCGATTGAATTATTGGGATCGCCAATTGAACTGTATTGTTTTTCCCGGAATATTTTCTTTTATAATTATTCCTTAAAATTAACATTTTTCGTATGGTTAAAATGTAAAGGAAATAATTATAAAGCTTTAGAAGGGGGGGGGGATGTTACGAATATCGGTCATAAATGAATGACGTAGTAAGGCATTGACCTCTTAACAAGTGCGTATTAAGACCCTGTAGAATCTTCGATGATCGTTTTCTTTGTAAAGTCCCGACCTCCTTAAAGTTAGTTCAGTTTAAACGTTTGTAGAGTGAAGTCGCTATATTCATACATGTACATATAATGCCATTTTATTGATACTTATGTTGCCATCAGTTGATAAAGTTTATTGATCGTTTATATTGAGTCTACAATTTAAATAAAATTGTTTATTCAACAACTGGAGTTGTTTGATCAATCATTGTTGAGAAATGTGTTGAAGATAATTATCACGAATATAACTACATTACTGCATAGACCTGTCAGTCAAGGAACCCCTAGCTTGGGCTACAGATTAGCAGAATCTAGAGACTTCTAATAAAGATACAACTATATGCATTGAATCCGATTTAACGAGTCGTAATAGTCATCAATCTAAAGGGCCATAACAACGTACTAGATAGTTGTAGAGACAACAAGAACACATTTTGGCAGTGGCGTAGCTAGAGAAGGGGGGGGGGGGGCAGGGGGGGGGACATATGTCCCCGGGCGCCACGTTAGGGGGCGCCAAAACGGGTATTAAAACTAATTATTTTATTTTGATGTAAACTAATGTATCACAACTACGTTTGCAAGATTGAATTATCTTCATTACAAACCAGTTGGCAAGCATGAGTTTGGCGCCCCCATTGAGCATTAAGGGGCGCCATATATTCTACTAATAAACAAATGACACATCCACAATGTAGGATTGCTGATGGCGTTTTTTTTTTAAACAATGATCAGTTCGGGTTCAAATATTATTCTTCATATTATACTGAAAGTTGTATCTGGTTTTAACAATTATACAGGTTGGATAATTTCGAGTCGAATATAGGATTTTTCGGTATCTAACTTGACTCAACACCCGATCTAGGACACCGGGAACAACTTTCTCAAGTCATCAGATTTGTGGATGTGGATTTTCAAACTAAAAAAGTAACCATCAAAGAATCATTTTTAGGATTCAGATACATTCCAAAGCCACAGCAAGCTTGAAAGAGTTATAGTAGAGAAACTGGAAGATTATAACATACGTGTACCTCTAGCCGACTGTCGGTCACAATGTTATGACAATGCTGTTGTAATTACTGGGCATATATTCAGCTTTCAACAGCGAATATGTGCCAGAAATCACAGAGCATTGTTCGTCAACTGTGACAACCGTAGCTTAAACTTAGCAGAAGTAGGCCTACACTCAGCTATACAGGATCCAGTTGTTATCACATTTTTTGGATCAGTTGAAAGTATATTTGTTTTTATCTCGTTCAACAATTCGTTGGGAAGAATTAAAAAGAGTTTTGCCAATCACAGTGAAGAGGGAATCTGAAACACGCTGGAGTGCACGATCAGAAGCTGTTAAAGCTATTTATGAAGGACTAGATGAACTAGTAGGGCTGTTGGACAAATTATCAGAAGATGCAACTATGACGCCTGACACCAGAAGTGATGCAGAAACTTTGCTAGCAGGTATATTAAACTTGAACTTCCTAGTTTTGTTACGTTTCTGGAACATCATACTTGGGAAAATTGATCGTGTCCAGAAACGGGTGCAGGATCCTACTATGAATTTCAAGGAAGCAGCCTCTGATCTTGAATCGCTGGAGCAAGAACTTGTCAACATTCGTGATAATTTGAGCCAGGTTGCTGTAGACCATAGGTTCTCAACCTTTTTCCGCTCACCGCCCCCTTTTACAATTTTTTTCCGCTCACCGTCTTCTACCCCCAATTTCTTTAGGCGGACTAGACTTTTTGTGTGATTAATTATCTTTAAAAAAAACTGAAAAGGAAACATATTGTAAGAATTAATAGATCAAAAAATTTATTAAAAAAATTGCCTTAACAAAAGGTTTAAATAAATCAACGCGAATCGTTTGCCTGGTGTGTTGCTAGCAATTTGTCTACTTTTGTTTCAATTTTGGTTGCAAAAGCCTTAGGTCTAATAATCAGTAATATTTGTTATATTATAAAACAGAACTTGTTCGGCATCACTATTGAATCAAATGTGGAAACATTTTTTTTTGTTAAAGGGAGATAATTAGCCCGTATTTGTTTAGCTAATATTTCTGTTTATTTTCTTTTATAAAAAAATAAATGGCTTACAATTTATTACTTTGAAATGATCAAACTGTAAATAGTATTTGAAAATTATAAAAATATTACATGACTAAAGAATTTATATGTATATTTTCAAACATTACAATAACTACCCTGTTTGTATGATTACTAATTATCTATACCGCTTAACAATAGTTCTCTATCTATCTTTCTATTTAAAATACATTAAGGACATCTCGGTTAAACTGAGATCAAAATATCATTAATATTAGTAGTTGTTAGGGCGACAGTGATCGGTCAGCAAGGTTGACAGTCCAACCACAAGACCAGCCGGCCGCACACTATATTTGCCAAATACAGACCTCTACTTCATCGAAAAGTCATTGCGATTCTTCTTTCTTATTAATATAATAATATGTAGGCTTACTGTTGGGGATATATCAGATATTTAGCAGCACTTGCGTTTACATCACATTTCATTCAAAAACTAATCGATTCAAATAGCTGAAGTGTTAAAAAATATCAGGTTCTTTTGTACCGCCCAAATACCCTTCACCGCCCCCCAATCGCCCACGGGAATGTCAGCGCCCCCCAAACTCTTCTCACCGCCCCCCGGAGGGGGGCGATATCGCCCCCGTTGAGAACCTATGCCGTAGACACTGGAAAAACAAGATGCACAACTTGGGGAATCGAAATTGACATAAGGATTAGACGACATCGGAAGATGTCTGGAGAATTAGCAAGAGATGCAGGACTTTCTGCAGAAGAAGAAATTGCATGTGTTATGAACAGAGTAATTGATTGACTCCAACGGGAGATATCAATACGGTTTTTACGTCTAAAAAAGCTACAAAAAAAAAAATTGGATTTTTACTAGACGTCAAAACTCTTCTCGCTGAGACAAATGTCGATACACTTCGTCAAAATTGCTTAGATTTTGGAAATTTCTACGACACTGACGTCAATGGTCACGAATTGTGCACAGTAATCGGAGACTGCAAAATGCTGCTCAGTACCCGGACTGAAGTTATACATTCTACAGGAAACTCTTTGGATCTTCTTGGTTTTATTGTTTCTTATGGAGATAACGTATTTCCGAATCTGTGCATTTCACTGTAAATACTTCTAAAAATTGCTGTTTCAATTGCAAGCAGTGAGCGGTCCTTCAGCAAACTAAAGTTTATTTTGTCTTTTTTTTGCGTGCTACAATGGGACAAGATCGTCTGAGTGATCTTGCACTTCTTAGCATCGAAAGAGAATATTAATTTTGACAACGTGGTTGACGAGTTTGCGACAGTCAAATAAAGGAGGATCAATTTGTTGTAGACTGTGTCTATTCCAGTCATGTATAGATTAATTAGCAGAGTATATATTTTTTTCAAATAAATTGTCTACAATCGTATAGAGAATTATTAGTCTGTATTCTATTTCATTAAAATACCAGATGCTTCAAAAATGAACCATATAAACCGTAAAATTTCAAAAAAATTTGGGGGGCTCAATGAGCCCCCAGACTGTCAGTCCGACAAGGGGCGAAGAATTTGTGTCATGTCCCCGGGCGCAGTTGACTCTAGCTACGCCACTGCATTTTGGTGTTATTTCGTCATTATAACTAACTATCTCTACAATTGGACACAAATAATTTCGAGGCCATAATTAAATATAGATTTAAAAAAAAAAAACTACATATGAATTACCGAGACAATTCTAACTAATTTATGAAAACTATACACATATAACAATATGTAAATATATACTTATTTCAGATCCTTTTAATTTGCCTCCAAGATAAATCTAAGCAGCCACAATGATAAAACCAGCTCTGACTATCCTAATTATTCTATTGCACCGTCACACCGTGGAGTGTCGACGTTGTACAAATTGTGACCCAGATATTCCATCCAGACAAACCCCGAAAGAGTGGTTTGTGGAGAAAGCCCAGAGCAAGTTCTGCCAGTCCGGCCAGTTCCTGTACTACAACCAGTGCAAAAAAATGTCTGGTGGGCACGTTCATGACGTCAGCCATGGCCAAGACAGGGAGATACGTCTTTTGCTCACCTTGTTTGAAGGTGTCCGATTCAGCTGTGAGTACAATTTGATATTAGTTGATATCACCCCTTAATAATAAGGGTTTTACAAAAATGTTATAGGCCTACTGCTGGTTTACCTTTCCACATTTTATATGCCTCACGGAGAAAGAGGGTACCCGGCGGGCACACCACGTCGTATCGACAGGAAAAAAAACGTGAAAACCACGAAAACACGTGAAAACCACTTTTTGTCCCCAGTCGATAGGACGTTTTGTACCCGCTGGGCAACTGCTGTAAATATACTATAGCTTTGGAAATAAGACATTGCTTTTAATTAGGGCTATAGACCAGGGGTCGGCAACCTATGGCACGCGTGCCAGACTTGGCACGCAGAGCGATTTTAAATGGCACGCGGAAGACCCACAAAAAGTCAATGCAGGCCTCTTCGATGAGAAATTGACTGCTAGAGCAGTGTTATTTCTGGATTCACTTTAACCTAAAGAGTACACAATATTTGTGGCCTAGATTATTTTATGTTGTAAACTGTGCTCCGTGTCTAAACTACGACAAGCAGTGTTGTAGCCAGGATGGCAAGATTGTGGAGAGTACCCCGTTGGACCAAATTGATCCATAGGGCCGGTGAAGCAGCGTTTACCAGTTTCAGGTGACCATGGCACAGGCCTACTAAGGGATGTGTGGCCAGCACAACGCCTAGCCGCCTTTACTTTATTTACTCAGGTACCCTTCGGTACCTAACGCGCTGCCCATTGACCACCGTGTTTCCCCCACCCAAAAGATTGTGGAAAGGGTTAATGGAAATTAGTGCAAGTGGGATGCAGAGCTGGTGGCTTTCTTGCAACGCCAGGCCAATGCCAGGCAAACAAATTTACATGTCGTAAATCTGAACTTTTCTGGGTTCTCAAGTTGGTAACGATAGTTTCAGGGGGCAATAATGCATGTCTGAGGTTGATTAGCTTGAGCATTTCAGAGCGGTGTCGTATAATGTTGCATGTGAATGTGGCCAATGTCTGCAATGTTCAGGGGCGAATCCACGAGGGTGGCTGAGGGGAAACTAAGCCCTCCCCTCCTGAAATTTTAGAAAAATATTTTTTTTCCACGTGTTTTGTTCAATAAATACTCAATTAACGAACATTTTTATAAATGTTCGTCACGCGAAAGTTTAGCCCAACCTGGAAGAAATGTCTGGCTTCGCTCCTGGCAATGTTATAATAATGTGTGTTGGGTTTATTTAGATGTAATTTGAACTCTATATGTCCTGCTCTTAACCCTTACAGTCCCGGGCGCGTATATAGCGGAGCTGAAGGCAGCATAGATAGAAGTAGGTAGGTACGGGAAGGGTTAACTGAAAATATTGGGCATTTGTTCTTTGTGTTGGAGGAGCCTTTGTGTTGTCTCGCTTGTCGGGCATGTCCATTTGAATGTAGTTTTCCATGCGCCCATTGATTTAACCATTCTGCATTGAAGTTTTAGCTGACCGGTCTTCCAGATAGGCTCATGTTTGTTCCATCTCTATCCAGCTTTTCAGCTTTTTTGATTGCCTTGCATGCACATGTGCACTGTTATCCATTAGTACTGCTGTACCCATGTGTGTAAACCACCGATACGCTCATACTAAGCGTACAAGTGTTCTCAATGCGTCAGTCAATGTGCTTCTAAACGCAAGCGTATCGGTGGTTTCTATATTTAGCCAGCGATGAAGCCCATGGGTACAGAAGTGCCTTATTTTACACCAGAGTCTTCTATGATAAACATCATACTAAATTTGTGTTTTTATCTTTTATATAAAAAAAAAAACAATAACTAACAGACTGAAGAAATCATAGTAGCATGCAACCGTACAAGAGACGCAGAAATTCATTGCAAGGCTGGCTACTACAGAGACAGTCAATGTGAGTGCACTCTCCAATGTCTGAAATGTTCTGTGTGCGGGGTGGAGTCCCAGCAGTTCAAAGAATACGAGCTCCGTCCCTGTGGTCAGTTTAGCGACGCAGTCTGCTGTAGTAGAGAGGATGACGTAGTGGAGGGCAACAACTGCGTTAGACCGACAACTGGGGAAAACGAAGAGCAGAAGATAACAATGAACAGTAACTCTGCTAAAGCAAAGACAAACTTATACTCAACAGTGTTGCAAAGTTTGTTAACATTATTTATCTTGTTGTACACCCGGGCTTATATTCTATTATCGATTGCTCAATTTCAATATCTTATTGAAATACACAAACTCATTCTGTTTTTTTTTTTTAAACGTTTCATTGTGCTGTTGTTCTGCTATTGTTGTACATTGTTGTATTATGGTTAGATGGAATTGTTGCAAAGGCTTGAGTTTATTTTGAAGCAAGTCTTAGTGTCATCAGATGTGCTGCGCTCTTCATCACAGTCTAGATGTGCCTATTAGAAGTTATTACCTTAAATGTATTTTGTTTTTCGAAACTCTTAAATATGTAAAGTAAAGTACCCTTCGGACCAAACTGATCATACATTAGACTACCAATAAATAATTTGAGTGTTTACTGCCAAAATCTTATATAACTTTACTAGAAATAAGATTTTAAACAGAAAAAAAAACACACACTGGGACATGGAATGAGATAAGTAAAAACGTTGAATGGCAATGTTTCCTTGCTGCTGATAATGTTACGGTTATCCCGATAGCAGGTTTCATTCAGGCGTTCCCCCCTCTCACCCTTTCCCATTTCTCTACAAGTTACATTTAAATCCATGTACCAGTTAGTCCACCGTGTACCAGTAACTTTCAGTAAGTCCACCGTGTACCAGTAACTTTCAGTAAGTCCACCGTGTACCAGTAACTTTCAGTAAGTCCACCATGTACCAGTAACTTTCAGTAAGTCCACCATGTACCAGTAACTTTCAGTAAGTCCACCGTGTACCAGTAACTTTCAGTAAGTCCACCATGTACCAGTAACTTTCAGTAAGTCCACCATGTACCAGTAACTTTCAGTAAGTCCACCATGTACCAGTAACTTTCAGTAAGTCCACCATGTACCAGTAACTTTCAGTAAGTCCACCGTGTACCAGTAACTTTCAGTAAGTCCACCGTGTACCAGTAACTTTCAGTAAGTCCACCATGTACCAGTAACTTTCAGTAAGTCCACCATGTACCAGTAACTTTCAGTAAGTCCACCATGTACCAGTAACTTTCAGTAAGTCCACCATGTACCAGTAACTTTCAGTAAGTCCACCATGTACCATGTATAAAAGCGAACCAGGAGAAATGCAAAGAGCAGAAAACAAGGGGGATTAAGCCATCGTCCCTTGAGGACGGACGGATACCATATGACATACTATATGTTTATAGTAAAGCTCAATGAAAACAATTTACTTGGACAAGAAAGCAAGGTGGGAAGCTTGTGTTAGTTAACAATTTAACAATAGGGTTCAGAAGTGTGACGTCATTGACCTAGTTACCACGTCCTCTGGTTCTAAACAATGATCCAAAATGGCGGCTTAGCTCCAGTTTTACTACTTCCTCGATCGACGTACTATTCCCGTATTTAAAAGATGGTTCAGTGTTTTGTGCCTGACTGTTTACATCAGTCAGAGAGCCATACATGTAAATATTTTAGATTTCCAGGTGAATTGAAGTTCAAAAAGGAGAGAGACAAGTGGATTGCCCTCATACGGTGAGTAGGCTAGGCCTATTTTACTATTTAGGGCCTACTACTATTTAGTATAATTTAGGATTAGCAGGCTACTTAGCTACTAGAATTAGAACAACAAATTAGGTAATTAGGCCTACAGCCTACAGTACTATAGACACTATAGTAGACTATATACTAATAGTATAGGCTTTACTAATGATATTGTAATTCTCGAGCCTCGTTTCCTAAAATATTTAGTAGTACTAGTCTATAGTCTATAGTACTGACTATAGTCTAGAAATTCAGTTAATCTAATAAAACCTTTATGCTTGACCTTGTGCAGCTTGTTTGCTACTATTCAACACTAAACTACTATACTCTATATTATATTTTTTAAAGTAGTAGTATCATACAAATATCAAAATAATAAAAACGAAAGCGGATTGGGACTTTGATTTCTTATACAATATGTATATGTGTTATTTTTATTTTGTTTAGGCCTGTATGAAGATGTTGTAGGTTGTAGGCCTAATACATTGTTGGCCTATTTCATTATGTGTAGCAAAATCAATCAAAATTTATTATAAATAAAAATAAAACTACTTTATTATTGTCGTTTTAAACTTAAAATGCTGAAAAGTTTGTTGCTAGCAATAGATCAGTACAAGATTGCAGAAAAATATAATTTTATTACTAATTTTTTGTTTTATAATTATTAGTGATATTTGATCAGGGAAATGCTATTTTCATATTGTTTTTTAATATCATTTTTCAGAAGACAAGACAAAACTCCTAATAAGCATTCAAGAGTGTGCTCATGCCATTTTCGAAATGGTGTTAAAGAGAATGGGCCTGAAATATTTGAGAGAAATAAAGATAAGCTCTTTCCACCTAACAGTCCTGCAGCCAAAAGGAAAAAGACTACTAAAGTAACAGCTACAGCAACTGCATCCAGTGAAGATTCACAGCAGTCAAAGGACAGTCCACCAGTTACTCCAGAATCAACCTTACAGAGAGTAGAAGCATTGATTCTTGAAAGCACATTAGAAACAGCTAAAGCAAATATTGCAACATTAGAAAATGTAGTGAAATACCGTAAAAATGTTTATTCTGTCCACAGTTTAAGTGAGAAAGTTCTCAGAATGGAGACAGGTCTTCCAACTAAACATGTCTTTAACATTGTAATACAATATGTCGAGCGTTTCAATGACAGCATTAGATATTATCAAGGGTGGACAGTTGAGCTGTCCCGACTCAAGTTGGAAGATCAAGTTTTTTTGACCTTAATGAAACTGCGGCAAAACTACACCAACCTTCATCTGGCCCAGCTGTTTGGATGTAGTGAAACAACTGTTTCCAACATTGTCATGACATTTATTCATGTGCTCCATAAACTGTTTGTTGAAGACCTTATGGCCAAAATATGTCCATCAAGATTAAAAAATAGAGTGTCTGCCCCGCTTTCATTTCTTAGTTTTCCAAACTGCAGAATGATTATTGACTGCACTGACTTTCATATCGCTGTTCCAAAGCAGATGGATAAACAGAAGGCAACATATTCTGCATACAGGTCAAAAAATACTTTTAAAGCCCTCATAGGAGTAAGTCCCAATGGTGTGATAAATTTTACTTCAAAGTTGTATCCAGGATCTGTTTCTGACAAAGCTATAGTTCAGAACTGTGGAATTTTAAACCTCTTCATGCCAGGTGACCTTATTTTGGCAGATAAGGGATTTCTGATTGCAGACATGCTCCCACCTGGGGTAACTGTAAACATACCACCCTTTTTAAATAATCCTCAGTTCACCGAAAGGGAAGTGAAAATGACAAAAGAAATTGCATCTTGCAGGATTCATGTCGAAAGAGCTAACCAGCGTCTGAAGGACTTTAAAATTTTGTCTTTCATTCCATCAATGTTAAGATATCACATTGACATAGTTTTCCAGCTGGTTGCAGCACTAGTCAATCTGCAGTTTCCATTGATAAAAGAGTAATATACTAATAGAAATCATTTTTAGCATGTTAACCTAGTTATTGTTAAAAGCTTGTAAAGTTCTAACATCACCATCCTGTGATTTTTCTCCTTCATTGCAAGGATTAATTAAGTTAATCACAACAGATACAAAGCAGGGATTGCTGAAATAAAATAATTAGTTACTGTAGACTTCCCTAGTGTTTTATTATTTATTTAACTATTTAAATTTAAGTGTAGATAAGCAACAGACAATCGTGTTAGGTTTAAATGCCGTTTAATTTCTGAATACAAAGGAACGGTGTCAAACCTTGACATTGCACCAATACACTTTTACTTTTACAATACTGTGATACACCACAGTTACCACACAATACTGCTAAATCATTCAGACCAAACAGAATAAATAAAATGATTTAGACTAGTTCTTACTGTTACTTACTGAACTATTTCCTTTTTATTGCATTCAAAACATTCATTTTAAACAGCAGTTAATTTTGTTGTAAGTTTGTTCTAGTTAACACAGCTGAATCATTTTGATGAAATAAAGTAAACTGAACAAAATTAAAATAGTTTAGCTGTTGCAGTACATTGCACTGAATTTGTATACCTTCAATAAGAAAAATGCCAACTTATAAGTATAAGGGTATCCAAGAAAAAGAAACAACAACAAACAAATGTAATAAAATATATATAACTAAAATGCTATCTCATTTTAGTTAGGCCTATACTAGAATATATGGCATCTGTATGGGACCCATCAACTAAAGAAAACATAAAAAAAATTTGAACAAATTTTAAAAAAAAGCTGCAACTGCAAGGTTCATAACATGTGAATATTCCCAATTAACAAGAGTAACACAATTAGTCAAATTACTAAACCTAGAAACACTAGAGGACAGAAGGGCAAAGAGTAATGTAGTAATTATACACAAGGCATTAAACTGTAATTTAGAAATGCAACCCAATAAAAGCCTGTTGCAATGCTCAGATAAACAAAAACAATTTAACTATCCCTTATACGAGAACAAATGCATATTATAAGTGGCATTCGGGCATGGAATGGGTTGCCTGAACAAATTTAAGAAGCAGTTAATCTGGGGAACAGGTAATTCATATAAAAAGTGCGTAGTAAAGCCAGATTGCTAACCCATGTATTATCTCTTAGTATTTTTTCAATATGCACATCTTTTAATGTCCACACCACAAAATAACATAGCTGACAGTCAGTCAACTGTAGCTGACCTTGCACCTGATGCCAGTATTGGTGTGATTTTTTCAAGGTAAGCTCCTCGCAGTTTTGCTCAAGACAAAAAGTGGTGTCCTGTAGGCATTCAGCAATGGTGTGATTTCTATGAGAGAAGGGACATTTCACCTCTAGTATGCCATCCTCTCCCACTAGTCCATCTGGAGAAGCCCCGAGCAGGCCTGTACTGTCTAACCAAAGCCCTGTGGGCTGAACATCACAGCCTGTTTTAGATTTAAAGGCTTTAATAGCTTCCACTTCATTGTTATTGCCCCACATTACTGCTTTTACACCACTCAAATTATATTCTCCAAGAACACGCTTGATAAGTGCTTGTGTAACCTTTCTGGCTTGTAGCACAGACCCAAAGTTACTTGCTGTCAGTCTGCCTTTTCGAAGCATATGCCAAGCATCATTTCTACTTTGTAGAACTGTTATTTTAGACATTTTTACAATGTTTTCTTTTGTCATTTCCATTTTTTCCAAGAAAACTTTCCTTTTGTCAGTGGCTTCTTGGAATTCTTGTGATGTTAAGACTGCATCTAACAATGGCAAATCTATTTGCTGTTGGTCTGGTTCTGGTGCCATCAGCCAGCAGAGCCCTGTAAACTAGCCATAGCCCTGCAGTTGTTCATACAGCCAATTTCTGTCATCTTCACAAGGCTCTCTGCTTACAGCAACATACTCTTTCTTTTTTGGAAACAGATCTTCAGCTGTTTGAACAACTTCATCTACAACTTTCTTTTTCCACTGACATGGCACATCAGTTCTGCTTATGTTGTGGATGCTGTGAATATATAATGCAGCTGCATGAGAGCACTTATGTAATCCTCTAGGACACTGGCAGCTAGTGCTGATGATATTTAAGCTGTCATTCAGCCGAATCTATGGGAAAAATGAAAATAAATTTTTAACATTTAGTAAGTCTGATATAAATAAGCCTTAGTCAGTTAGTGCTGATGAAATAATGCTAACTCGTGTAGATTGTTTTAAATTTATTAATATTATTGTTGTTATTATCATTATATTACAATCATTTAATTAACTAAATTAATAAAATTAATTAATTAAAATAATAAAATTAACTTTATTACTATAAACTCAAATAATTAATAAAGCCTCTATTAGTCTATAAATAAGTAATAAATGTCAAATGATAAGAGTAACAGATAGGCTAGTAATAGTAGGCCTATTATATTTAGTAGCCTACTATTAAATCAGCTATTATTAGTATTATTTATTAAAAATTAATATATATAATATATAGACTCTAGGCCTATATTATATAATTATATATATATAATATTATATAATATATATTTATGAACCAGATTTATTAACTTTACTCAGTAATATCAAATTAAAATATTAGTCCATCGGGCTACTTTCTTTACAATAAATAAAGGCAAGTAAAAAAAACAAACTTACGTACACTACTAATTCAAGTAATAGCGTACTAACATTAACATAGGCGCATAGGCCTACGCCCACTTTAAGTAGGCCTAACTTTAACTTTAGATTTAGAATTTAGAGTAAAAATCAAAAGACTTACCGTAACAGCATACTCTTTATTTTTCATGCTTGCGCGAACTTTTCCAGAAATAATTCCTTCGGAATATGAGCAACTTAGTACATGTCCCGATTTATAATGGTTTTCACCTCTTGAAACCGATTTAGATTCGTTCTTAAAGAATGTAAACAACGCAGTGATAGAAAGCGACGCCATCTTTTCCGGTTGTTTAGAACCAGAGCCCCCCTGTTGCCAGGTCAAGTGACGTCACAGCTTTGGGACTCTATTAAACAATTTAACAATTTATCAATCATGTAAAATAAATCCAACCTAAAATCAAGGACGAAGACATTAACTGTGTTAAAGTTAAAGGCGGGAACATCAGTTCAAGATTTTCAATATCACGTGACATTGGCATATCTTGCATTATTTTTTTGATCTATTTACACATATTTTTTACTACAGCGTTTTAGAAATGAATAAATTAAGGCATTCTATTTGTAAAAAAAAGGCTTTTTGATGTTGGGATGTATTTTCTTGTATTTTGCAGAAATTATAGTTTGTGAGTGAGACAGGTCGTGTGTGGCAGACAGTAGATTTAGAGTATTTCCCCATGGTCGCGTGGACGATAGATTGTACGTGTAAACTTGTCGTTATTGTGACAGGATTGGTTCGAAAGCAACCTTTCTATAATAATACAACCTGTCATCGAGATAAAGAGAACAGCTGCTATCAAACAATACATGAAAGATCCCTCGCAGAAACACCTTGCGATTTTAAAAAGTGCAAGAAAAGGCGCACAAAAGACTGCCAGACAATTTGCAAACAAATAAACAAATAAACAAACAAATACAAAATAAACAAATAAACATATAAACAAAAAAATAAACACATAAACAAATAAACCAAAAAAACAACAACAAATAAACAAACAAATAAGCAAATAAACAATTAAAAACAAACAAACATTGATTACGCCTTATGATAAACTGTTGAAAAAAAAAATATAAAAAAATTACAGCGGGGGGGGGGGGGGTCAAGGGGCTTAGCTCCCCTCAGCCCCCCCCCCCCCCCCCCCCGTGGTTTTGCCCCTGCATCCTGGTATCTCTGTCGTCATCCCCCCCCCCCCCGGCCACCATGGGTCCGTTTCTGAACAGGCAACCAGTCTAACGTTTCCTTCATTTTACTCCCCCCCCCCCTTCCAACCAGGTGTTTCAGTCCCCCATAAGATCAATGTGTCCTCGAGTAGTAGGGGCGAGGCAGGAATGTTGTCTAACATTACCAAAGGAATAAAACATGTCACAGTTTTAATGTCATTAAGGATGAAATAAAGAGAATGAGGTAACGTTCATGAACATTTGTTGTCTTTGTTTTTTAATCCCCCCCCCCCCCCCCCCCCGCCCGGATTAAAGTATTGTATAATAAATGTATCGATTCAACGCATCCTGGTTCTGATTTTTCTTCTCTAGCTGTTGTAGATCAATGTTTCTTCGGCTGTTGTTGGTGTGTTTAAGAGTCGGAGCGTCTGCAAAATATAAGATTATGGGGAGATAAGAAATACCCCGCAGTCAAAGCGAAACTAAATTAAAGAAAATTAGAAATTTTAATACAGTATCTTCTTAACGATCAAAAGCTAACTTAATTGTATTTGTATACATTCTTTTTAAATTCTGACCAAAGACTATAATAAGCTGGACCGCTTGCTCTATTTTTAGAGGTTAAATGGTTGTTTTTTCCGTGCGCAGCCAATAACGCTAAGCTAATTGACTCCAAACGTGCCTAAGGCCTAAAGACGTTCGTTGTATACAACTTTCGATTTCAATCATAATTTTCCATTGTGAAAATCATAACGAATTACTAAACCGGAAATCTGGAGGACCGCGTGAGATCGGAAATTCTGAAACAAAGTGTTTCAAGTTATCCAATAGCAGAAATATCGTATTGTAGTCTTTGTTCTGACCAATGTGGGATCAGTCCGCGTGTTACTAAATTACCTAAAGCTTAAGAATAATTAGTAAAAATTTGTGATATTATGTTTTCATCCACACAAATAAAAGAACGATATTATTTTTGAAAGTTGAGAAGGAAAGGTATAGATCTAATTAAAAAAACAATTAATACAGCAACAGTGACTTTTTTTAAAAGTATATTTTCTATATTTTCTCATTTATAAAACTCTATACAACTTTTACAATACTTATTCTAGTGATGCCGGTAATTGTTCGGCATGGCGTATTTCAAGCTTGGCCTCGGTAATTGTTCGGCAAGGCGTATTTCAAGCTTGGCCTCGGTAATTGTTCGGCAAGGCGTATTTCAAGCTTGGCCTCGGTAATTGTTCGGCATGGGCATGGCGTATTTCAAGCTTGGCCTCGGTAATTGTTCGGCATGGCGTATTTCAAGCTTGGCCTCGGTAATTGTTCGGCATGGCGTATTTCAAGCTTGGCCTCGGTAATTGTTCGGCATGGCGTATTTCAAGCTTACTTACTTATGCCTTTTGCCCCACCTGGGGAATAGTCCGCAAACAAGAGTCCTCTAGGTATCTCGATCCTGGGCCAATTTCTCTATCAGACCCCAGTTAAGCCCTAGCTTTTTAACGTCGGTTTCCATATCGCGCCTCCAGGTGTTTCTCTGCTGACCTCTTTTCCTTTTGCCTTGGTGGCTCCAAATGAGCGCTTGCACGGTGACACTGTATGCCGCTATTCTGAGGGTGTGACCAATCCATTTCCATGTCTTTTGGGAAATATTCTCTTCGACAGACCTTTGATTAGTTCGTTGCCAGAGTTCTTTATAAGTGAAGGTTTCTGGCGAACTTATCCGAACTAGCAAATTGCCCCCCCCCCTTCCCACCAAGGTTAAGTAATGGTACCACGTAAAACGGGCACTGTCGTAACCTGTTGGGGTATAGGCGAGTGGCGAGGTAAGGGTTACCTGAACAAACAAAGAAAAACCAGTAAACTAACATCATTTAAAACTCGAATAAAGATGCAAGTCTAGAATCAGCCCATCGTAAAGGGTAGGACGCAATAATCTTATTTATAGAAGGAGCGTCTGTAATTTATAAGATAAGAGTGTGATAAGACTTTAAATTGATAAAGAAAAAATTATAGCATCGAACTAATATCCACTGCTTGAATATAGTCTTTTTTTTGAAGGTTAATTCAGGCAACACGCAGTCAAAGGTACCCCAGTGTTAAGAGACCATTCTTTAATTGCCTAAATAAAAAAACTATTAATTAGTCCGTTTCGGCAATTCTTGAAGCCTGGCAATTATTACATGTATCTTAATCTTATACTCCAAATGTGAGATGGAAGCAATCTGGGAACAAAAGGACTAACATGTGGCTGCTGACACCCGAGCAGAACTTTGGTGTACCCACCCCCTCCTACCTTTAGGTTCACCCCTGAACGTTGTTACGCCCTTGACGTAAGAGCCGGCAGTCTCATTTGTTTTTTATTTAGGCAATTATAGAATGGTCTCTTAACACTAAGGTACCTTTGACTGCGGGTTGCCTGAACTAACCTGAAAAAAAGCCCACAGAATATGAACATTATTTTAATACAATTTAAAAAAAAGACTAGATTCATGCAGTTGATCTTATTTCGATGCAATAATTCTCTTTATAAAGTTAAAATCTTATCACAATCTTATCTTATATAGTACAGACGCTCCTTCAGTAAATAAGATTATTGCGTTCTACCCTCAACGGTGGTCTTATTATAGTTTTGCTTTTTTATTCGTGTTTATTTAGCCTGGCAATTACTAAATGTATCTTAATCTTATACTCCAAATGTGAGATGGAAGCAATCTGGGAACAAAGGACTAACAGTGTCGTATTGAAACTCATATCCGTCTTAATCTCATAGTGAACCAATAGAACTGGAACTGTCGTAAATGGTTTTATGAAAGTCCAAAAGAAAGAAATGAAACGAAAGTTCCTTTTACTTCAGTCAATATCGGGGATGCTTTCAACTGCATCAGTCATAGTGGACACCCCATGAAGCTGTCATTTTCCACAATTTCTTTTGTCAAAGCTATTTCAATACAAACCCAAATGTGTCAATACATTTCTCTTCAAGAATAAAATTACGATTCTGTGATTATTTAATAAAAATTTCCGTCCTCTCTGACTACACCCAGTATTAAGCTGTCACTAGTATCTAGCTTTGGACACTCATTTAATAAAAGGGAGGTAAGATAGGTAAATAAGCTTTATTGTATTAATATTTCTTATATAATATTTTTCTTTTGTATTGTTATAAAATTAAAAAGTATTTCATTTGAATATTATAAAATATTTATTTTTTGTAAATAATAATTAATAAAAATTAATTAATACTAAATTACTTATATATTTGTAAATGACAAAAAATCTCGGTTAAATTACTCAGCTGGTTTTATTAGTACACAACAAGCCGGACGATGACATTTATAGGTTTATAAAGTCATCAGTATGTACTTCTAAAAGTTGGCTAAAACCGTTAAAACAAAAGTGTTTTAACATATTGATAAATGATATGATTGACTTAGTTATAATTGGTGTCATTAAGTCCAATTCCTATAAAGAATTTCACGCAGAGAAGCGTCTAATGTATGGCGAACCATTGTAATTACCTTTAAATATTTTTTTAATGCCTTTATTGTATCAACTTATCATATTACACTATTTATCAAGTCTATCATATGTTGTTGTATTCATCACACATACATTTTGCCACGACAAACGCGCATATGCCTTTCTCTCATTACCTTTGTATAAAACAACTATGTTGTGTTCGTGTCATTACGCCACGCTACTACGGCATACTTCCATACTTGCGGTCTTTACGAAATCTTTATGATAATATGTCCTTTAGCGAACCACACACTATATATTCAGGGGCCTGAAAGCGGCGAAGTGTGGAAGCCACCAGTTCGCTTACATAAAGAGCCCACCGGTGGGCCAATGCATGGGGGACAGCCCCTTTCTCACTTGCGTTCGAGAGATCTGTGGTCACGGTGGGGAGGAAGATATGAGCACAGCAGTCCCTCATCAGCCCCGTCCTGGTGCCTGGACGCCCATACCTAAAGTATAGGATTTGCGCTACCGGGTGACACTACAGGTATACGTGCGAGCCACCACAATACCGGGTGACACTACAGGTATACGTGCGAGCCACCACAATACCGGGTGACACTACAGGTATACGTGCGAGCCACCACAATACCGGGTGACACTACAGGTATAAGTGCGAGCCACCACAATAGCGGGTGACACCACAGGTATACTGGCGAGCCACCACAATACCGGGTGACACTACAGGTATACGGGCGAGCCACCACAATACCGGATGACACCACAGGTATACGGGCGAGCCACCACAATACCGGATGACACCACAGGTATACTGGCGAGCCACCACAATACCGGGTGACACTACAGGTATACGGGCGAGCCACCACAATACCGGATGACACCACAGGTATACGGGCGAGCCACCACAATACCGGATGACACCACAGGTATACGGGCGAGCCACCACAATACCGGGTGACACTACAGGTATACGGGCGAGCCACCACACCACCGGGTGACACTACAGGTATACGGGCGAGCCAACAAAATACCGGGTGACACCACAGGTATACGGGCGAGCCACCACATTACCGGGTGACACTAAAGGTATAAGTGCGAGCCACCACAATAGCGGGTGACACCACAGGTATACTGGCGAGCCACCACAATACCGGGTGACACTACAGGTATACGGGCGAGCCACCACAATACCGGATGACACCACAGGTATACGGGCGAGCCACCACAATACCGGATGACACCACAGGTATACGGGCGAGCCACCACAATACCGGGTGACACTACAGGTATACGGGCGAGCCACCACACCACCGGGTGACACTACAAATATACGGGCGAGCCAACAAAATACCGGGTGACACCACAGGTATACGGGCGAGCCACCACAATACCGGATGACACAACAGGTATACCGGCGAGCCACCACAGTAATGAAACGAGTGGAAGTCCACAGTGAGAGAAAATAGAACATGCGGCTGCTGACACCCGAACAGAACTTTGGTGTACCCACACCCTTCCCTCCTATTTGGGTTCACCCCTGAACATTGTTACGCCCTTGACGTAAGAGCCGGAAGTCTCATTCGTCTTTTATTTAGGCAATTATAGAATGGTCTCTTAACACTGGGGTACCTTTGACTGCGGGTTGCCTGAACTAACCTGAAAAAAAGCCCACAGAATATTAACATTATTTTAATACAATTAAAAAAAAAAGACTAGATTCATGCAGTTGATATTATTTCGATGCAATAATTCTCTTTATAAATTTAAAATCTTATCACACTCTTATCTTATATAGTACAGACGCTCCTTCAGAAAATAAGATTATTGCGTTCTACCCTCAACGGTGGTCTTATTATAGTCTTGCTTTTTTATTCGTGTTTTAAATGATGTTAATCTACTGGTTTTCCTTGTTTGTTCAGGCAACCATTACATCGCCACTCGCCTATACCCCAAACAGATTACGACATTGCCCGTTTTACGTGGTACCTTGGTTAACCTTGGTTGGGGAGGGGGCAATTTGCCAGTTCTGAACAGGGGATCCGTTTATAGCCAGATTTATAACCCCTCCCCGCCGCCGTCACCATGTCCACTTCTGAAACAGGCATCCAATAGAACGTTTCCTTTATTTTACTTCTCCTTCAAGTAAGGGCGTGGCAGGAATGTTGTCTAAAAATACCAAAGGAATAAAACCTGTCACAGTTTTAATCACATTAAGGATGAAATAAAGAGAATGAGGTAACGTTCATGAACATTTGTTGTCTCCCCAAATTAAATTATTGTATAATACATCAATCAATTCAACGCATCCTGGTCTTGTTTTATTTCAGAGCTGTTGTAGATCAATTTTTTGGCTTTTGTTGCTGTGTTTAATAGAAGGAGCGGTGTGCAATATATAACATTAGGGGAGACAAAGGGAAAATGTGGCTAATTTAGAGACATTTAAAATTTTAATACAGTAACTTTGTAACGATCAAAAGCAAACTTAATTTTGTATGTATATTTTCTATTTTGATAAAAAGACTATAATAAGATGGACCGCTTGCTCTATTTTTAGAGCTTAACTTTTTTTTCCGTGCGCAGCCAATAACACTGTCTTAAATGACGGCTATTAACAGGGCCGGATTTTCCTTTAGGCTATCAAGGCTCCAGCATAGGGCCTCAAGATCAACAGGGGCCTACATTCAAATTGTTAGCAAATTAAATCTAAACTATTCTAAGAACGAGGGAACACTAAAACACTGGACCGCAAATGAAGAGAAATTCTACACATAATGTTATTATTAAAAAAACAAACATAAAGAAAGCATAGCTGGTTAAGTATTTAACGATCACTACTGAACTTGAAATTGATTTCAGAAGAGGACAGTCTTACGATAATGCAGCTAATACGGCTGGTAGATACAATGGTATGCAGCAAAAACTTATCGAAAAAATTAAGTTTGCATGATTTGTTCCATGCGCTGGTCATTCTTTAAATTTATTAGGTCGTTCAGCTGTTGATTTTTGCCTTGATGCTGTTAATTTGTTTTCGTCTTCCACAAAAGATGGGCAGTTCTGAAATCACAGTTGAAACCTCATTCTAAATTGCCTAAATATTTATCAGACATTTGGTGGGAGGCACAGAAGCTAGTTTAGAAAATTACAATGATGTCACCGATGCACTCAATTATTTACTTTCAGATAATTATAATACAAAGGGTGAA
This sequence comes from Anisus vortex, assembly GCA_949126835.1. Taxonomy (NCBI): domain Eukaryota; kingdom Metazoa; phylum Mollusca; class Gastropoda; family Planorbidae; genus Anisus; species Anisus vortex. The sequence continues at coordinate 5,157,267 of OX421505.1, read as the reverse complement.
ACTAGATTGAGAGCCAACAATCTTATAGAGAAGATGGAAGACTTTGAATTCGTGTTCATGCTCCATTTCTGGAATCGAAGACCTTTTCTTAGAGTAAAAAAAATTATTCGAAACCCTAATAGTTTACTTAGTAGTTGTGAAGATTGGTACAGGTCACTTTATGATATTTTACGTGAAATTAGGGAAGATTTTGATACAGGTCACTTTATGATATTTTACGTGAAATTAGGGAAGATTTTAATACAGGTCACTTTATGATATTTTACGTGAAATTAGGGAAGATTTTGATACAGGTCACTTTATGATATTTTACGTGAAATTAAAGAAAATTTTGATACAGGTCACTTTATGATATTTTACGTGAAATTAAGGAAGATTTTGATACAGGTCACTTTATGATATTTTACGTGAAATTAAGGAAGATTTTGATACAGGTCACTTTATGATATTTTACGTGAAATTAAGGAAGATTTTGATACAGGTCACTTTATGATATTTTACGTGAAATTAAGGAAGATTTTGATACAGGTCACTTTATGATATTTTACGTGAAATTAAGGAAGATTTTGATACAGGTCACTTTATGATATTTTACGTGAAATTAAGGAAGATTTTGATACAGGTCACTTTATGATATTTTACGTGAAATTAAAGAAGATTTTGATGCACTTGAGCGTAAAGCAATAACACGTTGCCAAATACTGAATATAGAATTGTCAGAAGGATAATAAGAGGTAAAAGGCAAGGGAATTAAGAAAATTTATCTGACCTTGTTGATGCATTAGACTAACTCTCTTCAAGAGATACATTAAGGATTAAATCATTTATTCCTATATTAGATACACTCGAATCAAATTTAGTAAGAAGAGCTTCTGTTTATGATGACGTAGTGAAAATATTTTTTCTTTCTCGCCGCTCTTACATTATCAATGAGGTGTTAAGCTGTTAATGCAAGAATATATAGAAGACGTCAACCAAGTCTTACTGAAGAACTGTTTCATTTCCACACATATGTGAGACAAACGCATGTATTTATCTCTCATGTAATTTACACACTTTAAAATGGAAGGTGAAAGGTCCTCGTATGTGGAACAGCCTAGGGCCTCTTTTCATCTAAATCCGGCCCTGCTGCTAAACGTGCTTCCGCTGTATACAACTTTCGATTTCAATCTTAACTTTCCATTGAGAAAATCATTGTGAATTACTAAACCGGAAGTATGGAAGACCGGGTGAGATCGGACATTCTGAAACAGAGTATTTCAAGTTATCCAATAGCAGAAATATCAAAGCAAGCGGTCCATCTTATTGTAGTCATTGTTCTGACTAATGTGATATCAATTCGTATATTACTAAAATACTTCAAGCTTAAAAAAAAATAGTCTAGTAAATATTTGTGATGATTTGTTTTAACCCACACAAAAAACAAATACAAAACAAAAACGATTTGTTTTTAAAAAGGTTGGGAAAGAAAGGTATAGATATAATTTAACAAAAGAAAATTACAATAACACGAACTTTTTATTTAAAGTCCTATATTTTCTCATTTTTAAAACTCTATAAAACTTTCACAATAATATTCTACTGATTTTTTTAGCCAATACGATTTTGATTATCTGTTGAACTTATCTTACCTTATGACATTCCAGCTTCTTACTTCCCTCCATGACAAGTAAAGATTGTGACACTGTATGAATTTGCCGATTTCGGGTTTTAGTATGATAAAAGACGGAATTTATGTAATCAAGTCAAATTTCCATTTTTTTTAAATCAATAAAGTAAGCTTATATATTATAATCTTATCTTAAGAATGCCATAACTGGTTTAAACCGAGGTTCCGATAAAATATGGATACATTTTCAGAAATTAATACTTGGTATAGTTCTTTTTGGTTCTCTTCTAGTATAATCTAAAATGAAAATTCTCCATACTTTTATCGTTTATCATTTTTAACTTTAAAATGTAATTATTGAAAAGTTTCAAAATGCACACATTTAAACCTGATCTCATCTTGCATGACCATTGAAGTTAGGGCATACTTTCCTATTTTCTAAGACAACTTAAATAAAATACCCTTTGTATTTCAGTACCTAGTAATTCGTCTGCCTATGCTAGTAGCGCGCAGAAGTAGTAAACTTTAATTAAGTTTATGTTTTTTAATCCCCAAATTTGAAAAAAAACATTCTCAATAATGCGCCCCCAAAAATTTTGCGCCCTTGGCGGCCGCCTAAGTTTCCTATAAATAATATGTACGACACTGTATGCCGCTATTCTGAGGCTCTGAACAATCCATTTTTTCCATCTCTTTTGGGAAATATTTTATTCCACAGACCTCTGATTAGTTCGTTGGCAGAGTTCTTCATAAGTGAAGGTTTCTGGCCAACTGATCCGAAAGAATTTTTGTGGCTGGTGTTGACAAATGCCAGTATTTTCCTGACATTCGTGGCGGTTATTCTCCAAGTTTCCGAACCATACATCAATATAGGATTAACAATGGTGTTAAATATTCTAAACTTTGTTAAGTTTGGCTTCAATGATTGTTCGGCAAGGCGTATTCCAAACCAGGCGTCAGTAACTGTTTCGGCAATTTGTAATCCAAGCTTTGACTCTTAATCTTAAAGATCTTAATCTTACACTGTGAGATGGAAGCAATCTGGGAATTTTTTTTTAATCTTAATCTCATGGTGAATTAATAAATTGTTCTTTTTGGATGGGAGACTTTCCACTGTCGTAAATGGGTTTATAAAAATCCGAAAGAATGAAATGAAACAAAAGTTCCCTTTATTTCAGTCATAGCGTACACCCCCCTCGGAGCTTGTCGTTTCCCCCCCCCCCCCCCCCCAAAAAAAAAAAGTCTAATGTTATATCAATGTAAACTAAAATCTGTCAATATATTTCTCTTGATAAATAAAATTACGATCTGTGATTATTCAATAAAAAAATGTCAGTCCTCTCCGACTAGACCCAGTATTAAGCCGTTACTGTTATCAAACTTTGGACACTTTAATTTAATAAAAGGTAGGTAAGGGAAGTAATTAAGCTTTTTGTTGCATTTATATTTCTTATATCTGTTTTTGTACTGTTATAAAGTTTTAAAAGTATTACGTTTAAACTCTTATAAAATATCCTAATTTTTTTTAAATATTAATTTAACAATTTAATTAATACTATATTAAGTAGTTATATATATGTAAATTGGTAAAAACCTCGGTTAAATTACTAAGTTTTATTAGTACACAACAATCCAATTTTGATACTTTATCATTTCTTCCTCATGCTATGTTAAAAATTGGCTCGGACCGTTAAAACAAAATGTGTTGTAACATAAAATTATTAATGATTGACTTAGTACTAACAGGTGGCATTAAGTCCAATTCCTGTACCGAATTTCACGCAGCGAAGAGTCTAATGTTTGACAACCCATTGTAATAAACGTGTAGCATTTTTATTACCTTTATTGTATCAACTTATCATATTACACTATTTATCAAGTCTATCATATGTTGTTGTACGAATCACACATACATTTTGCCACGGCAAACCCGCATATGCCTTTCTGTAATAACCTTTGTATAAAACAACTAATTTGTATTCGTGTCATTACGCCACGCTACTACGGCATACGTCCACAATAGCGGTCTTTACAAAACCTTTTTGATATGTCTTTTAGCGAATCACACACTCTATATCAGGGGTCTCAAGCCCGCGGCCCACAAAGTTGATTTTTGTGGCCCGCCAGTAAGCTTACAAAAATGTACTAATCGTAAAATTCAGACAGCTAGTAATGATAATACACATCCAATAGTAGACCAGAATCGATGTAAAAAATCTTCTGTTGTAAATTAACTTTCCAAAGGGTCCAGTATTCACTGTTTGTTACTATGTTAGTAAAAATAATGATAGTTCACTTAGGTATAATTCTTTGTGTCTAAATTGTAAATTGGCATATGAGGCTATTAGGGACAAGTAGTTAAATGATTTGAGATGTATGAAGTGTTTTATTCTGTTTGTTTACTAGGGTCGGGTTGCTTGGGATGGGGAAGGGATGCGGCCCTTGACACATTTCTTAAGTAATAAAATGGCCACATGCCTTTACCCCAGTTTGAGATCCCTGCTCTATATGCTAATTTAACCCAGTAATAACATTTTATAATGTTACTTAAAATCACATGATAGTGGAACACTGCACTTCTCATTTATACCATCACTATTGTACAGCGAAGAAGTTAGCTACGGCAACCCATCCACGCCATTTTATATATTTTTTATATCACTACCCTACATTTAATTCATTACGCCATCCTTTACACAGTATTTTCACCTTTTTCGGTCTTCACAAATTTGAAATAGACTTAGGCATCTATATACATTTAAACACAACCACACCAAGCAAAGAAGAGCCGGCGGTTCACGTCTGTACCAATGGGCCTCAAAGACTGGCGAAGTGTGTAAGCCGCCGATACGATCCCATTAAGATTACACCGGCGGGCGAACGCATGGGGGGGGCGGGGGGAGCTCGCGCTGCGGGTCCGAGACCCATTGCACTACCGAGAGGCCACGGGGTCTCGGTGGGGAGGAAGCAATGGTCGCAGCAACCCTCTCTCAGAAAAGTATTGGACAAGTCTGCAGTTGACTTAGCTATTGACAACCGCTCAAGATAGGCAAAAGTACCCAAACAGAACTT